>CM077346.1:2500-602500 GCA_039655645.1 Ammopiptanthus mongolicus
AAACCCCTAACCCCTAAAACCCCTAACCCCTAAAACCCTGAACCCTGAACCCTGAACCCTGAACCCTGAACCCTAAACCCTAAACCCTTGACCTAGACCTTAACCCATAGATCCTAGACCCTAGACCCTAGACCCTAAGCCCTAAGCCCTAACCCCAAACCCAAACCCTGACCCTTGACCCCTGAACCTTGACCCCTGACCGCTGAACCCAGAACCCTTGCCACTGAACCTTGGATCCTAGACCCTCGACCCTGAGCCCTGAACCCTAGACCCTAAGCCCTAAGCCCTGAACATAAGCTCAGACCCCTAACCCCTAAACCCTCAATCCTAAACCCTCAACCCCAAACCCTAACCCCTCAACCCGAAACCCCATAAGCCCCAAGGCCCAAGTGTAACACCCTGTACCCCGTGTATGAAAAAACATAAGAAAAACATACATGCTTTTAAAAACAATACCAATATAACATAAATCTCAATGGTAAAGTGTATCACATCATCACAAACATAACTAAGAAATCCGAAATATTCGAAATCTCAACATCATAAACAAACTGCGGAAAACATAAAACATAAAACATAACCCAAATCTCGATGTCACATGATCAGAGCTAGTATCCCTAAACCTACATCGGAGTAATAACCAAATAACTAAAAACATAAATCCTAACTACGAGAAAGAGTTATCCACGGGATCACTCCTCATTAGCATGCTCACCCTCCACTGCATATACAAAAACATATGCACAAGATCAGAGGGGTAAGAAACACAAACATGAATACATGTAAACGGTAAGGAATATTTATTAAGATAACAAACAACATACATCTGTCAACATATCACAATAATATGCATGTCATATTATGTATGTCAATGCAAGTACAACTCCACTACTCCATGCATATGTGGCCAACAACACTAACTTTGGAAAAACAAGGAGTACATATCCGGATATCAACTTGGACGACTCATTATACCAGATGGCCTCCACCGAAAACTCTCACCAATCCTGATAACGTACTGTGGCTAGTCAGGGTACTCAGGCTTGGTTGAGTGGTCACCCCGACAATAGGTAGCTAACCCATGTCACATAGAACTTCCACACCCGACACTACCCTCAAGACCAAGATAACACCCATCGTGACCTCCACATTTGTGATTCATCATTTGCTTTCCACCCAACATATCAACGTCAACGTATGATGCTTGTTATGCTTCACATCATGCAAACACATATCCAACCATCCACCATTATAATCAATCATGTTGATTATCAACAATGACCGTCAACGATGATCATCAAATGACTAGGCGCTAACCATCATTATTTCCTTTATCAACATCGCCAACAATAACTCATCATCATTATTAGTATTAAAATTCTTCTCTATATGATCAACTTGAATTATGATCTCACATTCTTTTTCCTCATTACCCTATTTAGTTACTTCTTCACAACAGAATCTGAGTGAGAAACCCAGATTCGATAGGCGAATTTTGGCTCGCCTCACTCCTAAATAGGTTCTCAGATTCGCTAGGCGAATCCTGGCTCACGAGGCGAGCAAGAGAGCTTCAATTCTAGTCCTTCCATTTGCTCGCGAATTCCCATTCACTAGGCAAATGGGTACGAAGATGGGAACTTCTAAATTTACTCAGTTCTCTCCATGTCCATTATCTTACCTCTCAAGAATCATACATATGTGGTCAGACTAAACCAACAATTGTCAATCTCACCCGTCATAATAACTCATTAATTATGGGTGCCAAACGTCCTAAAACTATGTTCTTTAACTAATCCTAGTTTCGTCATCGCGACACATGTTATCAACAAATCATCTTTATCAATGAGCATCATAGTCATAACATCCAACACATCATTATTATTCAATCACACAATGCACATCGTAATTCACATCACATCAATATCACATAACATAATCTCAACAATATCAATAGAACATATAAATCATGCTTAAACATAACAACACTCATAGGCATTCACAACATTCACATAGACATACTAATAACACACACATATCATTTATTTGTGTGTGTGTGTGTGTGTTATTAGTATGTCCCTCAATGTTAATTTCGTCCGTCAAATTAGTCCTTATCAAGGACTAACTTTACTAACGAAATTAAATTTATATATATATATATATATATATATATATATATATATATATATATATATATATATATATATATATATATATATATATACATACACATATATACATATATAGGCATTTATAATGCATATAGACATTCATATAGGGGTCATGGGTTATGCGTTAACCCCTTCATCTTAACATATCCCCAAACCCACATACTCATGATTTATTCTTCCTTCATACCTGCTATGACGATAGCAATGAACAAAGGAAGAGAAAAAGGTCCGGAAAGGTTGCGTCTCACGAATGCTCGATCTCACGATGCTTGATTTCACGATCACATCCGCAAAAGGTTCAAGGGCAACAGCAAGGAAGAGGGTTTGTGACGGCAACAATGCTCTTCAAGCGAAGGCAACGAAGAACGATGAACAAATGTGCAATCTCCTTCAAGAATCCTTGGAAAGGGTTTAGGAATCCCTGTTTGGAGAGAGAGAGACAGTTTCTAAGAGTATTTTGAGTTAGAATATAGGTTTAGGTCGAGTCTGATGGTATAAATATGAGTTTGGGTCATTATGGGCTGATTAGAAGCCCGAAAACACGTTTCTGCTTCGTGTCGATTTGCGAGGCAAATCAATTTTCGTGAGGTGAACCAGAGAGCTCTAAGAAGCTGTCTGCCAGATTCGTGAGACGAACTGATAGGAGCCGAATTTGGCCCGGACACCTGAAACAAGACTTGTAGATAATTCTTTAAGATTTCCAACTCATCCAAGATCACATCAATCAGACGTCTAGAACTCAAAAACCGTAAAACAAGTTTCTTAGACTCAAATGGATTGACCCTTTTCTAAAGGCAAAACTACCCAAACATGAACCTAGACATCAAGAACAAACATAACAAGCATATATAAACATATATAAGCCAAGACTACCACATATTAACATAGATTGAAATTCAAGGTGTTACACCAAGAAGCCCCAAGCTCTAAACCCTAAACCCTTACATGTTTTCCCCTACTTGTAACAACAGAAACAACAATGAAAGCTACTTGTAATTTAACAGAAGAATTAGTGACAAAACCTATACAAAATATATTCAACAACACTCAAAGTACGGTATATGTTATTTCTTATACAACCCTTAAACTGCTACAAGCACCTCATATCAAATTTGTATAGGGCAAAGTAAAATATGTGTGATGACGACGAGTGAAAATATGCATTGAACAAATATGCCATTCACTGAGTGGATCACTACTTAGATTGATAAGCAAAAATTGCAAATATGAGTGAGGGAGTGGAGGAGCAATCCGCAGCCGGAAAGGACAGGTTAGTCGGCATTGGGCTGGATGGCGGGCCAAATGGTGTATTTGCAGTTGTTGACGAGGGTTAGGAAGAGGGCATTTGTGGGGTGTGGCGGAGAATATAGTACATGTGAAGATGATAAATAATGCTAAGCTTCATGAGCTAATTGTTGCGTTCAAAACACACTTAAGGGCATTATACCCTGTCGCAGAAGTAATATAGGACAGAAGTCCAGATATCGTACTCAAGAGATTAATTTGATAACTAAGTTATGAAGCAAGTACTGGAATAGGGAAATCCTTATGCTATTCAGACTAATAAAGAACTCAAAAGAAATAGATAATAATATAGCAATGGTAAAAAATAATGAAAGAAGATAAAAAGAGAGTTTAGAAATCCAGAGTAAAAAGCCAAGAGCCGTGATTTCACTTGTACTTTCGATATCCCCCAAATCCTAATTCTATTCAATTTCGCAGTTGTTTTTCGAATATCAATCCCTCTACGAAAACTATTAATTGTTTGTCAGACAACTAATATTTTTTCCCCAGATGAACCCAATGGTTGTCTGGCAAAGAGTTTAAAAGATTAGAAAGCATTAAGCCCAAACAGGTTGAATAATTGAAAGGAGTAAATCATGTTTTCTCAAATCTAGATGTTAAACCTCGGTTATCCTATAGGTCTACCAATTTAATTGGGCTTGATAGCCAAAATATCAATCAATTGATTAAGAGCATACAAAGGGTGCGCAACCTAGTATGGGATGAAGAACAACAAAATAACACTATTCAAATTGCAACCTTGAAAACAAATAGAATTGAATTAAAGCTAAGACATAGCGAAAAGGGTTTCTACTAACACAAGAACCACCACAACTCTAGTGGTGAACTTAGCTACTCATAGTAACAGAGAAAACCAAGTTCAACATTGGAAAATGCATCTTGGATAATTGAAGAGGAAGAAGTTATCTCCAACTTAATTCCCAGGTGCCAAATTCTACTCTAGAAATCGAAACTACAAAAGCTATAAACTAGAAAGCTAATAAAAGAGTTCAAAGATAAAAAGATGTAAAGATGCAAAAGATGACTCTAAAGCGGCACAGAGGGCCTCTATTTATAACAAAATATGTGAACAGGGCCTTGAATTAGGTCTTCTGCGTCGTCAGCACAGGCGTGCTCTTCATTATGTAAGGCCTTGTTCAAATATGTAAGGGCGTACCAATTTCGCAAATCAACATTCTAGTGCACGGGCTTCAGCACAGATGTGCTGAAGTTTGGCACGGCCGTACTAAATCTTCAGAGGTCAGCTTTAAGTCATTTTGTAAGGCTTTGTTTGGATGGATGGCTTGGAGGGCTTGCACGGGCATACTCACGCATGGCATGGCCGTGCTTAACCTCAAAACTTCAGTATTCTACCTATTTTAGCTCTAAAACCTTCACTTTTCTTCATAAGTTCATCAAACTGCTTCTGAACGTCAATTCTGTCAAAACTTAAGTAAAAGGGGAGAAATACAATAATAATTATCATGAAATGCATTGAAATTCAACCCAAATACCCCTATAAATTACACAAAATTGAGGTTTATCACTAATAAGAGAAGAAAAGTGAGCCATTGAGATGGTTGATAGGTTATTGCTCTCTGGAAAGTTAAAAAATAGGGGAGAGGGGAAAAAGGGAAGGGTAAAGGTATTTTGGGAAAACATTTAAAAAATGTGAAGGGGTGCAAAAGTAAAAATGGGGTGCAATTAGTAACTCACCATTTGGGGTGGTGCAGGTAGCTAGAGCCCTAATCCAAAGGGGTTGCTTTTTACATCACAATTTTTTCTCATACACCACAAACTTTTTAAAAACATTTAAATATCCCCAAAATATCTTCAACTATCTTAATATACCCTATAATCTATATTCAATTATTCATAAAATACATCACTCTCCTCCCCTCTTCTTCCTTTTTCCCTCTTCTCCCACCGCAGCAGGCATTCCTGAAAGAAATAACGCAAGCTCATTTCGTTCTCCTTCATCCAAACGCACCCAAGGCAGAGACGCAATGAACAAATTCATGTAAGGAATGCTCAACTCATGTAATCTTATGCCAAGGGCAGTATGTAATCTCGGCGGAGTTCATCACAATTCCATGGGATGGAAGCATCTTTCTTCGCGCGAATCCATGTCCTATACGCAGATTCCATCCTTCACGATAATAGAAAATCAATAACAAGAGAATTGGAGATTGTGTGCATTGTGAACACAAATGAATTTAAAAAATCTTAAACTTTCCAATCTTTGAATTCAATTGAAACACAAGATCTCAAAAATTGGTAGATAGAAGAAGAGGAAGCTTGGTGGAAGCCAAACTCTAAACACTTCCTTCCAACAAAGATCATGTCTTATCCAACTTCAAATTGTATTCCAGAAATTAAATTCCGGAAGTATATGATTACACTTCGAAATTTAATTCCGGAACTTTTCAAAAAAAAATTACATTCAGGAATTTAATTTCCGGAACACCAGAAAAATTATTCTAGAATTATATGATTACACTTCCGGAATTTAATTTCCAGATCTTTTAAAAAAAATTACATTCCAGAATTTAATTTTTGGAACTTTACAAAATTAATTAGATTCTGGAATTTAAGTTCCGGAACACACAAAAATTGTGTTTCGGAAATTAAATTCTACGAAAAGTTTATTTTAGGCAAAAACAAAAAAATAAACGAAAGTGTGGTGTATTAGAAAAAAAAAAGTGCTGCAAAAAGCAACTCCCCTAATCCAATTAGGGGATTGCTATCTACACCACTACAATTGCTATTGCACCACCTCATAGCCTTTAAATTTTTTTACTACACAAATACCTTTATCCCTCTTATTCCTCATCTCCCTTTTTTGTCTCCCACCCCCCATTGTTCCTCTTCTCCCTCACCACCCTCATCTTCTTCTCATTTTTCTCCCTCTTTTTTCCTCCTATCCCTCACTTCCAAAAAAACACTATTTTTTTCTTCTCCACCACTTCTGGTTTGTTCGTTGAGGTAACATCGCGTAGAAGATGATCAAGTTTTTGTGAAGAGAATTGTGATGGAAATCAAGGGAAGGTGGGTGTATTCATAGGCTAGTTTGGCCGCCCCAATTGGTGGGCTTATTGGCCCACAAATCCAACTTTTGGACACTTTAGTCATTTAGGGAAATATCAAAGATATTTCGGTCTTTTCCTAGTGTGAACGTGTTTCAAATATTTTCGTTTTAATTATGACACGTCATAAATGCTTAGATATTTTGTTAGAGAGTAATGATGATGGGTGATGAGTCATGCAGTACAAACGCAATTTCATCAGTTCCCAAGGGCAAAACGGTCTTCTCTCGCCCCAAATATCTTAGATTTTTTTTAAAATCATGATGACTTGTGGTTACTCACCCTTTGACTCACCATACTCAGGTGACATGTGTCCCTCATCTGGCGTCCGGTTTTGTCTCTGCACGTCCGTTCTCAACTCCGTCGATTTCCCCATTTAGGCTTTACATCCGAATAAAGTATAATAACTTATTTATTTTGAAATTTTCCAAATAATCAATATCGTTGGAAATGAGGTATAAAACCTAATTGTTTCGTTCATGAGTCAAAATTAGGTTTTCTGATCAGTAAAATCTTATTATCAGTGAAAACGCAGACGGGGTTCCGTTTGAATTTTCAACCCAAGATTTAACCGCAACTCCCTACGATAATGTAGAGTATAAATATGATCTTGGTTTATTCAAAATCATTTTCTAAATCTTGGACAAAATATAAGCTTATTTATATAAATTACCGATCTTAGAAAATCGTGAAAGTCAGGGTGTTACATCTTGCAAAATACTTGGTCACCTCTATATTTTGGTTACTCGGTCTCTTATACTTATCAATTAGAAGTTCTAGCTTATAACTAGAGTTTTTAGCTCATTCAAATCCTCGTGGGAACGATCTTTGCTTACTCTTTATTACTTGTTACGGTTGTGTACTCTTGCACATATCACTATTTTGCACAATATCTATCCCTATAGATCCTGATTCCCAATATATAGGAAGCTTCGCCTAAGTCTTTCATCGAGAAATAATTCCCTAACCATGTCTTTACATTTTGTAGTGTAGGAATATCGTTTCCGATGAGTAGTATATCATCCATATATAATACGAGAAAAGCAATCATGCTCCCACTAACCTTCTTGTACCCACAAGGTTCATCTTCATTTTGATGAATCCAAACTATCTTACAACTTCATCAAAACGAAGATTCCAGCTTCTAGAAGCTTGCTTGAGTCCATATATGGATCTTTGCAATTTGCACATCTTTCCAGCATTCTTTGAATCGACAAAACCCTCAGGCTGTGTCATGTACACATCCTCGAGGAGATTTCCGTTAAGGAATGTAGTTTTGACTTCCATCTGCCAGATTTCATAATCATGGTATGTAGCAATAGCAAGTAGGATCCGAACAGATTTAATCATTGCAACTGGAGGGAAAGTTTCATCATAGTTTACACCATGAACCTTTCGCTACCAGTCGTGCTTTGAAGGTATTAACCTTTCCATCCATGTCAATCTTCTCTTTGAAGACCCACTTGTACCCTCTGGGTTTTATCCCTTCAGGTGGTTCCACCATGGTCCAAACTTTGTTAGTGTACATGGATTCCATTTCAGATCCCATGGCTTCTAGCCACTTCTTAGATTCAGGGCCAATTATGGCCTCCTTGTAGGTAACAGGCTCATCTTGATCCATGAGCAGTACATCACCTTCTTGAGTTAGGAGAAGTCCAAATCTCTCAGGTTGTGTACGTGATTTGTTTGACCTACGCAGTTCTTGTGTTACTTAAATCGGTTCTTGAACCACAACATCTTATGGATTCGGTTCTTGTTCCGTTGTAGACGAGTCAGTACTCTGTGGTGGTTGGATTTCTCCAAGTTCTATTGTTCTCCTACTGTCTACTTTAGAGATGTATTCCTTTTCAAGGAACACTCTAGTCATGGCGACAAACACTTTGTCATCAGAGAGGTTATAGAAATAGTATCATTTCGTTTCTTTGGGATACCCCACAAAAGTATATTTATCTGATTTGGGTTCCAGTTTACTTGTGATTAAACGTTTGACATAGACACGACAACCCCAAATCTTCATAAAAGACAAACTAGGCTTTCGCCCCTTACACATCTCATGTGGTATTTGTTCTACCGCCTTTGTTGGAACACGGTTAATTGTGAAAGCTGCGACAAGCAATGCGTAACCCCAGAAATAGTCTGAAAGATCTGAGTGACTCATCATCGATCGTATCATGTCCAACAAGGTACGATTCCTCCTTTCAGACACGCCATTCCATTGTGGGATTCCAGGAGGAGTGAGTTGGGATATTATCCCACACTCTTTCAGATAGTCATCAAACTTCTGGCTAAGGTATTCACCACCACGATTTGATCGTATGGCTTTAATACTCTTGCCCGATTGGTTTTCTACTTCATTCTTGAACTCTTGAACTTTTCAAAGGTTTCAGATTTGTGTTTCATTAGATACACATATCCATATCTACTGAAGCCATCAGTAAATGTGACAAAGTGGGAAAAACCACCTCTAGCAGGTTTGTTCAGTGGCCCACATATATCACTATGGATCAAGTCAAAAAGATCACTGACCCTTTCACTATTACCAGTAAATGGGGCCTTAATCATCTTCCCTAATAAATAAGATTTGCACATATCAAATGATTTATAATCAAAAGAATCCAATAATCCATCTTTATGGAGTTTGGAGATGTGTTTCTCATTAATATGACCTAAATGACAATGCCAAAGAAATGAAGGATTCAAACCATTGGGTTTGATCCTTTTCGAATTTATGTTATATATGGGCACATCGAGACCAAGAATATAAAGTCTATTACTCAAAGGTGCATTAGCAAACAAAATATTGTCCAAATAAAGAGAACAACATTTGTCCTTAAAAATTAAATGAAAACACTTCTTGTCCAAACAAGAAACAGAAATAATGTTTTTGCTAATAATGGGAACATAATAACAATTATCAAGTTTCAAAATAAGCTCGGTAGGTAAAGTTAAAACATAAGTCCCTACTTCTAATGCCGCAACTTTTGCTCCATTTCCGACACGTAGATCTACTTCACCTTTAGTCAATTTCCTCCTACTTCTTAGTCCCTGCACATTGTTACAAATGTGAGCCCCACATTCAGTATCAAATACCCAAGATGTTGAAGTAGATAAATTAACATCAGTAACATAAATACCTGAAGCGGAAGTCTCACTTCCCTTCCTTTTCTTTTCTAGGTATTTCTTATAGTTCCTCTTCCAGTGACCAGGTTGGCCACAATGGTGGCAATTGCCTTCCTTAGCTACCCCGCCCATGGGCTTCAAGCCAGAAGTCCTCGGCTTAAACTTTTTCTTGCCCTTCTACTTGCTCCAAGGCTTCTTCTTAGCCTGCTTTCCAGAATCAACCATCATTATGGCTTTACCTTTTCCCTTATTAATGTTCTGCTCAGCAGTTCTCAACATCCCTAGCAGTTCTGGCAGAGTTTTGTCAATGTCATTCATGTTGTAATTCATGATAAATTGACTGTAACTTTCTGGCAATGATTGTAGAACTACATCTGTAGCCAACTCTTGGCTCAGTTGAAAACCTAATCTTTCAAGGCTCTCACTATACCCAATCAAAAGGAGTACATGTGGTCCAACTGGGCTTCCTTCTGCCAGCTTACAATTAAACAAGGCTATCGAAACTTCAAAGCGCTCATGCCTCGCTTGCTCTTGGTAGAGCATTTTGAGACGTCCGATCATATCAAATGCCTCCATGTTCTCATGTGGCTTCTAAAGCTTAGAGCTCATGGTGGCAAGCATGAGGCAGCTAACATCCAGGGCATCATCCTGATACTTCTTGTAAGTATCTCTGTCAACCCTAGAAGCATCCTCGGGTAGTTTAGGAGCAACCTCCTCAAGAACATACAGCTTTTTCTCTTGCCGAAGGACAATCCTCAGGTTTCGGTACCAATCCAGAAAATTATTTCCAGATAACTTGTCCTTCTCAAGGACAGATCACAATGACATATTATTAGTTGTGTTTGGTGCCATGGATATCTACATAAATATGCAAAGTATAAGTATCATGATTTTAAAACATATTTAATAGGTCTTTATTAAATACGCTCCCACTATTTTACTCAAATCAATGACCCTCATCATTGACTCAAAAAATCTCGTTGAAAGATTTTCTAGTGGGATCAAGATCCATATTTCACCTCGTTCGGGGTCAGTTATGACTAATCGCCCAGAACTCAACTATTTAGGTAGGAGACTCCTTTTCAATTACATCCAATGTAATTCTTGGACCAGCTTAGTGAATAACTCCTTATTCTAATCCATCATATGGATTGATGCCCAACCCCATGCCTCTAAGCCGTTTCAATCCTATTGAATACACTTAGTTAAGTTCAACCTAATGGTTGGCAGTAGGTTATTTCACCTATTGCGTCTCACCAAAATATATTAAGGTGCTCAGCTGTAGCATGACCCACACTTAAAGGATTCTGGCCTTGACGAGTGTCACGCATCACGAAGCATTTAATAACTTAATTTATTGAGGGAATTTAATAATAAAGTGATCTCACCGGCTTGTTTATCATATAAATGTCTCTCATAGCATACATTGCATACTAGCTTACATACATTCAAAACATATTAAGTATACAATGACATACATGCTATCATACAATTTAAGTTCCAAATTTAAACCATACATCTCATACATTTCATGCATCACATACATAAACATATAAGACATATAAAAGGTATTATGATGATGGCCTCCTAATGTGCAATAATTAAAACTTATTATTACAATCTTTGACCCTCGAGCAAAGTTCCAAAGTTCTTTCCACTGGCGTCATGATTTGGTATTGCCTCCATTTTAACCGAGCAATTTACAAAATTTAAAATAAAATAAATAAAGTAAATGTCACGACACGCAGGCTGTATTTATAAAATAAATTAAAATTAATAAAATAAATACAATAAATCAAGACACACAGGCCGTATTTACCAAAAATCATATTCTGTCCATCAGCACGGTCGTGCCAAACGGCGCACGACCGTGCTGAAAACTTGTTGACACTGTTCAACATGTGCACGATCGTGCTGACAAGAGCACGATCGTGCTCAATGTTCGTTGACGTTGTTTGAAAGTGGCATGGTCATGCCAAACGGCGCACGGTCGTGCTACGTGTTCACTAACGCTAATTCAAACGTGCACGACCGTGCTACAAGGAGCACGACCGTGCCAAACGGCACGGCGGGATTCTAGAAGCGAACCCTTGTTTATGTCAGGAGCGCAACCAAGCACACAAAACATGTTCAAAGAGATTTATATCACATACAAATCATACAAACATGCTTTTAAACATACGAATTAGATTTAAAAGCAATAAACATGTAATCATACAATGACAAACAATCCTAGGATACATGGCAAACTATGACCAAATGCTCTGATACCACTGTTGGGGTTTCAGGAGGGATAATTTTTAAAAACAATTTATAAAAACCTCTTAAGTAGAAAACCCCTTTACTGAAGGACCATGTATCGCACATGAATCGCAAGGATATTGTGTTTATCTCTTGAAGCGTAGCTTTATCACGAACACTGTGAGCACGTTAGCAGCACTGGTAAACCACGAACATTGCTATGGTGTGAATGATAATTTGATTTACACAGCTACAGTGCAGCAGATCCAAGGAACGCTGCTGCTATCACCACAAAGGGAGAGGTTCTTCTCTATCACCAGTATTGCAAAGTAGCAATACCTCTACTCAGTCCATGCGAGCAAACTAACGTCAGAGATAGCGTAATGCTAGCTATCAGGATTGGGAGAGGCACGGCACACAGAGAGAGAAAAGAGGGCGCGTCTGTCAATGGTGTACGACGGCCGTTATGAGTGCTCTGTGTTGTGTGTACCTTAAGTGACGTGCACAGCTTACTAATAGCTGTCACTCACTTAACTTAACCCAGTTGGCCTACTATACGCTACAGGCCCAATGTTTAATTATTAATTAAATCATATTTAATTAATCAATTAAATTAACTCTATAAACATTTGCTTAATGTGTGTGACCTTATAGGTTCTCTATTAATTGACAATAATATTAATTATTATTAATCATATAAATAATTAATTAATATTATAAATAATGAGCGACATCTAGCAATACATCATTGCTACCCATTTAATTAGAATATTGGTGATACAATAAAACCATATTGTAACTATATATAATGTGCAGTCAACGTCCTTTCGTCTCAATGTCTTAATTGAACACAAAGCATAAATGTGTTATCCTTGTTAAGTTCAATTATTTATTTCCTGATCTAGTTATCGACGTACGATCATGTGGGTCCAATATCTCATATTGTCCACATTAGCATGACCATGCATTTTTACGTCGCATACCATCAAAAGGCCTATAGACATTATCCTTGTTATGTAGGAGGGACAAATCCTATCTACATCACTCACATTTCTCAACATGTGTCATTGCAGGCCCAATTACTATCTTTATAGTTGTCCTGTTACAGACAACGTTTAATAGTATTAAAGCCAACAACTACATATATTAGGAATCGTAGTGACTTCAAGTCAAAGGACTACTTCACTATGGTCACTATGAGAATCGCTTATGACACTTACATAACTATTATGCAGCGTTCTCATAGCGGGTCACCCCAGTATAAATATTCAACTAATATTTATAAGTATGTGAAGATATCTTATATCTATGACCCGTGAAATGTGGTCATCAGTACACTCACACAATAGTCTTAATATATGATTATTATCCTTATTAATAATAATACTTGACTAGGGATATTTAAGAATAATATTCTATAATTCAATGGCATCTCACGATCAAGTCGTACTTAACGTTCCATTAAATGAACTACCAATTCTAAGGACTTTATTATGTGATAAATATGATCATCAAATACAACATAATAAATAAATGACTCATATATAAAATATAGAATAAAGTCATGATACTATATATATATATATATATATATATATATATATATATATATAAATCCAAAATATATATTGGCCACTAAGGCTTACACCAACACTTTTCATATTGTGTTGCTCATTGATAGCACTTACAAAACCAACAAATACCGATTGCCATTACTTGAGATTTTTGGCGTTACTTCAACATAGTTGACATTCTCAGTGGCATTTGCTTATCTGGAGTCTGAGCGAGTTGATAACTTAGTTTGGGCACTTGAGCAGTTAAGAGGGTTACTTCAACAAGATGATGCCATGTGATAGTGACTGATAGAGACATTGCTTTGATGAATGCAGTGCAAGTTGTTTTCCTTACTGCGTCTAATTTATTGTGTCGTTTCCACATTGCTAAGAAGGTGAAGGCTAAATGCAAGATGTTAGTGAGTCTAAAGGAGCTTTGGAAACCCGTGATGGATGCATGGGATAGTGTTGTTAGTTCACCTGCCAAGGGTGAGTTTTTGTAGCGACTGACTATGTTTGAAAATATATGCTCAAATTTTCCTATTTTTTGTAAAGATGTGATAATTACGTGGTTGATTCCTCATAAGGAAAAGTTTGTCACTGCATGGATTGATTGTTTAATGCATTTGGGGAACACAACAACTAACCAGTAAGTTCGATATCATATGTTATTGCAAGTTCTTGTTGATAGTTTATCATTTTGAATTTGACATGATGTTTATATTATTGTTAATAGGGTTGAGTCTGCACATTGGAGGTTCAAGAAGTTGCTTGAGGATAGCATGGGGACTTGTGTACTTGTTGGAGTGCCATGAACAATATGATCACATTGCAACACACAAAAGTAAAAGCGACATTCGAGAGAAGCATAACTATAGTAGAACACAAGCACAATAGTCCTTTCTACATGCACGTGCGTGGATTTGTATCTAGGAGTGCACTAGGTCATATACTTGACGAGTATGCTCGAGTTAAACATGTTGGTGTTGATAGTTCTATTTCTGGTTGCACTATTAGAACTACATATGGGCTACCTTGTGCTTGTGAGCTTGCTAGGTATAGTATGATGCATATCTCTATTCCCTTGCATGTTGCTCATATTCATTGGTAGAAGTTATACTTTGGTGCTCAAGGAGTGAGTGTTCCGGATGCAGAGTTAACCTTGGTACCAGCCGTGGAAGCATTGTTGAAGCGATTTGATCGACTTGATCGAGCAGGAAAAATTGTATTGAGAACTAAAGTGTATGAACTAGCATTTCCCGATACTAGTTCAATCCTTCCTCCTCCTGAGAAGGTAAAAACAAAAAGGGCATCTAAAAAGGGTAATGTGTCTAAGTTAGAGCAATCAACTAGATGCGATCCTTCATACTTTGAGCATGTTGATGCATTGCATTCCATACATGATAGAACATCTACTCGGGTCACTCCATGTACATCACGAGATGGGTCAAGACGGAAGACTGGAATTAAGTACCTTGACCAATTACCTATGGAGATTCATCCATATATTCAGACCATTGTTGATGTGGGTGCATATGGTAATTGTGCCTATCATGTCATTACGGCTTTACTTGGTAAAGTTGAGGACTCCTGGGCTATTATTCGGGACGATTGTTATAAGAGTTAGTTGAATGGCAAGCAAAATATGTCGCTCTATTTGGCAGTCTTGAGCGAGTACAAGAACTAAAAGGACAACTATTAGTTGACGGGCTGGCAGGTCGGGATAAGTGGATGACTTTACCTGACATGGGCTTTGTGATAGCGTCTAGGTATAACTTGGTTTTGATTTTTTTTATCCTCAGGAGGCTGCATGACATTTTTCCCTCTTGGAAGTTGACCATCATCATCTTTATCTAAACACCATATCATTAGCATTGGATTGGTACATAACTGTCATTTTGTACAGGTTGATTGACTCACTTTTGACACATTAGTGGTTATTATGTTTCATATATTTTTCCCATTAGAACGATTTGATTGACTCACTTTAACTTTTGAGAAGTTTACACGTGTATTTGAAGCTGTTGGGGAATCAAGAGGGATAATTTTCAAAAACAATTTTCAAAAACTTATTAAGTGGAAAAACCCTTTTACAAAATGGACCACGTACTGCACATGAATCATAAGGATATTTTGTTTACCTCTTGAAGTATAGCTTTACCGCGAACACTGTGAGCGTCCCAACTACACTGGTTAGCCAAATTCACTGCTACTGTGAGATTCTCATAACTCTCGTTCCAGACCTCGTATTAAAAAACTGAACGGTGAAGATGAAAAACCACATGTCTCGAATCTGCTGTCCAAATTTCAGGCCGATCCAACGGTTAACGAATCTCTGATCGCGAGATTATGATAACTGTCTAGCCACAGCCACCATAAGGAAAGACTTCTCTATCACCAGTATTGCAAAGTAGCAATACCTTTACTCAATCCATACGAGTAAACCACTGTCAGAGATAGCGTAGTGCTAGTTATTAGGATTGGGAGAGGAGCAGCACAGAGAGAGAGAAAATAGGGTGCGGCTGCCTAGAGCGTACAACGGTCGTTATGAGTGCTTTGTGTTGTGCATCGCTTAAGTGACGTGCACAGCTTACTTATAGCTGTCACTCACTTAACCTAATCCTATCGGGTTACTGTACGCTACAGATCCAATGTTAAATTAATCCATTAAATTAATTCTAAGAACATTTACTTTATGCGTGTGACCTTATAGGTTCTCAATTAATTGACAATAATCTTAATTATTATTAATCATATTAATAATTAATTAATATTATAAACAATGAGTGGCATCTAGCAATACATTATTGCTACCCAATTAATTAGAATACTGATGATACAATTAAAACCATATTGTAACCATATATAATGTGAAGTCAACATCTTTTCGTCTCAAATGTCTTAATTGGACACCAGGCATAAATGTGTCATCTTTGTTAAGTCCTATTATTTATTTCTTAATCTAGTAATTGACGTACGATCATGTGGGCCCAATATCTCATATTGTCCCCATTTCTATGTTGCATTCAATCAATAGTCCTATAGACATTACTCTTGTTATGTAGGAAGGACGAATCCTATCTACATCACTCACATTCCTCAACATGTTTCATTGCAGACCCAATAATTATCTTTATAGTTGTCTTGTTACAGACAACGTTTAGTAGTATCAAAGCCTATAACTACATATGTTAGGAATCGTAGTGACTTCAAGTCGAAGGACTACTTCACTATGGTTACATTGAGAATCGCTTATGACACTTACACAACTATTATGCAGCGTTCTCATAGTGGGTCACTCCCGTATAAATATTCCACTAATATTTATATCTATGTGAAGACTTGATATCTTATATCTATGACCCGTGAGATGTGGTCATCAGTACACTCACATAATAGTTTTAATGTATTATTATTGTCCTTATTAATAATAATACATGACTGTGGATATTTTAAAAATAATGTTCTATTATTTAATGGTGTCTCACGATCAAGTCATACTTGATATTCCATTAAATAAATTACCTATTTTAAGGACTTTATTATGCTATAAATATGATCATCAAATACAACATAATAAATGAATGCCTTTATACATATCAAATATATGATCAAAGTTATGACATAGATAATTATTTATTCAAAATAGATTAGTCACCAGGGCTTACACCAACAGAAGCCTGGGTCCTCAATACCTCATACTGCTCTACAATGGTCTACTTTCAGCAATGATGAATCTCAATCATGGGAAACTACATATATTGGTCGCATGCAAGTGTTTGCATCTTTATCACCACACGAAACCACGAACCTGACTATGTAAATATGGTAGATGATTGACTTTATGTTTGTAGTTTTATCTTATGTGCATCTATCATTAACTGTTACTCGTTTAATATTGCTTAATTATGATTGGTTATAAAAATAATTAAAAATTAAAGTCATTGGTTATGAAATAATAATATAAATAACCACCATCGTAAACGTCAAAATAGGTTTGTCAAAAGACATCATCAAAGGAATCCTCAATGTCAAAATATATCAGAAAAGTAATCCTATGCTATAAATGAACAACACTGAGTCAATCGACCCCTCTTTCTCCTCTGATAGATATGTCTCCCACTACTCCCCCTACGGGACAAGGTCAACGCCTCTCGCGCCAATACCAAACCATCGATGCCGTCAGTGACTAACTGTCTATCAATGATTTGCCGCTATATCTCACTAATCCTCATGCAAATAGCCTGGAAGTATGAATAACCAATATTATGTGTTAATCAACATAATATATTGGACAATATAAACATAGAGTACAAATGCATATAACTGATCACTGAAGGATGATCATCACTGGATACAGGGGTAGGTGCTGTAGCTGCAACTGGCACAACAGGAATCTGGAACTCACGTGGTATGATGTAAGGATGTGAAATCCTACGATACCACTACATGTAACCATCTACACACTCAACAAGATGTTCCGCCTGTGGACCCCTTTCTACGTGAGAAACAACATGAGTTGTGAAATGCACCCACCAATGGTCCATCTCAGTCGGAGTAGTGACTACACCTGTAATCTCGCGAGGTGATCGCGGTATGCCCTGCACATCTCCAAATTGTCGCAAAACCCTCTCTGGCAAGTGTTCATACATGAGCGTACCCTATCTGAGGTACCCTGAAAACAAATTGATATCGTCATATGGCTTGTGTGCTCTATGCGAGCTATAAGGCATCCAACATAGATGGTCCACCATCAAGTCATCTGGCTCCCTCCGAAACGGGAGCACAAGGACCTGCACCCCGCACAAGTATCCACCAGCAGGCTCGAGGGAGCTTCTCATTGTATCCTACGGACTCCTCCTTGGTGCCGAGGGTGGGAAAATGCTCATAAATCCATGCCTATAACAATGTTAATAAGTTAATTAGTTTTAATAAGATGCAAATTAAAAGTAATACAAATTTTAAACTTTCATACCTGCATAAGAGTGACATAAGACCTCGAGCTATTTGCAACTATGCACACTGGCATCATCGAGGTGCTCATACATGTAAGTGAGGGCAGCAACACCCCATGCAAAGATACCGCAAGTACCCAAATCTCGAAAATGCTCCAACAATGCAACATCGACATAGGTGGCATTCTTGTCCGCAAATAGTGTGTAGCCAACCAGATGGAGCAAAAATGCTCTCACTGCATGTTCCCAACGCCGTTCCTCACAAAGTGTGGCAGCATCCACCTCAATCGAACATGTGGTCCCCTCGTGAACCAACACTCCTTCACTGCAACATCCCTATCCACCCTTAGCAGCTCATGCAAACACTCAACTACAACAACTATATCCATCCCCGGCTTCGTGAAGAAGGCACCCCTGACCGGCAGGTGCAGTATGGAAAACACATCATCTAATGTGATAGTCATCTCTCCAAAGGGCATGTGGAAGTTGTTGGTCTCACGATGCCACCTCTCAGCAAAGGCAGATAAGAGTTCCTTGTCTACCATGTTGTAGCTGAAACGTAGTAATGGTGACAACCTAGAGTCCTCCACTAGGGTCCGTACTTCGTCGTTCTCCTTGATGAAATCTCTGACCTTTTTCCCATAATCTTCAGCTCATCATGATCCTACAATAATAAAAGCATCGTTATATTCAAATGAAATGATTTTATTTACTTATAAAAAATACAAACAAAAAGGTTTCTTACATCATTGTTCCACAATCTAGTATCAACATGATCTGCAAAAGACATAAGGATTGATGTGTCCTTAGGACCTCCTGGAAATGACTCTGTCGGTGCCAGTGCATTATGAGCTGCAGGTAACTCAGCCGGCTAATGTTCCTCCATAATCTCAGGTGCATGAGCTTCTGCACGTTCTTTGGGTGCAAAAGTTGTGGGTCATCGTCGATCAACAATAACCCCAGAATGACCACCTCTGGTACGTGCCATATCTGTAACTGAAAACAATTCACCACATAAAAAACTAAAGTCCTGATTCTGACAGCTAAAGTTTTTAAAATTTTTACAATACCGACAACTAAATTCCGTAAGTTTAAATTTTTAACACAACCGACAATTAGTTGTCGGAATACATCATTTTGTATTCCGGTAATTAATTGCCGGTAGTGTTAAAAACTTAAACTTACAAAATTTAGTTGTCGGAAGCAGTAAAAAACAAAACTTTAATGACTTCTGGCATTTAAATTTTGGTACGAGAAATTTCATAATGCATACCGGCAATTAGTTTTCGGAATACAAAATGATGTATTCCGGTAACTAATTGCGGGTAGTGTTAAAAATTTTAAACTTTACATACCAGAATTTAGTTGACGGTATATAAACATATATTTTGAATATAGAATTCCAGAGATATCGGAATACAATATAATGTATTCCGGCAACTAATTGCCAGAAATAAACTAAAACGTGAAAAAAATTAGCGTAGAGAATAGTTACCTCAGAAGATGGTGATGGACGGAGGATGTGTTGCGTGAGGACGTTTGGGTGTGGTGGTGCGTGAGGTCATCTGTAGGTTGTGGTGTGGGAGGAGGTCTAGAGGCGAGGGTGCAAGAGGTGGTGGTGGGATGAAGTCAGAAGAAAGAAGAAGAAAAGGAAGAAGGAGGAGAAGGAAGAAGAAGAGGTGTGGTGCGGGAAGAAGAAAGAGAAAAGGGTGGGGTTTTTTTTGTAAATTGTTTGGGCATTTTTATCTTTTCAATCATAAAATTAAAAACTGGGGTGGTGTCTTAAACAGGCCCAAACCTTACGCGGCCGGTCCATATATCATTACCCAACACCTACGTCCCCGATCTCCAAACAAAAAATCCGTACTTCCCCTTTTTCGCTTTTTCGTGATTTTCTTTTGTTGAATATGAACGTAGAACGCAAAAACCCTACACTTGCTCTCTCTCTTACTGAGTGTTAAGTGCAAACCTCCAACCAATAGAAGCTATGTCTACGCTCGAAATCGAAGCTCGAGAGTAAGTTTCGTTTACTACATCTATGTTCCGCCGTGTTTGTATTTGTAACAAGTTTAATACCTCATACCCAAATTGTTGCATAACAGAGTACGATAATTTGCCGCTTGTCGAAAACAGGGAAATTCTTTCTTCGTTAATTATTTTTTCTCATTTTTTCATAACTTAAAATCACATGCTTCAATTTTCTTCTGGCTTTTTGTACGTGTCTAGTTCTAGTTGGAACCCATTTTCTGCTTCTCGCACAATAGATTCTGTTTGTGTGTTCTCTTTTACCGTTAACAATCTTTGTTTATTAATGTAAAAAAATTGTTTATTCCCTTTTCAGTGTCATCAAAATTGTGCTCCAGTTTTGCAAAGAAAATTCTTTGCATCAGACGTTTCAGACACTGCAGAACGAGTGCCAGGTTTCTTTGAATACTGTTGACAGCATTGAAACCTTTGTAGCTGATATTAATAGTGGAAGATGGGATGCGATATTGCCTCAAGTTTCTCAACTTAAGCTCCCTAGGAATAAGTTGGAGGATTTGTATGAGCAGGTATTTTGCATGAGTCACTTTGATTCATAATATGTATCGTATATCCTCTCTATCACAAACTTTGATGCTGGTTATGGACTTTCTAAGTATTTATCATCTTTTAAATTCTGCCATTTTATATGAAAATTTTAGTTGGGCAATAAGGTTGGGTGGTGTTGTAGAGAAGGAGAAGAGTGGGAAACCGGGAAAAAGGATGATGGTGTGTTGAAATAGAGGTTTCGGAGCATCAAAATAGTGATGTTATTTACTAATTACTATGAAGTGTGGAAAAGGAAGTGTTTGACAATCATCACTGGTTGATCAATCTGCCTAATCATGTTGATGGTCAACATTAGCAAGTAGTGGCCACATGTCCCGTGTCCATCGTGGGTTAGATATTGCATTCTTCATTCTCATTTTCTTGACGCATGCTTTGTATGTTGCAGGATCTAATTCACTAGCTTATAGCCGCATAATCACTTGCTTTTGTATTATGCTCTGTTCAATATTAGTCAGGAGGTTTGCTTGTGTTCCTCAACTTGAAAATCTCTTTATTTAGATAGGTATTTTAAAAAGAAAGGAATGATGTTTTTTGTGGAGATTTGTAATTTTTTTGTGCTGTAAGTGGTTTAATAATTTTTCACCTCATTTACTTTAGGTTAAAATTGTTTGCTTCCCCTGGTTGGATAAAATAGTATTTTGTTGTCAACTCAATTCCAGAAAAAATAGAGAAATCTGAAGATAAATGGTAGCTAGTTTTGTTTTTAATTCCACTCTCCTTGGGGGGATGGTTAGTGTACTTAGCAGTGCAAATAAGACACTTTTTATTGGATGTGGCAGTGTTGTTTTTTTTATTTAGGAATTTTAGTTCAGCAGTGTTTGTTATTCATAAACTCTTGCCTTGTACTCTGTATTGTTAGTCATCATAACACACTAAAATGTTACTTATTTCGGTCAAGTTAATGATGTTCCAAACATATTTGAATTTTCACTCTCATGGTTGCAGATTGTGTTAGAAATGATTGAACTTCGGGAACTAGACACTGCACGCGCAATTTTAAGGCAAACACAAGTGATGGGTGTCATGAAACAAGAGCAACCTGAAAGATATTTGCGTCTTGAACATCTCCTAGTCAGAACCTATTTTGACCCAAATGAGGTCAGAATCTTGTAACTCTGTTTTATTTTTGCAATTTCATGTTTTCCAAATAAAGCAGCTTTTTGCTTATTTTCCTTCTTCCTATTTTGTTTCTGCACTATGCTAAAATTGCATGTCATCATTCATCTTTAATTCCTTATGTAAGATAAGTTCCTATATATCTGTGTCTATTTCTATCTAGTCAATCCTGGATAGTGGCGTGCAGCGGTTGACCCCAACAATGCTAGAGCGGGGTAGCTGGATGGCCGCTACACCAAAGATTAGGGAAATCATATAAGTAATTTATAATTTATAATATACACATATAAATGCTCAAAAATAAAAAAAAACACAAAATTAAAGACATTCATAATTAATAATCAAAATTCATTGTCACTAAGATTCAAATCCAATATCAATCATATAAATTTAAGCCTCTAAAGTAGTTGAGGATGCATTGCTCTAAGGAGTTGGTGCTTGTGGTGGTTTGGACTGGTATGACTTGAGATGAGATGTTTCAGTTGAAGAGGAAGGGGGAAACTGAGTTGCATTGTTGCTGCCTTGCTGGCTGAAAATTAGAGAGCATAGGAGAACGTAGTAAGGAGAGCAAAGAGGGAGGAACAGACAGCGGAGCTGAGAGAGAAGGTCGCTTGAAAACTGTTGAAAAACCGTCGGAGTATCGCCGAAAAATCAAGCATAGAAATACGAGTGAGTTTCAACCTTGGATTTCTGCAGAAGAGAACGTAGGAAGGAAGAAGGGAGACTAGAAAGAAAACCCTAACCTTTCTGATTCAGAGCCGAAATGACGAAAAAATCCACAAAAAGAATGAACGACTATTTTTTGGGGGCAAAATAGGGTTTTTCCTGGCCGCGATTCCCGCTCCATGAAACCGCACAGCGACAGGGTCTCGTGTCGCGGCCGGTGAGCACGATGGCGCTATAGCGCGCTATTGACTACATAGGTCTATTTGTGTAATTGTAAAGAATTATAATTTTCTTGTAAAGAGTTATAAGTACTTTATTTTTGGAAAAAATGTTTTGCTCTCAAATCACCATTAGGCATGTGCGCTTTCAAGGTGTGGATATAAAGACCTCAATAATAATTGACACTTTGGTAAATCTTGGTGATATTTGATAAGAACATGATAATCAATTCATTGGAAGTGGTACCTTGACTACCTTCGTAAATGTACTTTCTATACTTATGAGGCGAGGCATGTCATATGCTTCTTTGGATGGTTGTCGGGTTACAGCTACTTTCCTTTTTAGAGTCTAATTCTTTGTGGCACCAAGTAATTTAGAGCTAGTATGGTTTAAATTAGGTCCATCAGGATGGGTGCAATGCCAATCCAACAATCACTGCGACTCACGCAGGTCCTTGTAAGGTTAGTTTTCATCCACTTGTTTTCTTTAGACCACTTTTTTCTTTTAGGATTGGTGATGGTAATCATGTTGAGTTTTGGTTGGAGGACAGAGGACATTTGGGTTGGAAGTGTTCCTTTTTTAGAGACTCTTCCTTGTCTATTTCATCTCTCTTGTTTGTGTAATTTTCCTGTTAGTTTTATTCTATTCAGAGTCATTCCTTGAATCAGAGAGATTTGAATGAGAGAAACTATTAAACTACCATCCCTTTTTGTTTTGCTTAATTCTATTTGCTTCTCCGCCACTCTAATAGATTAATTTGGACCCTGGATTCTTGTGATTTCTCGTGCAATTCTTTCTTTTAGCTTCTCACTCTCACTCCTAACTTTCAAATATTCCTTCTTGCAAACTCTTTTGGAAGTCCAAAGCTCCCTCTAAGGTAAGTCTTTTGTTTGGAAGTTCTCAACAGGATTGATAATAATGGCTTGCTGCAGATCTGTGCCTCACACCTCTCATTCTCCTGATGTGTGTTATGTGCAGTCTTTGTAGTCAATCCCAGATAGCGGTGCGGAGCTGCTGACCCCAAAACCGCTAAAGTGGGCTAGGGGATAGCGGGATGGCAGCTATTGCGAAGATTAGAAAATAGTATACATAATTTATACTATACACTTAAATGCTCAAAAATAGAAAAATACATAAAATTAAAGACATGTTCATTTTTAATAATCAAAATTCATTGCCATTAACAACTAATCCAATACTTAAATAATGAATATAATAAAAAATATTCTGAATATATATATATATATATATATATATATATATATATATATATATATATACAATTGTATTTCAAAACAATATTCTAGTGAAATGTTTTGGTAGTTTTTAATATATATTTTTCAGTAAAAGCTTTTAAATATTAATTATTAATGAATGATTGTTTAAAATTCTAAAATAATTTATTATGTTTTCTCAGATATCCAGTATATTATTTTTTATTATCTAAACTATTACTATCAGGCTATAAAGATAGGTTATTTTTTCTTTCTTGGGCCATGACCCCTTTGAAACAGAGTTATTTTTTTTTTTTTTGGCAAAATAGGTTGATTGGTCCTATACGTTTATTTAAATTTTCACATCCGTTTCATAAGTTTTATTTTTTTCAAATTGGTCCTATACGTTATGTTTCGTTTTCACGTTAGTCCTTTCCGTCAATTTCGATCTTATGGCGTCAGATCAAAAGCCACGTGTAGCACTAATACAATGCTACGTTAGGTCAAAACTGACGGTGTTAGGTTGAAATTGACGGAAAAGACTAGTGTGGAAACAGAATATAACGTGTAGGGCCAATTTAAAAAAAATAAAACTTATGGGATCGATGTGAAAATTTAAATAAATGTGTAGGACCAATCAACCTATTTTGCCTTTTTTTCTTCCTCTTTTGAGCTTTTAGGGTTAGCTCATTTTAGTTCTTTTAGGGTTATTAGAAAAGAAAGTGCCACCATCATCTTGATGGAGAAAGAACAGGCGTCGCTATAGGCTGGGTATGGTCGAATGGAGGAGTCAACACACTGGAGGAGACGAAGGCGAGGACGGCTAGGTGTGGTTAGAAAGGCCTTATCGGAGGTCGTCGTCCCTATAGTGGAGTCGAACGGAGGCGGGGGCGACTTAATATGGTTGGAAAAGCCTAGTTGGAGGTCACCATCCTTGTAGCGGCCGCTATAGACGGCCATCGACGCGATTCCGGTGCGGCTTGCGGCCGCTACCGCCGCACCTGAAAACCACTCCGCAATAGGTTTAAGCGTAGTGGCTACCCTTTGTCCTGCTCCGTGAAACCGCTATTCGCTGCGATAGCGGTGCGATTGGCTACATAATGTGTAGCACTAGTGTAGAGACCCAAGGCCACTTATTTTTTGCATTGTAATGTGGCTTAGTGGCTACCTACCTTGGGAATAATCTTTTTGTGGTTGATGCGTGTCACTCTACCTTGCATCACTTTTTGGGGTTCATTGTACAAGTGTTAGTAAAATCAAGGAGATTATATTGCAATGGCAGTTTGCAGTCTTTTGGTGTGTATGGCTGGAGTGGAATGCTTGTATCTTTAAGGGTGTTCTTTGTCACCAAACATGATTTAGGATAGTTACTTTTTTTTTTTGGCTTCTCTTTGGTGTTGTGTTCATGGATATGTCGAGATGGGGCAGCCTTAGCTTTCCTTTATTTTTTAGACTTTATTGTTTTAGAGGCTTATCCTCCACCTTTTTGTACGCACAGACACCAGTGTTATCTGGCTTTTCTTTCCTTCTCTCACGATTATTTTAGCAATAAATTGGAGTACCATTTGAAAGCCCTCTGGTAAGGAAGATGGTAGCCCGAAACTGTCTAAAAACGTCAGACGGTGGTCGTCGGCAGAGGCTGGACGGTGGTCGTTGGACAGAGGCTGGTCGTCAGACAGAAGCTGGTCGGAGAAGAAAGAAAGAAAAGAGAGGAGCTAGTCGAAGAGAAGGGTTGGGGTTTCACGAAAGAAAGAAAGGAGAAGGAAATCGGGAGAAAGGTACCATTTTCGGCCATTCACTAGGGTTTTAACTCATTTAGGCCAAAAACTAGGTCGGGTCGCACGACTCGGCCATCTCCATGGCTGCCGCATCCGCCATGATCAACACCCGCCATGGCGAAGACACACATTATTAGATGACTTGAATTTGAATTTTGTATCAAATATTTACATGAGGGTATTGTACAAATATATATATCTATATATATATATATATATACACACACACACACACACACACACACACACACACATAGAGAACAAAATCAAATCCCTAAAGTTTAGGGACTTAAATCAGTAACAGCCTAAACTGTCTAAGGAAACTATGGAAACATATCAAAGAATAAAAGGAAATAATAACAAGTAATTACAATTAAGACAATCAACACTCTCCCTCAAGTTGGAGCATATATATCATATGTGTCCAGCTTGTTACATATATGCTATCCTAGGACCTTGTAAGGACTTAGCCACAAATGTTCAAAAGTAGTGTTAGCCATTGCACGATACTTCACCTTTATACACGATCTTGCAACAATCTGCTTCTTGTTCTTCCACGAGATTAAGTTTCCTCCAATAAGAACACAATAACCTGAAGTGGACCTCCTATCGCTAGCATCACCTGCCCAATATGCACTTGCGTAATTAGTATGACCCCTGTCCATATAAACAAGCCCTTTGCTGAGTGATCCCTTGATATGCCTTAGGATCTGAATAATTGCATTCAAATGACTATCATAGAATGAGTTGAGAAACTGACTCATAACATTGGCAGGAAAGGAAATGTCTAGTGCGGTCATGGTGAGATAATTTAACTTTCCCGCTAATCTCCTGTATCTGCTTGGGTTTGGATAGGGCTTCCCCTGGTTAGGTAGAAGCTTCACATTCGGGTTCGTAGGAGTATCAACAGGTTTACAATCAAGCATCCTTGTCTCTTCTAGAATGTTGAACATTTATTTTAGAAATAGCAATACCTGCCTGTGATTGGGCCACTTCAATCCCAAAGAAGTATCGCAATCGGCCTAAATCTTTGCTTTGGAAGTGCTTGAATAAATGTTGCTTCAAATCCTTAATGCCTTCTTGATCATCACCTATAATGACAATATCATCCCCATACACCACAACTTAAATAAGTTTATTCGACAATGAACATTTTAAGAATAAAGAATGGTCCGCCTCACAACGAATTATGCCAAATTGCTGGAGGACTTTGCTAAACTTCCCAAACCTAGTTTGATGTGGCTGTTTCAGATCATATAAGGATTTTTCTAACTTATATACAAGGCCCGACTCCCCCTAAGCAACAAACTTAGGTGGTTGCTTCATATAGATCTCCTTCTCCAAGTCACTAAGTAAAAAAGCATTTTTAATGTCTAACTGGTATAGAGGTCAATGTCTCATGGCAACCATAGACAAGAAAAGACGAATGCAAGCCATAATAGCAATAGGTGAAAAAGTATTGTTGTAATTCAAACCATAGACAAGAAATTTTGCCACTAGGAATGCTTTCAATCGACCCACCTGTCCATCAAGACCCACTTTAATAGTAAAAACATATCGACAACCAACTGTAGATTTCCCGGGAGAAGGTGGATCAAGATTTCTTATGTTATCAATCCTGGATAGCGGCGCGTAGCGGCCGACCCCCCAAAACTTCTATAGCGGGAGCGAGATGACCACTATTTGAAAGTATAGACATAGAAGCTAAAAAAATTAAATATACGCATATGTAAATGCTAAAAGCCTAAAACATAAAAGATTACCCAATACTGCAAACAAATTCATACTATAGGAACAACAGCAGAGCACTGAGAATAGGAACAACCGAAAACAATAGCCATGACTGAGAAAATAGTAGCAGAGCACTGAGAATAGGAACAACCGGAAAAACAAGATGAAGAAAAGAATAGAACAGAGACAGAAATAGAAGAAAGAAGAAAAGAACAAAGACGGAGGAAAGAAGAAAAGAATTAAAAAAAAGGCATAAGAGGAAACAAACCTGTCTTGCAGAAAGAAGGTGGCCAGAACTCTGGGTTGGTCGGAAAATAAGATGCCGCCGAGTGGAAGAACAGAAATGGAAGCGACGGTATGAACTTACGAAGAGCAGAGAGTGAATTGGTGGAGAAGTTGAGTCCCTTACGATTAATGAGACGAGGCAAAATAGAAACCTAATAGGACCAAAAACCCGAAAATACCCCAATTTTTTTAACCTTTAGATGCCTATTAGTGGAGGGTAAAATAGGGTTTTACCCTTGTCGCCGTTATTGTCGCTAATCGCTGCTAAAACCCGATATTCAGGCCATTTTAGCGGCTGCTATTGCCGCTACTAGAAAATGAGACACGACCCAACATGCATAGCAGCCAGGGGCCGCTCCGCGTTGCTCCTCCGCTATAGTGTCGCTATAGCGCCCGATCGACTACCTAGAAGAGTCCATATATGATTAGATTCCAAAATAGTCATCTCATCAATCCTTGCTTGTCGCCATCGTGGATGAGAAAGTGCTTCCAGAACAGTCTTAGGAATGGTAATAGATGATATAGAAGTGACAAAGGCACAATGGCAAGGAGACAATCAATGATAACTCAGTTATAAATGGGATGAGGAGGAGTAGAACGTTTACCTTTAGGAAGTGCAAATACCGTAAGTCAATGGAAGTTTCAGGTTCAACAAGTGGAGAGATTGGAGTAGGAGCTGAATAACGAGAATCAAAAGTAGGAGTGATCTCTGGAACATTAGGATGTCAACGCTCAAAAGTAATACCAAATCAGCATGCCAGAGGGTCATCTTATAACTATGGGGTACGAGGAGTAGAGACAAATGATTCAAAGGTGAGGAATATGTAGTACCTCTGAAGGAATGGGATCTGGTGCAACCGAAGATGCAAAGTATGGTGTATCCACATATAGTGTAAGATCTGCACACATGTTAAAACGATGTGCGGAGGGAGAATCACATGTATATCCCTTTTGGACTCTAGAATACCCAAGAAAGATACATTTAATAGCCTGAGCATATGGTTTTAACAACTAGGGAAACAAGCGGAACCAAAACACATGAGGGGAACGACATAAAAGGGGTCCTTAGTAAACAAAAGAGGGTAAGGAATTTGATTATCCAAAACAGAAGATGGCATACGACTTATTAAATAACCAGCAGTAAGAACATCACCTTAAAACTTTAAAGGTGCATTAGCATTTATCAATAGAGCTCTAGTTGTACCCTCAAGATGACGATGTTTTCGTTTCACACCATTTTGTTATGGTGTGTGAGGACAACTAGACTGATGCATGATTCCATGGGAAGTCATAAAGAAATTGAAGGAAGCACAAAAATACTTTCTAGCATTATCAGCACAAAACTCTAATTGTTTACCAAACTGATTCTTTATTTCTAAACAAGAAGTTTAAAAGGTATCAAATAATTCAGAACGATCTTTCATTAAAATTATCCAAGTACATCTTGAGAAATCATTAATGAAAGTGATATAATATCTATACCCTAAAACAGAAGGAACACAACTAGGATCCCAACCATCAGAATGAACAATATTAAAAGAAGACTTAGCTCGATCATTAACTCCACTTGAAAAGGACACCATAATGTGTTTCCCAAGTTGACATTGACTCACACTCCAAGGACTTCAAATGTCAGAGATGAGGAACCATCTGCGTCAACTTGTCCAGACTTGGATGACACCAACAACAATGAAGAAGATTAGGAGACACAGTAACAACAAAGATAGTGGATGAAGAGGGTTGGAGATAGTAGAGACCTCATGATTCAGATATGGCTCCAATCGTCTGTCCTATACTTTGGTGCTGTATAAGAAAGGAAGCAGAAGTAAAGGTTATGGAACAATTTAGAGAACGAGTAAGTTGACTAATATAGATTAAGACCCATTAGCAAGAGCGATATGGTGAGGTGTTTTGGGAGGTGACAATTTAGAGAATAGAGAAGGATTACCAGCTAAATGATCGTGATCGGAAGCACCGGAATAAAAAATCCCGGATCCAATAGAACAAACGTAAAGTCAGAGAGGCAAACTGAAGAATTACCAGTATGAGCTACAGGGGCTGAAGAAGAAGCATGTTGAGTTGCCTTAAGTTGAAGGCATTCCTTATACATTGATAGAAAACAGATTGAGTTGATATCCCTCAAACTTGGTTTTCTGCTACATATGGTCCTAGAGATTGTGCTACATTAGTCTTATTTGAAATCTATGTACTTGAGTGTGTCCATCTCACCTACAGTTTAGTGAAGATTTTCTCTGCCTTCTGTACCACCACCAGTCTACCACGACCACGACCTCCACGATCAATTGAAATAGACACAAAGGCTAAGGACTCAGCTACTGCTTGGGAATCAGCCAAAAACCAGCCGCTGGTGAAGGAACTCGAAGTAAATGATGGATTAGCTCGTCTACTGTAGGGATATTGGGATTTGTCAGATTCGAATTCCTAACATATTCGAGCCCCTCAATACTGCATTGCTCCTTGTTCTGATGGGAGGAAAAACATATTATCAAGTTTCTTCAACATGTCCTGAAGGTCATCACTGATCAAAATTAACTTGAGTTCCTCAATACTGCATTTTGCCTTGTTCAGATGGGAGGAAAAATCATGGTCTGTCATCTGGAGTGTAGCCAAACTAAGAACAGATTCATGTAGTCATTGTATATCATTAGCATAGACATTCTTGGCTTTCTTCCAAACGTCGTAACAAGTCTTATAAGGACCAAAATGCACCATTAACTTAGTTTCAATAGACTGCCACAGTAGTGATACAAGTTGATAATCTGCCCTTTTCTATTTTTCTTTCTCAGTGACAGCAATATCACCTGCCTTCTTAGTGAGATGCTTCGAACGACCCTGACCTAGGAACCAAACCTCCACCTCATTGTGCGATCCAAGTAATTCTTCCCATTCAATTTTTCGGTGTTAATGGTGGGCGAGCCGGAAAAGGCAAAAGAAATCATGCTCTTCTTTGAGGATTCAACCTTCGAATTTTTGTTGGTTGATTCAGCCATAAGAACCACACACAAATCACGAAATAGAGAACAAAGAGAGTAGACAAGCCCTAAAAATACACCAATTAGGGTAAAACAGACCCAGAAAGCAACTACGAGAAAAACAGTCAAACTATGGCAGAACAGAACCAGGAGATGCTGGCAACTAGAAAGAGACTAGCGGTGAAGTCTAGGAACACCGGGAAGGCGGCGCGTGGCCCTCAGGCGCCCGATAGAAGCTGGCTGAAAAAAGTGCATGGCAGCGCATAGACGAGGTTCCTACAATGGCACACTGAGGAGCAGCTGGAAACGACTGTCTGAGATGACCCGACATACAACTGGCTGACATGGGAAAAACGATTTGTGTTGGACCAGAACCTGGGAGCTTCGATGCCAACTTGAATTTGAATGTTGTATCATATATTCAAATCCCTAAAGTTCAGGGATTGAAATCAGTAACAGCCTAAACTATCTAAGGAAACTAGGGAAACATATCAAAGAATAAAAGGAAATAATGACAAGTAATTACAATTAACACAATCAACAAGATGGAACCACATGCCACATAAATTGAAAAATATAGGATATTTTAGTGATATTTTAGTAAATTTGTTTTATTAAATAAATATGACATTTTGGTTGGAAGAATTTTAATCTATACATTCACTTTCTTAATTTTTGTACTATAATTATTATGGTGCATAAATTTTATCTTTGCTTTTGTGTATGCACGGGATGCAAAGTAACATAGGTGGCTGGCCTGCTAAACCTAAGAATTTGATTTATTATACTTGTGTGTTCTTGTAAAAATGAATACTATAGAAAGAATTAAGCAGCTTTATTTCTGGCCATGGGATTGATATTTCTTGAACCCCGTGTTTGTTTCTTTGTACAAGGATTTATGAATTGTGTCTTATGTGACAGGCTTATCAAGACTCAACAAAAGAGAAGCGTCGTGCGCTAATAGGCCAAGGTTTTCGTCTTTCACTGTCGTAATAGTTACTAAGTCTAATTTTGATACTTATTATACGATTATAATCAATATTCGATTGTTGATTGAAAATTAATAACTTTCTTCTTCAATTGTTGATTGAAAATTAATAACTTTCTTCTTCGATCGGTAGAGATCAAATTTTTGTTTTGGTATGTTTGCTAAAAAGCGATTTGAAGATAATCTATCTGGGTAGTGTATAAAACATCACTTTTACATAATAAATTATGAAAAAGGGTATGAAGTTATTTGTATAATTTAATAATATTTGTTTGGAAGTTAGTTATGTAGGGATAAATAGGGAAGAGAGTTTTGAGAATGAAAAATAATTAAATCACAACAATCTTAAGCTAAAACAAATTAGATGATATAAAACAACTTTTTTCCTCCAAAAAAGCTTTTTTTATAAATTTAAGCAAAGTGGTAAACAAGTTAGATTATTTCGAAAACAACCTTTTGGGGATAAAATAGTTGAAATCTAAATATTTAAGCTGTCCTAAACATGCTATAATATTATTGATTTAAAATGATTAAGTGAAGAACTTGGGGGTTCTTGTTTTGTTTATTTTTTTGTCTTCATTTTCAATTGTTATGTTTTCACCAATAATTATGAAAATGACACATTTTTTCACTCCTCCAAAATGATGTCTCTCATCAACAATAGGTGTGTGTTTGGATCAGCTGCGAAAATTTGATTATTTCAATAATCGATTATGTGGATAATCTATTATTGTTATAATCGATTATAATCGAATCAGTTTTATGTTTGGATATGTTTGCTGAAAAACGATTATAAAATAATCTATTTCGTTTGGGCTGTGTAAAAAAATCACGTATATATAGTAAATTACTAAAAAGGGTATGGAGTTATTTTTATAATTTAATAATATTTGTTTGGTAGTTAGTTTTGTAGGGGTGAAATAGGAAGAATGTTATTGGTTTCAAAATAATCTAACAACTTTTTAAATAATCTTCAAACTTCTAGCTTCTCTAAAAACAACTTTTTTCTCATAAAAACAGCGGTTTTGAAATTTAATGTTTACCCAAACATACCAGCTTCTACTAAAAAACAACTGTTACCATGAAAAACAGCTGTTTGGGTAAGAATTAATCTTACCCAAATACCCTCTGGATGATCTACCTCAACCACAACCGTGCTTTCTTTGCAGAAAGGACTTATAAGTTGAGGGTCACTACCATACAAAGCCTTGAAAGGACTCATCCTGATAGAAGCATTATAGGAAGAATTGAACCACAATTCTGCCCAACCAGCCACTTCACCCATTGGTTAGGGTGATCATTCAAAAAACACCTTAAATAAGTCTTCGATAGTCCAAGTAGTCACCTCTGTTTGGCCATCGATTTGCAGGTGATAAGTTGAACTAAATCAGTTGAAACAATTCCTTCCAAAACGTACTGATGAATATTTGTTCCCGATCCGACACTATAGTGCTTGGGAAGCCATGCAACCCAATTACCCCCTCACAGTAGGTTGGGCTACTTAGGAGAATAACCCAAGAAAACACACTTAACAACACGAGGGTCAAGTTTGCCACAATGCTGTCTATGGATATGAACAAATGCAACACAACCAAAGATACGAAATTGAAGGCTCCTCTTAATAGGAGCAGGAGGAAAGAAAGAGGTCATGTGTGTGACAGGACCGGCACCACCTAGGACACGAGAAGCTAACATGTTTATGAGAGAAGTGGTGGTTAAGACTGCTTCCTGCCAATAAGATTTTTGAACAAACATTTGAAATAGCAGGGCTCTTGCTATTTCAAGTTAGTGATGACTTTTTCTTTCTGCAACATCATTTTGTTGTGGAGTATCAACACACGTGAGTTCATGGAAGATACCATGCTCTTTAAGGAATTTAGAAAGATCTTGGTTGACATACTCCCTACCATTATCAGAACGTAAGCGTTTAGTTGGTGTTCCAAATTGGGTCTGAACCATATGGTAAAATTGAATAAATAATGAGAACACTTCTGATTTATCTTTCAAGAGGAAAAGCAAAGTCACACGAGTACAATCATCAATGAAGGAAACAAACCACTTTTTGCCTGAAACAGTAAGAATGAATGCAGGACCCTACACATCATAATGAATAAGATCAAAAGGTGCAACACTCTTATTAGATCTGGGAGAAAATTTTACACGATGATGTTTAGCAAACTGACAAACATCACAGTGAAATGACTTGTTAACTCTTTTAAAAGCAGCAAATTGGAACATAACCTTCAGTAAAGGAAAAGGAGGTGACCAAGACACTTGTTTTGAAGCCAAATTTGAGAAGTAATAGACTTTGAGCCAATCTGATAGCAGGAAGGTAACAACTTATGACCAGAACCATATGCAACATCACTGTTGAGGAGATAGTACAACCCTCCTTGTTTGTTAGCAACTCTAATCGTCCTACTTGTGGCAAGATCTTGAAAGACACAATGGGAATGGAAAAAGATTACTGCACAATTTAGAACTTGGGTAAGCTTATTAATGGATATAAAATTATGGGAAAGTTTTTGAACATGGAGTACATCCTTTAAGTTTGAGAATTCATAATAGAGAGATAACCGAGAGAATGAGAGAAACTGAATTGTATTGATTTGAATGTTTTGTACAAATGAAAGATTGCATGGAATGGAGTATTTATACTATTAGCTAGCACTAGAGTAGTTGTAACTGTCAGTAACAGTTTCTGTTACTTAGCAAGCAGCTAGATTGCTGGCGTTAGATGGGCTGGGTGGACGACGAAATGATGGATATACAGCTAGTTTATTCCTAATATTCCCCCTTCAAACCTAGGGTGGTTTGCCAAGTGATAGCTTGTCAAACACACTAAGTTTGTCTCTAAGAACTGCAAACTGTGCTGAAGACATTGGCTTAGTCAGAACATATACCCATTGGTCTTGTGCTGGAATATGGCAGACAGTGAGAATCTTGTTGAAAACCTTTTCTCTGAGAAAGATGTCTAATTCCATGTGTTTTGTGCGAGCATGAAGAACATGATTATGGGAGAGAAACTGTGCTTTGGTTGTTACAATAGATCCTTGGGACTTGAAAACTGTAACGTAGTTTAGTAAGGAGTGGTTGATTCCATAGGATTTCTGTTGCAGCAGTAGCCAAACTCCTATACTCGGCCTCTGCACTGGATCTTGCTACCGAAGTTTGTTTCTTTGACCACCAGGAGATCAGATTTGGGCCAAGATAAATGCAAGCATCCAAAGTAGTCCTTCAGTCATCAGGATCGGATGCCCAATCAGCATCACAAAACCGTATAATTGACATAGGGGCATAGGGCCATGTAAAGAGGCAGGCGGGATAGAAATTGACAAACCTTGTTCACTGCATATGAGATTTCAGGTCTGGTAATAGTAGCATGGAGGAGATCTGCTATGATGGACCGAAAATGAGTAGGATCTTTCATGTAATTTGAGCCAAGACGTGATAGCTTAACATTAGTGACCATAGGTGTTGATATACCTTTAGCAGAGGTCATATTTGCCTTGGTAGCAAGTCTCTAACGTACTTGGATTGTGTTCAACAGCCCCATTAGAGAAGTTTTGCACTTCAATGCCCAAAAAGTAATCATGTTGCCCAAGTTGCTTCAATGAAAAGGCTGAATTGAGTTTGGTAATGAGTTGTTGAATTAGAGCCACAGGGCCTCATTAACATAGACTAACACAAAGGTGCAATGAGATGAACCATGTAGCATGAAGAGAGAGGGGTCACATTTGTTGGACCTGAACCTAAACTGTATGAGAGTTGTCTGCAGCCTCTCAAACAAGGCCCTAGATGCCTGTTTGAGTCCATAGAGTGCCTTGTTGAGTTTGCAAACTAGCGAGTTGTTGGCTCCTCAAATCTTGGAGGTTGTTGCATGTAAACTTCCTCATCTAGATAGTCATTGAGGAAGGCATTATTAACATCTAGTTGCTAAATTGGCTAATGATTAGAGACTGCAATTGTAAGGACAGCCCGAACAGTAACATGTTGGACAACAGGGGAGAGTTTCTGTGTAATCAAATCCGAGTTGTTGATGAAAGCCCTTGACCACTAACCTAGCCTTATACTTATTGATTCTGCCATCTGGGTTTTCCTTAACTCGAAACACCCACCTACAACCAATTGCATGTCTGTTGGATGGAATAGGCACAAGAGTCCATGTATTGTTTTTCAAGAGAGCATCATACACTAACTACATGGCAGCAAGCCATTTGGGGTCTGACAGGGCATTTTTGACTGTAGAGGGTTCTATATGAGTCAACAAAAGGGTACGATGTAATCAGGGTTTAGAAATCCCTGATTTTGCATTAGTGTTCATTGGGTGACAATTTTGTTGGTGAATAGAGATGACCGGATCAATTGCAGAAGAGCTAGAAGGAGAGAAGGATGGACTAGGATCAATGGTTGAACTAGAAGAGGAAGCAGTTGTGGCAGATTGAGAGGGAGAAGGTACAAGTATGGATTCAGGAGAGAGAAACATAATCCGCTCATCTCCTCTGAGAATCACGAATTGGTTCGTGCATACCAAATTGCGGTATGTTCGTGAACCCGGTCGCTCCGGTGAGATGCTTTGGCTCGGGCACTGGTATACGCAATCGAAAACGAAGAGGAAGAAGAAAACTCTTTCTGACTTCTTTGTTTTGCTTTCTCTCTCTTTCGAGGAAGAAGAAAGGGTCCTTCTCTCTAACTCTTGTTTTCATTTTGTTTTGCTTTCTCTCCCTCCGAGGAAAAAGAAAGGCTCCCTCTTTATGACTCTTCGTTTTGATTTCTCTCTCCATTAAATCTGTGACTCCTTCCTTTTGCAATTTGTCAATATCATTAATGTTTTTCTAATTTAATATTAACAATTACTATTTAGAAATTTATTAACAAGTTCCTTGTTCTTGACTTCTTGTTAAGGCCTTAAGGGGTTATATTGATTTAATTTCAACATTTAAAATAAGACATTTATTTTTAAATAGTATTTTACTTATATTTATATATAACTAGGTTAATACCTGCACCTGCATAATCAGTTAAGATTTTTGTTAATTAAGGTCACATATAATATTTATAAAAAGAGCTTATGGAAAAAAGCTAGATGAAAAAATTTCATGATATTTTATATTTAGACTATGTAACTTATAAGTTTTACCTTGATGAAAAAATTTATTGGTAGCGTCTGACTATGTATACCCCTCGCATACCCATATTTAGTAAGGCAGCGTACCGTGTACCCGTACCTGTACCATGTAGCGGAGAGTATTGTGAACCTGGTAACTATGGTTCCAGACTTTGAGAGAGGAGAATGCTGACATAGAGACAGGTGTAGGGGCAGCAAGTAATGGAGAAGGAGGATTGGAAGTATGTTGAGAGAAAAACAGTGGAAGGAATAACAATAGGAGGAGAAGCCAAGATGGTAGATATGGGATGTGATGGAGGAGAAGGCTTCTGAGCAGGGAACAAATCAAGGTAGGGAAACTGGGATTCATTGAAAAAGACATCTTTGGAGATGAAGATTCTACCACTAGGATCCATACATTTATACCCCTTGTGAGTTGGAGAATAGCCAAGAAATAGGCACTCTCGGGTATCAAAGGAGAATTTGTGAGAATTATAAGGCCTAAGATGAGGAGAGCATGTACACCCAAAGGTTTTGTTAAAGTTATAATCAGGATTGTGGTGAAAAAGAAGAAAGTAGGGAGAATTGTTATGGAGGGATGGAGAGGGACTCTGTTGATGAGGTAGGTGGCTGTGAGGAAGGCATGGTTCCGAAAGTGGTATGGTAGATGGGCTTAAGCAAGTAAAGTTAGGCCAGTTTCTAGACAACAAGTCTATGTTTCCTCTCAACTGATCCGTTTTGTGATGAGTATGTGGACATATTAAACTATGAATAATACCTCGGTCTGAAAGAAACTTGGAAAAAGGGCGAAATTCTCCCCCGAATCTGTTTGGACAACTTTAATTTTAGAGTTAAATTGAAGTTCAACCATTGTTCAATATTCTTAATCCTATAGGTTTAGAGATAAAGGAGACAAAAGGAAAGGTAACCTGACTCGCAACCATTTAATGAACACTCAGATTCTCATTAGCTCCATCTTGAGTCTAATTTCTGGAGATGTAGATGGTAATATACTCTTTTAAAGAAAAAGATGACAGTAAGTCAGTAACCCGAGTGAGATCATTATGTTCAGGAGTAAATTGAAAATCACATTTACTTAGTTCTGGGTTACAAAGTTTTGGGTTCCAAAGCAAAGAACCATAAGCAAAGGGTTACTAGAACTCAACAATCGAGTTAAAAACTGCAGAGGGTTACTCTAGGCTCTAGACTTGGTTTGGGATTTAGCGTTACTCTTTTGGCATCCCTTTGGTGCTCTGCCCATGGGTTCTTTAGTGGTGTTTCTTCGGTAGACATGCCGAGGGATTGGCATGTTTTGTTGTATGGCTCTGTCACCTAGTTTTAGTTGTTTCTTTTTGTTTTTTGTGAGGATGTCTTATCCTATTCTTTTGTACTTTTCTCGTCTCATCTAATAATGTTTCTTTTATTATAAAGAAAAATTTATAGACTGTAAAGGGTACTTGTTAAGCTTTTGAGTTTTTAATCTCTTTTATTGTTGTAAAAGTACGTATTATTGTGCTTATCTTGTTCAAACAATGGAACAATTCTGTGTTTGCTTTTCAGCTCTTGCTGCAGAAGTTACCGTAGTGCCACCTTCCCGCTTGATGGCTCTAATTGGCCAGGCTTTGAAGTGGCAGCAGCATCAAGGTAATTACTTGATAACACATTGATGCACATTAAATTACTTTCATTGTCAACTTTTATATGAAAATTGAGTTGCTTCATCACTGTGATAATCCACATACAAGTTCTTTTCTGTGTGTTTTGGTTTCTGATTCACTATTTGTAATTTCTTTTTTGTTCTTTCTGTTCGGTAAGACGACAATGTGGACTATTGTTCATTTCTTCAACTTATATATGCTATGAATGATTTCAGTTGTTAAATTTTAGTTATAGGATGCGTCTTTAGTCGCTCTATTAATAAGCAGAGAAGGAACTTATTCTTCGGCATGGCTAAATTTGCTATGCCAAGAGATGATAGAATGCCCGGTTGCCAGTTGCCACAATGCTACTTATAGTGGAATTTATATTTTAATGAAGCCATGCTTTCCTTTGGGATCTTTCAGGGTTACTTCCTCCTGGAACGCAGTTTGATTTGTTTCGTGGAACAGCTGCTATGAAACAAGACGTGGATGACATGTATCCAACAACTCTTTCTCACACAATAAAGGTATGGTTCCTATATCCCTGTGCTTTATAAGCAACACTAAGGGAGACAAAAAGAGACAACAAATGTGCCAAACTATTGGATTTCATGTGGATCTGTGGTGAAAAGTTTTTACGTTATACTGCACAGATCCAAAGATAAAATCTAATGGTGCAGAAATGGGTGAGTTTTTGAATGTTTAAATAAAGTGTTGATTATATAGCATTCCATTTTTTATTATTAGTTAAAGAATGACTTTTCTGTCATCAAAGTATTTATTGCTTTGGTTCTTGTTCTGGGTGGTTTGGCCATGTTTGGAGAAGACCGTTAGAAGCCGTAGCAAGAAGAGTGGGTCAGATGGAGGATAGCCCAATAGTTAGAGGTAGTGAGAGACCATGTAAAACTATATGTGAAACCTTTAAAAAGGACTTATAACTAAACGGCGTATCTGATGAGGTGGTTTATGACAAAACAACTTTGCTTCATTTGATCCAATTAGCGAATCCCACCTAGTGGAAAAAGGCTTTTGTTGTTGCTATTGTTGTTTTGTTCTACTTCTGTTTTTTCCTATCGATGTAGAGTTTGTATCATTGTTGTTTAATTTTTTAGGTTAGGCTGGTGTGTAACTTACATTTCAGCTTTTTATGTTTCTTCCAGGGATTCCCTCTTCCTCCATAGCTGATTGTGTTTTATGTTATTGTTGTTCACGATTCTGCTTCAATGGAACTTGTTTTCTTCATTTATCTATCTGGTGTCCCCCCTTCTTACTTTATTGGTTCATGTCTTAGGCGGAATGGCATATAGGGGAGTTTAAAAGGGGAGTGATTAGGGGTTTATCTGTGGTTGTGACTATGTCATGGTATTGTGGTCTCTCATTTGCAGTATGCATGACTGAGAAGGAGTATCTTTTGAGGACATTGTCTTTATACAAGTCTTTGAAATTGTTCTTGACCACATGTTGTCTAGTATAATGTGGATAATTAGGTTGTTTGTAGCTTGACTATTATGATTGGCCCTTGACTCATTTTGGTGTTTTTATTTGTCAGTTATCCTTGGTTGTTCTTCATGATTTTGAAACTAGAAGACTAGACAGTCTAACATCGGATGGAGGGCTTCATCTCTTTAGGCCTGCATGTCTTTTCTTTCAGCATTTTGTTTGGATGGTGAGAGAGAAATATAATTGAGAAAATCATTAGGGAATGAGAGATTACCTTTAGTCAGGTGACGGGGGAGGAGGAGGGGTCATTCGGATCAGTGGAATTTAAGTTTTAAGCTTTGGAGGGTTGTGGTTTATCCGTTTATGCACCTGGTCTTGTGGTGTCAAGGGATATTATGCCAATAGGTAAATGGAAATGGCATTCTCCTATGAACCCAGATACTCTACGCTACGGCATATGGTGATCCAAGCAACTGGTCTTCAGTAGAATGATTGGTATCGTAGTTAATGATTAAATGCACCATCCTTTCAGCCTTTGAGCTGCAATCCAATTTTTCATCGGTGACATGGTGCTTTTGTGCTCTGGAATGTGGATTGCATTGGTTTGTGATCTGGAGTGCTGAAAGTGATATTCCGTGGTGATATTTTACTGTGCCATTAGTTATCAGTTGAAAATTCATGTTAATTTGACCTTCTATGTTTGTTACCTTCTACTGTTTGTCTTATCCTCTCCCTCTTTTTGTTTCTCAGTTAAATTTGTTATTCATCTTTAGTTTCCCTTTGTATATATCATGTTGAAGGGTGCATAATCTGACCCTTTTCTCTTGTGTCTGCCTATGTGCTTGTTCAGTTTGGGACAAAAAGTCATGCAGAATGTGCTTGCTTTTCACCAGATGGCCAATTTCTAGTATCTTGCTCAGTCGATGGGTTTATTGAGGTATGCATGGTTGGAATTGTTTTATTTATTTGAAAATTTCATTATCAGCCGCTTTCTTCCTGATTTGTGGACATATTTCTAGGTCTGGGATTACATAAGTGGAAAACTGAAGAAAGATCTCCAGTACCAGGCAGATGTGAGTTAGTTTTTATTTGAACTGTTTTACCGCCTAGAGAATAAATTTCACGCATGTGAATGAATTCAGCAACAGCTATTTGACTGATATCTTTCCTGGATAAAATTCTCTGAGCCTCGAGGCCTCTAAACCCTTTAGTTGCCCTGGCACATTTACATTTATAGATTCGTTCACAGCTGTTGGAAAGATAATTCATAGTCTCAATTGCCAATTTGGGAACTATTTCAACTTTGACTGCCAACTGTAACTTTTTCGCTGTAACATTATGTATGCATGATTGGAATTGGGAAGTAATATTTTGATGATCTCTCTTTATTTGTCTTTGTGGTTTCTAAGCGTATGAACATATCTTCTTGATTTATGCCATCTAAGAATTTTAAAACTCTATATATGAACATGTTTATCATTGGGGGCAAGTTACTTGAACATTAAGATAACTTATCTCTGCCCTTTATAAATGGAAATTTCTTGTAGGGTACCATAAGTTTAGTCATTTTTGCCCTAGAAATTTTCTAATTCTATGGACTTGCAGGAAGTATTCATGATGCATGACGATGCTGTGCTTTGTGTAGACTTTAGCAGAGATTCAGAGTTGCTTGCATCTGGGTCACAAGATGGAAAGATCAAAGTGAGTATTACTTGCCTGGGTTTAAGGCTGCATGAGCCATCCTTTTGAAGATATTCTTATATTCATGGTTGTCCTTTTTATCTTTTCAAACTGGGCACATATAACACACTGTTTAGTTCAACTCACTCAAAAAAGTAAAGATATACGCTGTGAAGTAGAACTGTGCTACAGAACAGCACCCTTTTGGTGAATTTAACTTGTACACTTGTGAACCATGTTACAAATAGTAGAAGAAATAGGTATGGTAAAAATATGGATGTGGGATCTGTAAAATTCATGGACAGAGGATTTGATATAGTCAGGATATATTAGTATAAATTTGTGAAAATAAACTGTATCTGCAATTTCTTACTCACAGAAAAATATGAACTGCACTTGGATTTTAAAATCACTGTTATTATTCACCAATCTCTGCCTAGTGGGAAAAGGCTTATGTTGTTTATATTATTGTTCACTGATATATGCCCTTGCACTATTGAGAGTATGAAGACATGAAAAAGATGCGACATGTATTTAACAATTCCAATTCATAATATGATTAAGCAGTTTTAAAAACAGAAAATTTTACAGGATGATATATTCTGATGTATCATACACATATCTGTATCCCGATACTAACCCCATTTTGAAATATATATGCACTACACATTACATTAAGCTTGTGCTTTATTCTTATGAAAAAAACTTCAGGTTTCACAGTTTTTTATCTTAACCCTTGTCTGAATCATCAATATTGCATTTTAAATTGACCTGGATGTGAAGCTTTCACTGTTTATTGAAAATGGTTTCTGTGTAGCTTCTTCTGGCTCATGATTTTACTGATGTTAAGATGCTTCCTTTTAGGTAACTTCTGCTTCAATTTCATCTCAATTGATGGTTTTTTTTTACCCCTTCAGTTGAGAGCTTCATAAAATAAACATGCGAGTAAGCTATTAAAACATCAGTAATTAGAACAGTGATTATAATCACTACAGCAACATTAATTGTACCCAAAGCAGCATTAACACCGTGGTTCGTGCTGTTGTTAATGTTGTTTTCTCTTTATACTATGTTTCAAAGGGAAGATTTGTGTTGGTTGCATTGAATGTAGTGGCATGTGGTACCTTGTGTATTTGCTGCTCCAGTTTTTGTCCATGTCACCTTTAAATTGTATAATTCACGTCTCATTTTAGGTCTGGCGTATTAGGACTGGTCAATGCTTGCGGCGTCTTGAACGTGCGCATTCCCAAGGTGTCACAAGTCTTTCTTTCTCTCGTGATGGAAGCCAGCTATTAAGTACTTCATTTGACAGCACAGCAAGGTTTGTTCAATTAATTTTACTTTAATGCTTTTGCTAGAAATAACCATTTGTGGGTTTTGAGCCTTGACCTAACTCTTCAACTTCCAGTTAAAAGGTTCTTTAACATGTTAATAAGAACAACAACAACAACAACCAAAGCCTTCTCCTACTAGGTGGGGTTGGTAACATAGATCACGCCATTGTGTTCTGTCATCAATCATGTCCTTATAAAGTTCATTTAGTTCTAAGTCCTTAATGTTTTCCTCTATGGTTTTGCTTGCTCTCCCTCTACCTATAGCTATTGGGCTATACTTCATCTAATCTGCTGTTCTTACCGGGAGTTCTAATTGTCTTCTCCTTACATGGCCAAACCACCTAAGACGAAATTCTACCATCTTTTCATCAATAGGTGCTACTTTACTTTCTCTCGAATTCAACCATTCTTAATCCTATCTTGTCGGGTATATCCACTCATCCAACGTAGGATTCTCATCTTTGCAGCACTGAGCTTATGCTCTTGTTGGTTATCTACCGCCCGACATTCAGTACGATAAAGCATCATAGGTCTTATAGCTATGTGGTACAATTTTCCATTAAGCTTGAAAGATATTGTTCGATCACAAATAACACACTTCTCCTTTTCATCCGCTCCACTTGAATCCTACTGTTTACGTCTCCCCAGTGTTGTCGAAAAGCAGTTATGGCAGTGCCATGGCGGAAAGTGGTGGCGGAAAATGGACAACTCGCCACAGAGAAGGCGTGGCGTGGCGGGTTTCGTATGGCGGTCTATGGCGGCCGAATAGCGGTGGCGGTCCATGGCGGCAAGGCAGAAATGGCGGAAAGGCGACTGAGATGCTTTTTTTGGGGGGTTTTTGTGGGTCTGGGCCGCCCGATCCGACCCGATTCGCGGCCCATTTGGGGTTACAAACCCTAAAGGCTTCTCTCTTTCATCCCTCGATCACTCTCTTCTCTTCCCATCGACCCCTTTCTTCTCTCATCTCTCAAATCGGTCTCTGTCCATAATTTTCTCCGGCGACCATCAACCTCTCCGGCGGGGAGAAAGCACTAGTGTAGAAAGAAGAAGAAGAAAGCAGTAGTGTAGAAGAAGAAGAAGAAAGCAACAGCTGATGTAAGAAGGGGAGAAAGCGGCGGCTATAGATGAATAAATTGCTAGGTCTTTTTTAAGTTTCTATAGGGGTGTTGGGCCTCCACCCCAATTGGGCTGTTTCATCCACAGGCCTAAAATAGGCTGCTAAACAGCAATTAGACGGGAACACCCCCCTCACTTCTTGTCTATTAGTATACTTATACTTATATTATATATATATGAAATATAAAGTATCATATTATATTGTCTCAAAAAAAAGTATCATATAATATTTAAGAATTTCTAAAAAAGATAAAAATGTTAAATATAATTATTTATTATAAAATAGAGATAAATACATAACATATAATAACATATAAATATATATTTATATATAGAAAAAATATATTAATAAAAATATAATTAATGAGAATAAGATATATATATATATATATATATATATATATATATATATATATATAAAGTGATTTTTGTGAATTTTATGCAAGTATATAATATAATGTTAATATATTTATTATATTTTGTGATTTTTTTTATTTTTTTATAGACGTATCCTATCCTATATTTTTCAAGAAATGGCGTATCGTCGTATCGTATCCGATACTCGTATCGTGTCTGTGCATCATAGTTAATAGCCTATGATAGGTGAAAATGAGACTTATATGATATTTTCTATCAAATTAGATGTGGTTCTTGACATATATTGTGGCTTGTTCTGGATTTTATATTTTTTTCTGCATTTTTTTGTTATGTATATATATATATTTATAATATTTTTTATGTTGCCCGCCATGGCATCCGCCATATGGCCGCATCGCCATCCGCCATTTGTATGGCGGATTTTTGGCTTTCCGCTATGGACCGCCATCCGCCATCGATAACACTGCGTCTCTCTCTATTTCTCCATCATTTTGTATGATAGATCCAATAGATCTAAATTATGCGATTCGGAGGAAGTTATGATCTCCAGTTCATGACCAAGTGATAAGCTTTTGACCTATGCTTTCTCTAATCTTAAATCCCAAAAATTAATTTTCACTGTCTAAGATAACTAAGGGACTTTGATATAGTACATTTAAGCTTTCGGTTGAATGGGTTTTTTATGGTTTCTTCGATGGTACATCTAGAAGTGCAGTTGCTGATAGTTGTCACTAGATAAACTTATATAGACCACCCTATGGGCTTTAGGATTCATTAATATGATGATGAAAAAGGGATGGTGCAACAGCTATGGAATTCCTGGTAGTAGCTAATAGGGAATTTAAATTTCATTTTGAAAAGTAAATTTAGTGAGGAGGTTTTGTAGTATTTCAGAATTGTCTTGGGATTTGGAAGTTCTCCAAGTCAAATCTAAATCTATCTGCCCCGAAAGACGCATCGCGCGCCCACACGTGCCGCCTTTACAGTTAACTTTTCTGGCCACAGACTGCGCATGGAGGCGTATCCAAGCTCTGTTCACCTCCTGTTCTCTTCGGCGTGTTTCTGGCTACCCTCTGGTCTTAGACAGTAGTTGCCAGTCTCATTTTTCCGCAAGTTTCATCTATGGTACTCAATGGTTGGTGGCACAGTGCTTATTTCAAATTGTCTTTATGGGTAGAGTTAAACTGATTGACATCAAAGCCAACTGTTTTGACTTGGTGCTAGATGATGTTGGGAACTGAACAGTGAAGTAGTGACAAGACTATGGAGGATGGTACCGCTCTGATACCATGTTGAATTGATGGGTTTTAGATAAGAAAAGATAGAAAGAGAGAATGGAAACTCAAAAAAATATGAACCTATTGTTGATTTGATGTGGTGATAAACTGATACAATAAGACACACTCAATAGTCCTATTTTTACTAATACTAGACTTCTAATCCTAATAAAATAAAGAAACAAATAATTTACTAAAGATAAGATAAAATCCTTGTAGCAAAAAAAAAAAAAAGATAAGATAAAATCCCTCAGGATAAGATAAGATATTATCCCTAAGGTTAAGATAATATATGATATTATGAAATATTTCAAATATTCTAAGACGGCCATACACTCCTTAGCCAAACAAAGCTCGGTTTTGGGATGGGTCTCTTGGATTTCAAAGAATGTTTCAGCCCTGGAACCACCCAGCAAGATCGGATCCATCAAAACAGGGCAGCTCCACTCTCTTCACCGTTGAACGTAAATCCTCCACCGTCTCTGCATCCAAAATGACTTGTGGACCTCCTCTGCCACCACCACCCCCGGACGAACCCAGAGTCTCGTTCTGAGAAAGGTTGGGTCCTTTCGCCAAACGAGACTCCATCTTCTTCAACTCCTCCATCATTACCTGAAAATTGTTTCGGATGTTGACTTGCTTCTGCTCGTGAGCCTTATCAGCATTTTCTAGCAAAGACTTCACAACTGCTTCCAATGAAGCTATGTGGGCATCCATGGCTGACGTAACTGGTTCTCTTTGTTTTGGAATACACCTTTCCGGCGAGGGTATCCGGCAGGTTGGACCAAATTCAGAGACCGGAAATTACAAAAGGGAATGTATGTATTATTTAGTGAAAAGGGAATGTTGGAATTAGTAGAAGTGTTGCAATTAGTAGTTAATTATAAGTTCATGTACTTGGTTCATGTGCATAGAAAATATCATACTTAGGAAATAGATCCTTAATTATTATCTTGTAAATGTAAGTTGTAATCAATTCAAAGTGTATATAAATATTCAGCTGGCTGAGGGCTAATCACTCAAGCATTTCACAAACCTTTAGTCTATTCAATATGGTATCAAGAGCAGGTCCATTTGTTCTTTGAAGGTTTCTGCCTCTGGTCCCGCAGAACCCTTAAGTCATCCTCTGTTTGTCAAAGTCTTCCTCTGTCTATTTTCCTCTCTTTATCAAATTGTGTCTTCTTCCTTTACCCAAACAGCAACCGTGAAGTCCAAAAGTCACAGTCACCAACTAGCCCACTGTCCACCGCCGTCGGAGAACTACTCAGAAGCCACCGATCAGCCGACCACCGAAGTCTCGTCGCCGGCAAAGGTCTGACGCGTTGTCACGCGCATGTCACGCGCTTCATCCTTGTCTACGCGTGTAAGTCAGGCGCCGCCTTCCTGACATCGGAACCACCGCGCGCTCGCCCAGAACTAATTGCCGGAACCTCCTCTTCCTAGCTAGGGGGTCAGATCTCCGATTCTACAATTTTTTGACAACGGGTCTCCTCCTTTTTGGCAGATTTGTTCTCCAGCAAACCCCATTTTTGATTGCTTTGTTTGTAGGGTTTAAAATGTCTCTGATTCACAAAATAAATTTCTCATGGCTTCTGTGGTTGCAGTAACAGACACCAATGTTCCTAACGTCCTATTGTAAGTGGATGGGGCATGTTCAAGACAATTGTTTTTCCCTACATGGTTTTCCGGAGGAATCACCGGAAGTGTCTCAGTTCTCTAGCCTTAAGAAAGGACATATCAGAGTGTCAGGTAATGAATATAAGGAATATCTGGAACTTAAGGCAGCTCAAGACTTAATTTTTGGTACCCATAATGGTAATTCTATGGCTTGTCTCTCTAAATCTATGTCTGTTGGACCTTGGATTTTGGATTCAGGTGCATCCGATCACATAGCTGGTAATCCCTCTCTTTTCTCACACATATCACCACTCAAATCACCCCACCTTAGTACTCTTACTCATGGTTCTAAGGCTAAGGCCATTGGAATTGGCCAAGCTTAAATTTGTCCATCGATCACCTTAAAATCTGTCCTTTTTATACCAGGTTATCCATTTAATATAATTTCCGTTAGTCGTCTTACTCGTTCTCTTAACTGCTCAATAATCTTTGCGTCTAATTCCTTCGCTATATAGGACCGGAGCATGGGATGGGTGATTGGAGCAGGATTTGAATCACAAGGACTGTATTGTCTTCGGTCTTCATCCTCCACAACATGTGCTGCTGCAGAATCAGCTCACCTTCTTCATTGTCGCCTTGGTCACCCAAGCCTCAATAAATTCCAAAAAATGGTACCACATCTCTCTCATTTACAATCTCTTAAGTGTGAGTCATGTCAACTTGGAAAACATGTTCGTTTAACATTTCAAGTAAAGTCAATAATAAAGTTACGTCTCCTTTTCATGTTGTTCATTCTGATGTATGGGGTCCAAGTCGTGTCACTTGTGTTTCTGGATATGGGTACTTTGTTACTTTCATTGATGATTTCTCAAGATGTACTCGGCTTTATCTACTGAAAGATCGTTCAGAATTGTTTGATATCTTTAGAAACTTCTGTAATGAAATTCGTACTCAATTTGGTCATATTGTCCGTATTTTGCGAAGTGATAATGCAAAAGAGTCATTTTTTGCATCCTTTAATTCCTTTATGGCATCTAATGGAATGATACATTAATCCAGTTGTCCTCATACCCCACAACAAAATGGTGTGGCAAAAAGAAAGCATCTCCAGTTGGTTGAAACTGCTCGGACCCTTTTACTACATGTTAATGCACCACTAAAATTTTGGGTGGATGCTATTCTTACTGCTGGTTATTTGATAAATCGAATGCCCTCCTCGGTGTTAAGCAACAAAGTTCCTTATTCTATCCTATTTCCTAATGAACTTATGTATCTGGTTCCTCTTCGTGTCTTTGGTAGCACATGTTTTGTCCATGATCTTTCTCCAGGATGTCAAGTGCATCTTCCTTGGATATTCTTGTGTTCAAAAAGGGTACAGGTGTTATTCTCCATCCTCTAAACATTTTTATATCTCTGCTGAACAGGTTGAACCAGAATCCGCCTCTCAGGTCCTACCCGTTCCTTCCCTAACAACTCCAGTCATCGCTCCTCAAGCTCCCGATCCTCCTCAACCCACTCCTCGTCCACTTTGCACTTATCAACGACAACCTCGCCTCAACCCTCCAGAGGCTAATCCAGTTCTTTAGGTTGATCCAGTTTTAGAGTCTAATGATTCATCTCCTACTCCATTATCTCCACCGGCTTCGGACCTGCCTACGTTTTCCGCTGACTTGCCCATTGCAATCCGCGAAGGTATTCGTTCTACTCGCAATCCTCATCCCGTTTATAATTTCTTGAGTTATCATCGTTTATCATAACCCCATTATACTTTCATTTCTTCTTTGTCGTCCATATCAATTCCTAAAACTGTCCAGGAAGCAATTTCTCATCCAGGTTAGCGACAGGCTATGATTGATGAGATGACAGCCTTCGAATCTAACCAAACATGGTCCCTTGTTCCCTGTCCTCCTGGGAAAACAACTGTTGGTTGCCGATGGGTTTTTACTATCAAAATAGATCCAGATGGACGAGTTGACCACTTAAAAGCTTGCCTTGTAGCTAAAGGCTACACCCAGATTTTTGGCCTTGATTATGGTGATACCTTTTCCTCTGTTGCTAAAATGGCTTCTGTTCGGCTCTCAATCTCTATGGCTGCCATAAATCATTGGTCGTTATATCAATTAGATATCAAGAATGCGTTTCTTCATGGTGACTTGTCTGAGGAGGTTTACATGGAGCAACCACTTGGGTTTGTTGCTCAGGGGGAGTTAGGTTTAGTTTGTCGATTGCACAAGTCCTTGTATGGTCTTAAACAATCTCCTCGTTGTTGGTTTGGGAGATTCAGCAAAGTGGTCTTGCAATTTGGTATGATTCGTAGTGAGGCTGATCATTCGGTATTTTATAGGCATACATCTTCAAGCCAGTGTATCTATCTTGTTGTCTATGTAGATGACATTGTTATCACCAGAAATGATCACGAAGGTATTCAGGGATTAAAACAGCACTTGTTCAAGCACTTTGAAACTAAAGACTTGGGCAAATTGCGTTACTTTCTTGGGATTGAAGTTGCTCAGTCGAAGAATGGTATTGTCATATCCCAAAGAAAGTATGCTCTTGATATCCCGGATGAAACCGAGATGTTAAATTGCAAGCCGATTGATACTCCTGTGGATCCCAATATTAAACTTTTTCCGGATCAAGGAAAGCCTATTCAGACCCCCGCAGATATCGAAGGCTAGTGGGCAAATTAAATTATCTCACTATGACTGGGCCTGATATATCTTTTGCAGTTAGTGTTGTCAGCTAGTTTCTTAATTCTCCATGTGATAGTCATTGGGAGTTGTACGGATCTTAAGGTACATTAAAGGTTCCCCGGGAAAAGGGTTAATTTATGAGAATAGAGGTCATACAGATATTGTTGCCTATACCGATGCTGACTGGGTTGGCTCTCCTAGTGATAGAAGATCAGCATCTGGATTTTGTGTTATGATTGGTGGAAACCTTGTCTCATGGAAGAGCAAGAAGCAGAATGTTGTTGCTAGATCAGATGCAGAAGCAGAATATCGAGCTATGGCTCTTACTACATGTGAGTTGATTTGGCTAAAACAACTTCTTCAAGAGTGAAAGTTTTGCAAAATTGGTCCAATGAAGTTAATATGTGATAATCAAATTGCCTTGCACATTGCTTCTAATCCAGTCTTTCATGAACGTACAAAGCATATAGAAATTGATTGTCACTTCATCCGAGAGAAGATAGTTTTGGAGAAGTTGTCACTGCTTTTGTTGGCTCCAAGGATCAACTTGCAGATATCTTCACCAAGTTCCTTCGATGTCCTCGAAGCCATTATATTTGTAACAAGTTTGGAGCATTTGACTTGTATGCTCCAGCTTGAGGGAGAGTGTTGGAATTAGTAGTTAATGATAAGTTCATGTACTTGGTTCATGTACATAGAAAATATCATACTTAGGAAATAGATCCCTAATTAATATCTTGTAAATGTAAGTTGTAATCAATTCCAAGTGTATATAAATATTCAGCTGGCTTAGTGCTAATCACTCAAGCATTTCACAAACCTTTAGTCTATTCAATAGGGAACAATCACAGAAGGAGTTCTTCTGCAATCCCCGAGCCTAGCTTTTCGGAGGATTGCTGAGAGCATTCTCTGCCCAGCCTGCAGCCAAAAGAAGTACAAAATGCATAACTGACTCCTCACTCTCCTCAACCCACCTCATATAGAGCCCCCCCCCGAATACATGTGTGTTCCCTCCCCAAACCTGTTAATTAGCTGGACAACTCGGCTACCCCTTCACTTTTCCCTTTTCCTTTCTTAAACCTTATAAACCTGCCAGACTTTAGGTCCATGAGTGACTTGGTTCACTCCCAGCCCATGTGTTACTTCATTTGGGCCTTCTCTCCACGGGTCCTATCAGGTGGGCTGGCCAGAAATGCTTCAGATGGCTCCTGTTTGTTTGCCCCAACATCCGCGAAATGGGTCGCAATCGGCCATTATCTTGGTCGTGACTAACACGACATGAAAACACTCTGCGACGGAGCTAAAGTTGCAGTCAGAGACCAATCCATGCTGCTCTGGTGCTATAGCGTGTGATTAACTACTCTGTTCTGTATAACTCTTCATATATAGCACAATTGAATGACTAATTGTAATCTTTAATGTTTTAGTACTGTAGTGTATTTTATATTATGACATTATAAATTGCTTTAATAAAATGTTAGTGACTGCTGACTGCAATGGTACTTCTTTATGTAATATAGAATCCATGGCCTCAAATCTGGAAAGATTTTGAAAGAGTTTCGAGGCCATACATCTTATGTGAATGATGCTATTTTCACAAATGATGGGAGTCGTGTTATTACTGCATCCAGTGATTGTACAATCAAGGTCAGTTACTTGTACTGTGCAACATACACGAAGCAAGTGCTTTTTTTCTCTGGTGTTCATAAGAATTTTTCCCCCTACTTACTGTATAGGTCTGGGATGTGAAGACTGCAGACTGCATACAAACGTTTAAGCCACCTCCTCCTTTAAGGGTGTGTCTTTAAATAAGTTTCCATTATGGGTTTCTGCTATTCAATTTTGTGATGTAATATTCCCTGGAAATTTGTACTTTGCCTAATTTCTTGTTTCTTTGGATTGTTAGGGAGGTGATGCTTCTGTCAACTCTGTTCACATTTTCCCGAAGAATACTGATCACATTGTTGTTTGTAATAAAACGTCATCAATATACATCATGACACTTCAAGGACAGGTATATATTACAGCGTGGATTAGTGGATGTCTTTTTGTTTTTACTTGGTTTCAAAGAATCTCGATATTAGGATTAAGGCTGTTGCCAATGTCTTCCTTAATGTTTTCTGTGTGTTCTGACAAGGATAAGTTTATCTAATTCTGCTTATTCATGCGGGTGGAATGTGGACATTCACTTCGAGACTCGCAGATTGGAGAACCTTATGCTATTCTTTTTCTCTCCTTTTATTTTCATTTGTCTTGAAAGTGAACAATTTTTCATAGGATATATAATTATTTATCATACCGCCTATATTTTTCTGCATTTTCAGAATAATAGGTTATTGCATAACTTCTGTTTGAGATTAGAAGATACTTGCTTTAGTACGCAAGTAAATTTTTACTTACAGGTGTCTTAGACCTCTTCATTTAGGATTAACTTTCTAAACTTGTCAAAATCTAAAACTCCCAAAATTTGGGGATGATTGAGTTTACTGCATTAGATAACCTTTTGATATGATATCTGATAGGTAAAACAGAAGAGACAAATTTATTAATGGGAATTATGTAAGAAAACAGGGAAAAGGAAGAGAAAACAGGGAAACGGAAGAGCATAAGCTCCCAGCTATGGAGACCTCTCCAAGCCCAGCTGTGATCAGCTTAACAGAAAACCAGAAAATGCATGAATGACCCTATGTAAACCATCCCTGCCCTATTACATAAGTTTCCCTTTTTCTCTCTCTTCTAACTAACTTCCACTCCGCAAACCCCTTGGCTAATTCCCCTTTTTAGCCCTACCATGTGTGAACCTTTTGTAAACCTTTTTGTAATCCTTTAAGGCCTGAGTATTGGGCTTAGTCAAGTCTCCAATACTAACAATACCACCTCCTGTAGAAGTTGCCTTGTCCACAAGGTAAAAGTTAGGGAATTTGTTGCAGAAAGGTCCTTGCTCCTCCCATGTACCTTCCTCAACTGGTTTGGACCTCCAAAGGATCAACCATACGGCCACTGTGGCCCCATGCCGATTGACCTCACAGGTGACCAAAACAGCCTCGGGTTCAACCTGGACAACATCTTCTTCCACCTTCAATCCTATGGGCAGAGCAGCTTCCACTGGATGATTGCCAATAGCTTTCTTCAATTGAGAAATGTAGAAAACTGGATGTATACGGATGTCTCTGGTAGAAGAATCTTGTAGGCCACCTCCCCAACCCGTGCTATAATCTGAAATGGACCACAGAACCTGGCTGCTAACTTGGGATTGATTCTTATAGCAAGAGAGAACTGCCTATGAGGGCAAAGCTTAACATAGAGTCATAGACCCTGTCACCTAACTCAAAACTCACCTCCCTACGATGCTGAACATCCCTGCGATGCTTATCAGCAGTAGTCTTCATTCTTTGTTGAGCTCGTGTCAAATTGAACTTCAATTGTCTAAGTGCCTCAAATGGGCAACTAATTCGATGGTAGTTTCGCCAATCAGATAGTGAGTAATAGTAGGAGAAGGGTGGCCATATACGGCCTCAAATGGGGTAGTTCCAATGGACGCATGGAATGAAGTGTTATACCAGAATTCCACCCATGTTATCCACAATGTTATCCACAAGGACCATTGCCTATGCTGCTTCGAGGCAAAACACCGCAAATAGGTTCGAGGCAGCGGTTAATTCCTTCCGGAAATTACTTAGGAATAGGGGATCTCTGTCGCTAACAATAGCACTTGCGAAGCCATGCAACCGCACTACTTCCTTAATGAAAAGATCAGCAATGGTCTTGGTGGTGAATGGGTGCTTTACCAGAATAAAATGAGCGTATTTGGACAAGCGATCTACCACCACCATGATCACCTCGTATCCTCTAGATTTAGGTAGGCCTGTAATAAAATTCAAGGAGATTTCTCCGCAAACTAACTGCGGTATGGGAAGTGGCTGCAGCAGCCCTGCAGGTGCCAATGTTTCATACTTGTTTCGTTGGCGGGTATCACACTCTTTGACAAATCGCAGTATGCATTTCCTCATCCCTTTCCAAAACAACCCTGTTGAAACCCTCTTATAAGTACGTGTAAAACCAGAATGTCCGCTTGCGGGGGAAGAATGAAACTCTTTTAGGAGTGAAGGAATGAGGGACGAAGTATGGGAGAGCACCAAGTGACCTTCATAAAAGAGGGAGTCGCCTTGCAAGACAAACCCCGGTTTAGATGTTAGGTCTGCTCTCAAGGCTTCGACAACATGCTGTAATTACGGGTCAGCTTGATTCTCCGCCCTTACCTTAACCAAATCTACCCAATAAGAACTTGAAGTGATAGAGAAGAGCCCTCTTCCTTCGTCTATTCGGGATAAGGCATCAGCGACCTTGTTTTCGGGCTGGGGTTGTATATCACCTCAAATTGGTAACCCATCAATTTAGAGAGCCAATTATGCCAGTCTGTGGTTGTTAGGCCCTGCTGCAATAGGTGTTTAAGGCTCCTATGATCAGTGTACACCTTAAAGGGCCTCCCTAATAGATAGTGCCTCCAGTGCTGAATGGCCAAAACAAGTGCCATAACCTCCTTCTTATACACTAATTTGGAAAGACTGGTGGCACGCAAAGCCTTGCTAAAATAGGCTATAGGGCGACGATCTTGCATCAGGACAGCACCCAGCCCATAACCTGAAGCATCACAGTCGATGACAAATTCTTTGGAAAAATCAAGTAGACCCTACCGGAGAGGACATTTAAGTGTTGTTTGAGGGATTCGAAAGCCCCTTGAGCCTCAACATTCCATGAAAACCCCTCTTTCTTAGTCAATTTAGTAAGCGACTTGGCTATCTTGCCATAGTCCTTGCAATCCCGAATGCACTGAACTTTGGATGGATCTATTTCCACCCCACTGAAAGTGATTATGTGGCCTAAGTAGTCTATTGAGTATTGATTGCTGCCCCAAATGGCATTTTTCCCGATCGGCAAAGAACTGTTGCTGAGGTAGTAATTTCAGCACTTCTTCTGTTAAAAATATGTTTAGGATCTTTGTATTTATTGTATAGGCATATCATATCATGTAAATAGAAATAGAATCTCTTATATTTATTTTGTAATTATTTCATTAAGCCTATATAAAAAGAGACTCCGTTGTGTAGTTTAAACACACGGTTTCAGCATCATATGCCTTTGTTTTCTTAATTTCAACATAGTATCTAGAACCAAACAGAGGTAATCCTAAAACCGTGCATACCCGGTGGACCCGCTATCGCCGGTGAGAAATTTTTCTTAGCAAACCGTGTTCGTCCTCCGGTTTGCCCCTTATCCATTGTCGTGACCTCTTTCAGGCACCTTTCCGGTCGTTTTGTCCTCTGCCACCACCTTTTTCGGCGACCTTTCCGGTCGACCACCCCACTATCAGAAGCGCACCGTCCTGTGCGGCCCAACCCCCGAGACCCACCAGCAACCACCCTCTCACGTGCCGCACGCGCGTCCAGAAGCTTCAGCGCGCAGTTCCGACCACCAGCACGTGGCGGCGCGTGGAAGCTCCGTTTCGGCCGCTATTCCCATCGCGGTGGTCGCCTCTCTCCGGCGGTTCCAACGCCACCGCTCTCAGGCTGATCAGAGCACTTTTGCTACTGACGCACTGTGCGCGTGTTGTTTCGGGATTTAAGTTATTGTGTGGTCGTCGTTTTTTGGACCTTTTGTTACTGATCTATGACTTCCTTTAGTTCCCCAGGTCCTTCTAAGACCATGGATCCTCCTTAAGCCTCTCCGACTACTTATGAAGATTTTCTCCAGTGGTTTGAGTTTCACCAGACCTCCGGATCTACTGCTTTGGTCGCACACACTGGTAATTCATCTGCTTGCATATCTCAGTCACCCTCACTTGGTCCTTGGGTTCTTGATTCTGGTGCGTCTGACCATATCTCCGGTAATAAGGCTCTTTTCTCCTCTCTTTCTACATCCGGTTATTTACCTATTGTCACTTTGGCTAATGGTTCCCACACTCAATCCCAAGGAATCGGAACCGCCAATCCATTCCTTTCCCTGTCAGTTGATTCTGTCCTTTATGTCCCTGGTTGTCCCTTTAATTTACTCTCTGTTAGTCGTTTAACTCGTTATCATGATTGTTTGATTACCTTTACTAAAGACACTGTTATTCTACAGGGTCGGAGTGCGGGACGGACGATTGGCACCGGATATGAGTCTCATGGACTTTACCAGCTCTCCACCCCCTCTCGAGTTTGTTCAGCCACGGATTCCCTTCTCACCATTCATGCTCAGTTGGGTCATCTTGGTCTTCCCAAACTCCAAAGGTTGGTGCCGAGCCTCTCCAAGCTCTCTAGTCTGCCTTTTGAGTCATGTCAATTAGGGAAACACAGTCGTAGTTCATTTCCTGATCGAGTCAATAAACAGGCATCATCCCCTTTTGCTTTATTTCACTCTGATGTTTGGGGTCCTTGTCGTACTCTCTCTACTCTTGGGTCCAAATACTTTGTGAATTTTATTAATGATTTTTCTCATTGTACGTGGTTATTTTTAATGAAAAACAGGTCGGACTTATTTTCCATTTTTCAAAAATTCTATTAGGAAATTAAAACCCAGTTTGGTAGTGATAAAACCCAACATTAGCACCTTACGTAGTGATAATGCTCATGAATACTTGTCCTAACAATTTCAAACCTTTATGGCTTCTAATGGCATTCTTCACCAAACGTATTGTGCTCATGCCCCTCAACAAAATGGGGTTGCCAAACGCAAAAACCGACACCTCATTGAAACCACTCGGACCCTTCTCATTCATGGTCATGTTCCTCTTCGTTTTTGGGGGGACGCAGTCCTGTCGGCTTGTTATCTTATAAACTGTATGCCCTCATCCGTCTTGGATAACCTCACTCTCTCCTTTTTCCACTTCTACCTCTTCATTCCCTTCCGCCTCATGTCTTTGGGTCCACTTTTTTTGTCCACAATCTCTCTCTTGGTCTTGACAAACTCTCGGCTCGATCTCTTACGCGTGTCTTCCTTGGCTATCATAGGTCCCAAAAAGGTTATCGTTGTTATTCTCCTACTCTTCAACTCTACCTTATATCGGCCAATGTTACCTTCTTCGAGTTTGTACCATACTTTGAGTCGACCGCTTTGCCTCCTGAGCCGCTTTCTAGAGTCACCCATATTCCTTCTGCTATTGTCCCTCTCGAGTCTACTATTGTCCCTCTCAAGAATGTCCCACCAGAGACTCCACCTGTGGATCCCTCACCTGCTCGACCATTCCAGACATACCACCGCCGCCCACCACCCTCCTTGGTGAACATCCCTGCCGTTACTCCTTCTGCTGAGGCCATGGACTCTTCCCCGGCACCACTTCCGTTATCGGATCCGGCCCCGTCACCTGACACGGACCTTCCCATTGCTCTTCGCAAAGGTATACGTTCTACTCGTAACCCGTCACCTCATTATATTGCTTTGAGTTATCATCGCCTTTCTTCTTTGCATTATGCTTGTCTTTCTTCTTTGTCGTCTGTCTTTATTCCTAAATCTCTAGGTGACGCTTTATCTCATCCTAGGTGGAGGCAAGCAATGATTGATGAGATGTGTGCTCTTCAAAGCAGTGGTACCTGGGAACTAGTCCCTCTTCCTTCTAGGAAGTCTTTGGTTGGTTGTCGATGGCTTTATACGGTCAAAGTTGGTCCTGATGGTAAAATTGATCGGCTTAAGACTCGTTTGGTGGCTAAAGGCTACACACAGATATTTGGGCTTGATTATGGTGATACTTTATCTCCATTGGTCAAAATGGCCTCTGTTAGGCTCCTCTCCATTGCTGCAATCCGTCACTGGCCTCTTCATCAACTTGACATTAAGAATGCATTCCTGCATGGTGATCTTGAAGAGGAAGTGTATATGGAGCAACCACCTGGGTTTGTTGCTCAGAGAGAGTCTTCTACCATGGTTTGTCGCCTTCACAGGTCTCTTTATGGTCTCAAACAGTCTCCTTGGGCTTGGTTCAGCAGATTCAGCATTGTAGTTCAACAATTTGGTATGATTCGAAGCGAAGCCGACCACTCTGTGTTCTTTCGTCATTCGGCCCAAGGATGCATTTATATGATTGTTTATGTGGACGATATTGTTATAACTGGTAGTGATCAGCAAGGCATACTACAGGTGAAACATCTCTCTCATCAGTTTCAGACCAAAGACCTTGGTAAACTCCGATATTTCTTGGGTATCGAGGTAGCTCAATCTAAGGATGGTCTAGTGATCCCACAAAGGAAATATGCTATGGACATTCTTGAAGAGACATGATTATTGAATGTCAAACCAATTGACACCTATGGATCCAAATGTCAAACTTCTACCCGATCAGGGGGAGCCACTTTCTGATCCGGGGAGATATAGGAGATTGGTTGGAAAATTGAACTACCTTACTGTCACCCGTCCAGACATTTCTGTTGCAGTCAGTGTGGTAAGTCAATTCTTAAATTCTCCTTGTCTGGACCATGGGGATGTTGTGATATTGATCCTGAAATTTATTAAAGGTGCTCGAGGAAAAGGTCTCATTTATGAAAATAGAGGGCATACTCAGATAGTTGGTTACTCAGATGCCGATTGGGCAGGTTCACCTACTGACAGGCGCTCCACTTCTGGGTATTGTGTACTCATTGGAGGAAACCTGATATCCTGGAAGAGTAAGAAACAGAATGTAGTTGCAAGATCCAGTGCAGAAGCAGAATACAGGGCCATGGCATTAGTGACTTGCGAACTCATTTGGTTGAAATAGTTACTCAAAGAACTTCAGTTTGAAGAGACTATGCAAATGATGTTAATCTGTGATAATCAAACTGCATTGCATATTGCCTCTAATCCAGCTTTCCATGAGAGGACCAAACATATTGAGGTAGATTGTCATTTTATCAGGAAGAAGATCCAATCAAGGGACATCACCACCAAGGTTGTCTGACTCGCGAGTCTAGGTAGACTCGTGGAGGGGGTGGACTCGACACGTAGACTCGTAAGAGTCTACTTGCTCTGAAAAATACCTATAAATGACATGTATACATAACACAAAAGTAACAAAATAGTAATAAAGACAATTAACATTCTCATAAATTCATAGTCATTAAAGATTAACATCATATAGTCATAATCCAAATCCAAATAGTAATAAATTACAAAAAAAACATTGATAAGTCAAGTACATAACAAAAATAGCTTGTGATGTTCTTCACATGTCTAAATCTAATCCTCCAACTACATCATCTCCATCATCATCATCAGAATCATCATAACCAAGTTCTTCCCCATTATCACCATCTCCATCTTCAATATTGTCATCAAAGTGGGGATTAGTCAAATCAGTGATATGAAAAGGTTGCTCTTGCTCTTGCTCAACCTCAACATTCTCTTCGTCAACATTGATAGGTTGGTCATCATTCTCCTCGTCCTCTTCAACAATTGGAGCATCCCCCTCTTCAGTTATCCATTCATCATCAGAATGAATATCCTCCAATGGAAGAGCAACACTTTTTCTATTTTCTCCACTCTTTAACTTTAGGTTGTACATCACATACACCAAGTCATTCATCTTTTTTTGATGCAACCGATTTCTTCTCTTTGTATGAACCTAGAAAATAAACCATAAAAGTCAAAATTCAATATTTCTAAACAAAGACAATTAATAACTAGAAATAGAATTTAAACTTCAATTAGACAATTACCATTTCAAATGAACTCCAATTGCGTTCACATCCAGAAGAGCTACAAGTCTAGCTGAGCACACGAATAGCAAACCTCTTTAATTCTACCATTCCATCCCCGTAGAAATCCCACCATTCTGCAGGAAGCATAATCTTCCTGCTAGTCTTTGCATAGCGAAGAGCCCACTAGCATAACGATAGTCGGCAAGCAGTGATTGAACCTTGATCCTCTCCGCATCATCCTTTACCAACCTTGCAATGCAAGTGTACAACCCTATTTTAACCTCAGCATCTTCATGATCAAATTCTGGCTCATAGTGTAGTGCTGGATTAAGGTAACATGCAGCTGCATGTAAGGGCCTATGGAGTTGGTTATTCCACTGCGCATCAATAATTTTCCAGATGGGTTCATAGCTACAAATACTGAATATGCTATATTAGTAACACTCACAAATGAGATAAATAACTTTCAAATGAGATGAAGTTAGACAAGTTTACCATTTCTTAACTCCATTGAAGTTGCTCTGTATCTTCTCCTTCGCTGAATCCATCCCTTCATATATAAAACCCATGGCGAGTTTTTCATCAAAATCTACCAAAACGAAGGACTACAATGAGAGGAGCAGCTGCCTTCAGACATACTATTATGTTCTTCCAAAACCGATTATCACAAATGATATCTTCCACTTTTTTCCCCTCGGGTTTTGGCAAACTTACTTCCAGTCCAGTCATCTGAGCTAAAGATACTCATCAGTGCAGCCTTGTTCTCATTAAGGCAAGCTAAGGTCAAATAGGAAGTTGCAAATCTAGGGCCTGTTTGGGTAAACGGTTTAATTAAGCGCTTATAGGATAAGCGCTTATCATATAAGCGCTTCTGTATAAGCTATTTCTCTAATCAAAGAGAAAATATAGTTAAACTGTTTTCATATAAGTTATAAGCTATTTTTATAAGCTATCCTGAAAAGTTTATCAAAATAAGCTGCAAACAGTTTATGGACATGTCATAAGCTGTTTCCATAAGCTCTCCCAAACACTCTGACAAGCCCTTATGTCAGTAGATAAACCCAAATAAGTTGTTTATAAGCCAATCCAAACAGGCCCCTAGTCTTGCCAGGCCTAATCAAGTCTTTTCCTTTGGTAAATTTCTTCACCAAGCTAATTAACAAAGTTCTACAATAAATGTAGGTACAAACCTTTCTACCTTTCATTATAGTAACCTTGTGCTCCTTCAGATGTTTCTCAAGGTCCTCCAACATCAAGTCAATGCAGTGGGCAGCACACGGAGTCCAATACAAGTGAGGATGTTTTTGCATCAACATCTCACCTGTTGCTTTGAAATTTGCCACATTGTTAGTAACCACTTGAACCACATTCTCCACTCCAACTTGATTGATTGCATCATCCAACATCTTAAAATCTTTATCAGTCGTTTTTGAGATGTCAGAAGTATCCAATGAATAGAGAAAAACCGTACCCTGAGGGCTATTCACCAAAAAGTTACATATTGAACGCCTCTTCTTATCCGTCCACCCATCGGACATGATTGTGCACCCGGTTTTCTTCCACTCCTCCTTAAACTCTTCTAGCATATCATTGATTCGAACCACTGCTTTTTTCAAAAAAATTTCTCTAATGTCATGATAAGAAGGAGGCCTGTAGCCAACTCCATATCTCCCAACCATGTCAAATATTTTCGCAAACTCTACATTTTTTATACAGTTGAAAGGAATGGCACTTGTATAAAAATATTTAGCTACTGGCTCATCAATTTGCTCCTTTAGATCCTTTTTCCATATTTGATTGACCGTTGTTTGAACTCCACCTCCAACTTTTACTCCCCTTTTAGCAAAGGAAAACACACTTTTTTTTACAGCCACTTGCAGCAACTTGATCATCAACATCTTCCTCCACATCTATTAATCTTCTTTTCTTCTTTGATACTTCTTTAGCATCAGCAACAACTTTCATAAACAACTGTTTTACTTCATCCGACACCAAAGCACACGGTTTAGAATCTTCCCTACTGCCGGCAGGATGATGCTTGAAACTGTAAATTCCTCCACTAACCGTCTTTGAGCAATAGATGCAATTAACCTTCTTTCCAGTGCCCAGAACATCAGTCCCATGTTTCCAACCAAGATCAGTCCTATTTCTTGGGATATTAACCCTCCCCTACTTCTGGAACTTCCGCTTGCTGTTACACTTGTGTTGGTACCCGAACCAGACATTCCAAGGAAGACCAGAAGTGATTAAGTGAAGAGGAAGAGAAGAAGTGAAGAACCTGACTCAAGCAAGGAAGAAACAGCGAAGAACTTGTGAACCTGATTGGAGAACTTGCGCGCAGGATGAAGCTTCGAGCAGAGAAGGGAGGCGCAATAGGGAGGAAGAAAAGGGAGGCGCGGCTGCGTTGTTAGGGTGTGGGAGGGGACTCTGTTTCGCAAAGGGGAAGAAGCAAAATAGGTTGGGAGGCGTCTCTGTTTCGAGAAGAAGAAAAGGGGTCCAAATTTTGGACCCAAAACGCACTGTTAACCCCTTTCAGCTTTCGAACCAGAATCGCCAACTCGGACTCGCAAGTCTACAGAGTCCGACCGAGTCCATCCGAGTCATGGTCGAGTCTACCCCTCCCGCGAGTCTACCACCGAGTTAACCAGATTTCCACCCAGAATCGTGGAATCGTCCGAGTCAGCGAGTTGACTTGCGATTCTGACAACCATGATCACCACTAGCTTCGTCAACTCCAATGATCAACTGGCAGATGCTTTCACCAAATCCCTGAGAGGTCCTCGGATTAGTTATTTATGTAACAAGCTCGGTGCGTATGATTTATATGCTCTAGCTTGAGGGGGAGTGTTAAAAATATGTTTAGTATCTTTGTATTTATTGTATAGGCATCATATCATATAAATAGGAATAGAATCTCCTATATTTATTTTGTAATTATTTCATTAAGCCTATATAAAAAGAGACTCCGCTATGTAGTTTAGACACGGTTTCATCATCATATGCCTCTGTTTTCTCTATTTCAACATCTTCCAAATGAACAGCGTGCTGATCCCAAGATGAACTATAAACCAGAATTTCGTCAAAGAAAACAAGCACATACTTGCAAAGCCATGGCTTGAAAATTGAATTCATAGTAGACTGGAATGTGGAAGGTGTGTTCATTATATCGGATGACATGACAAGGTATTCGTAATGCCCATCATGAGTCCGGAAGGCAGTTTTATGAGTATCTTTTTCCCTAACTTTGATTTGGCAGAAATCGGATTTAAGATCAATTTTAGAGAAATATTTGGCATCAAACAGCTCATCAAGTAGCTCATTGATGGTGGGAATGAGGTATTTATCAGGAACAGTCACCTTATTCAGGGATCTATAGTCCACACACATTTTCCATTTGCCATCCTTTTTCTTGACTAAGATGACTGGACTAGAAAATGGGTTGTTACTGTGTCTTGTCATTCTCGAGTTCAGAAAGTCTCCCACCTGTCTCTCAATTATTCTTTGTGATGGTAAGCATACCGATAGGGTAGCGCACACACTAGACCAGGTCCTGCTTGTAGAACTATAGCATGATCATGACCCCTATATGGGGGAAGGCCTTGGGGTTCCTTAAACACCTCTTGAAACTTGTGGATAATGGGCTCAAGTGCACTTTGTTGGCTAGAATCCAGCTCATTCGAATGCTTAGTTTGCAGCTCACCTGTGCCTTTCAATCCAGGAATTAGACTCCCTTTTATTTCCTCTTCATCACGCAACATTCCTTGCGAGGAGGTTGGATGATTGGAGTCATCAATCATGTACCCTCTAAGAGTGACTGATTGCCCATCCTTCACATAGGTCAGGGTTCTCTTCTTCCAATCTGATGAAACACTTCCCAAGGATTCCAACCATTCCACTCCCAAAATGCCATCAACCCCACCAAGCTCCAAGATTTAGGCATCCACCAACAATTTGTGTTTGCCAACCCAGACCATTAAATTAGTGCATCTTCCTTCAGATGAATGGTTGGAGCCATCACCTAGACTAATGTTATACTGCCTAGTCTCGGTTACAAGCAGCCCTAAGGATTCCACTAGCTCCTTAGTAATGAAATTATGACTTGCTCCGTTGTCGACCAGAAGCAGTATAGGTAACCCCAATAATGTGCCTTCTGCCTTTAGTGTTTTGAAATGCTTCACCTCCTGAGGTGTCACTCCATTGTAATCCACTCGATTAAACAGTGTTTCCCACTCCCCTTGTTCACCAATCTCTTCCACCGCAACCAGGGAATCAGGGGAACCCTTGGTATCTTCGTCCTCCCATACTAATAGTCGCAACTGCTTGTCTGGACAGATATGGGTTGGATTGTAGTGTTGCCCCACAATTAAAACCCGTACTCTTGTGATCCATCAACTCCTGATAAGAGAGGTTTCAAGTGTTGCGGGAGGGTTTGCTTTGACGCCGATTAGAAATATTCTTCGACCTCCCCGAACACTCCGGCCTTCCCTATTGCGGAGTCGTCGTTGGGCTCTGAGGTTGCCGCCAATTACTCGATTTCACGGATCCCCCAGCAACTGAACTATGTGGCATAGGGCTTTTACTTAACCTAGATTGTGCTCACCATCTTGATTGGGCTTGCATCTGTTGAGCACGCCCTAATTTCCTCTCCATCATATGTGCAGAGGAGATCATTTTGTAGCGATTTGGTGGTTCCAATGACAACGCCTCCAATCTGATGTCCTCCCTTAACCCACCTAGGAACAACCCCATGTACTGATCATCCGACATCGGCGAAACCTGAGCCTCTAACATCTCGAACTCTTCAATGTACTCGTCAACGGCCCCATTCTGTTGAAGGACTAGCTGCGAGAAAGGTTTACCTAGGCGATGCTCTCCGTATCGATCGAACAAGGCTCGCTTGAGCTTCTCCCAATCCAGACTCGCATCCAACTCTTTCAACACCTTGAACCAATGCTAGGTCGCGCCTTCCATGGAGATTTGAGCGAGTTGTACTTGCAGTTCGGGAGGAGTTCCCTAAACAACGAAGTATGTTTCAGCTCTAGACTATGTTGTTAATCGCGACGCAATCGCGCACGATTGTGGTATCACGGGGCGGTTCCGAGCTCCATTGCAACGTATATGCCTTGTGCTTTCCGTTTTGAAGGCGCGGCTATCGCGGTCGCTAATCACGCTGGAATCACAGCGATGGCGACCTGAAGCGGCCGCCACGGGGACACCGATGTGCAACGTTGCCCTCAACAGCTTCTCCGGCGAAGACCCACTCGTTGCTCCACTACCCTCTTCGCTTTCTAGCGATGGCGCTTCGTTTACCAGCGACAACATGTTAGGCCTGCATCAGTTCTTGATCAAGCGCCGCTAACTGCTCTTCCTTCTCCATCAGATGATAACCCTAGAGCTAAGAGAACTAAAATGGGCTAACCCTAAAAGCCCAAAAGAAAAAATAACTCTGTTTCAATAGGGTCCAAGAAAGAATAAAAAACTATCTTTATAGCCTGATAGTAATAGTTTATATAATACTAAATAATAAATTAGATATCTGAAAAAACATAATAAATTATTTTAGAATTTTAAACAATCATTCCCCAATAACAAATTATTATTATTATTATTCATTAATAATTATTATTTAAAAGCTTTTATTGAAAAATATATATTAACATGCACCAAGACAATTCACTAAAATATTTTTTTGAAATACAATTTTATATATATATAATATAATTGGAGAATATTTTTTATTATATTCATTATTGAAGTTATATTGGATTTGTTAATGACAATGAATTTGATTATTATGAATATGAATATATGAATATATCTATAATTTTATGTATTTTTCTATATAGTATAAATTATGTATACTATTCTAATCTTCGCAATAGCTTCCATCCCGCTATCCCGCTTTAGCGGTTTTGGGGTCGGTCGCTCCGCGCCGCTTTCCGGGATTGACGACATAGGCTATAGAGACGTTACCAATAGGATCGTCTCCGTAAAAAGGGGGCAGCTCCACTCACTTGGCGGCAAGGTGATAGTCATCTGATTCTGATTCAACCGAAGCATATGTTCCCTTACTCGGACCACCTCCAGAGCCGAACCCACGAGGCTAACTTGGGGTTGGAGTATAGCGCTAGAATCCCTCTCGGATCTCCTTGCGCAGTGCTTAGTCGAATGATCATTCAATTGAACTGTGTCCCTTCAGTGTCGAATCATGATTTCACATGATCATTCAATTGAATTGTGTCCCTTCGGTGTCAAATCATGATTTCGCAATAGTGCTTCCTGCGTTTTAAGGGTCAACGCAACAGCTGCCATGGGTATCCAAAACATTGATTCTATGGGTCGCCATTCACATTTGCATACAGTTGAGTTCAACTCTCAACGAAAGCGCCAATTTGATAGGTAAAACAGAAGAGACAATTTTATTAATGGGAATTATGTAAATAAACAGGGAAAAGGAAGAGCATAAGCTCCCAGCTATGGAGACCTCTCCAAGCCCAGCTATGATCAGCTTAACAGAAAACCAGAAAATGCATCAATGACCCTACATAAACCATCCCTGCCCTATTACATAAGTTTCCCTTTTTCTCTCTCTTCTAACTAACTTCCACTCCACACACCCCTTTGCTAATTCCCCTTTTTAGCCCTACCGTGTGGGAACCTTTTGTAAACCTGTTTGTAATCCTTTAGGGCCTGAGTATTGAGCTTAGTCAAGTCTCCAATACTAACAAGGGAATTACTACCTACACCACCCCATTTACTCATCCACCATCACATCTTTATTTTAATTTTTTTTATTCCCATGATACCCCTATCTGCACCACCCCATTCTGTACCAAAGAATGTGTTCCAACAATTAATTGCCGGAATACAAAAATTGTGTTTTGAAATTTTTCAAGTTTTTTTATGTAACGGTAATTGTTGCCGGAATACAAAAAAATTGTGTTCTGGAATTTTTCAAGTTTTTTGACCTACCGGCAATTAGTTGCCAGAATTGCCGGAATACAAAAAATTAGTGTTCTGGAATTTTTCTAGTTTTTTGACCTACCGCCAATTAGTTTCCAGGATACAAAAAATTTGTGTTTACCGGCATTTAGTTTCCGAAATACAAAAAAAATGTGTTCCGGCAATTAGTTGTCGAAATACAAAAAAAAAAAAAAAAAATTGTGTTCCGAAATTTTTCAAGTCTTTTGACTTCCTGTATTTAGTTTTCGGAATACAAAAAAAATGTGTTCCAGCAATTAGTTGCAGGAATACAAAAAAATTGTGTTCCGATAATTAGTTGCCGTGATACAAAAAATTAGTCTTCCGAAAATTTTTCAAGTTTTTTGACCTACCACCATTTCGTTTTCAGAATACAAAAAAATTGTGTTTCGACTTTTCACGCTCCAAATTAAAAAGTGGGGTGGTGGATGAAGTATTTGCGGTGGTGCAAGTAGCAATTCCCTACTAACAATATCCCTATCTACCACAGATGTTTTGGCTTGGACCTAGTTTGATATTCACAAAATGCAGAACCTTGCCAGGTGCTGGGATAGACATTTTTGGGGAAACCATTTTTTCAATATCTTGCTGATATACTTTTCAATTAGTTAGCATTGCTAAGTTTCTCCTCTCCTCCTATCTTGATACAAATGAAATTCATTTTTATTCTAACTTTTCATGTAAAGTATGCCAAAAATTCTGCTAATGTTTGAAAATGTAATTTAAAATTTTCTATTTTAACGATGTATTAAAGTTAAAAAAATTTCTAAATGATCTTATATTTTTTAAGACGGTAAATGTTAATGTTGATTACAGAGATGTTCTGAAAATTATTCTTGTAATTATGACTCCCAAAGTAGCGAAATTTTTAGTACAAATCGTGTCGTGTCATTGTAAGAGGGACCAAAGTCACAAAGTTTAAAATATGTTTACAATATTAAGGGTGTGTTTGGTTCAAATGAAAAGAGGGGAGGGATTTTAATTAGCTATTGTGTTTGGTTGAAAGTGGGGGAGGGGGGATTTTAATGGAGGGGAGGGAAAGTAACACTATTTGTGTTTGGTTCACAAGGGAGGGAAGGGATTTTAAAACTAATTTACTTTTATACCCGTATAATTTTAGATTTTAAAATACATAAATAGGGTTATTTTAGTTATTCCATTCAAAATGTTTTAAAACTCCTCCCCTCCCCTCCAAATCCATCTACTGTTGGAGGGGAGCCAAAATTGGGTGAGGAGGGATTTTGCTCCCCTCCATTCCCCTTTCTTCCTCTTCCCTCCTAAAAAATGAACCAGACAACAAATGTTTAAAAAAATCCCTCCCCTCCCCTCCGTTCCCCTCCAACCAAACACTGTTAGTGTTTGAGTGAGTATATTTCTTGCATCATAAACCAAAATGCACGCAGGCAATGAGATTTAGGTTTCTAGATTCGTGTAATGGAATTTAAAAGCATAATTTTGCAAATTATGCCAGTCTCATGGAATTCAATAATCTTGTTTGTACTATCTTAATTGTGGAACTAGTTCTTTATTTTTCGTCCTAGAATAGAAATTGGATACATATTTAGTTCCTTGTTTTTATATTTGATAATGTAGCTCCTTGTTTTATTGCCATATGTGCTATTATTTTACATGGGAAATGATAGTTACACATACTAAGTGAGGCATATGTTGAATCTGGACCGTTCTTAAAAAGTTGCATTGTGACAGAGTATTATCTAATGGAGTTTAGAGTTTAGACAAGTATGTGTCTCAAGTATATCTGCAATTGTCATCACTCTATTCTTTGCATGCTTCTCTCTGTCAATTGGTGTAGGTTGTAAAAAGTTTCTCATCCGGTAAAAGAGAGGGTGGAGACTTCGTTGCAGCCTGTGTTTCACCTAAAGGGGAATGGATTTACTGTGTTGGTGAGGACAGGTACATTATATCAACTTAATCTGTAATTAGGTAGACAAAGATGTTAGGTACATTGTAGTAAGTAGTAACTAACTACCCTTGTCACGCATACTTTATGATTCATACTTTCCTGTATTCCTTAAATATAAGAGCTTACCCTGATCTTACAGCAACTTCACAATGAGTTCTGCCTGGTTTTCCGAATCTGATTATTCTTTTTTTAAATTAATTATTCTAATCCTCCTTGATTTTAACTTAAAATTATTCTTAATTCTTAATGAGATATGGAAATTTAATGTAGGAATATATACTGCTTCAGCCATCAATCTGGCAAATTGGAGCATCTGATGAAGGTATGTTGGTTGAGTTAGCCTGAGATTAGATCTGTAAATTTCTCTCAAATTGGTCTTAATTTCTAGAAGCGGAGTAATACTGTATTTAGCCCACCCTGGGGTGGGACCTGGGGGTACCCCTCCCCGCCGAGCATCAAAGACGAACAATCGCACTGGCGAGCTACAAGCTCAAGTGCTAGTAATATTATTACGTATTATTGTGTTATAAGCTTATCTTTCTAGATACTTGTATAGCCACCATTATTTTTTAGTTGAATCTAATGTTAAAGTGGCGATTTGTGTAAAATTTGTAAATGCTGGACTAGAACTGGAATCAGCGAGGCTCTTATGATGTTATTTTATGCATTGAAGCTCATTTAATGGTTTTAGGATGACATGATATGCATTCTCTGTTTATCAACCTCTGGATACTGTAGTTAAATGACCATATTATCAACCTCTGGATATTGGATTCTGCCCACATGCATGCTATATATGATTAATAAAATTCTGCCTCTGACTGATGGCAGGTCCATGAGAAGGAGGTTATAGGTGTGACTCATCATCCCCATAGGAATCTTGTTGCAACTTATAGTGAAGACTGCACAATGAAATTGTGGAAGCCTTGAATCTTGTCTGCTTTGGCTCCATTTCTGGCTTATTAACATAAATGAACATCTGTGTTGTTTGTGCAATGTATATTTAATTTGCTTCTTTTGTTAAAATGTGTACTGTCATTGAAATTTTAGGTCAGGATCGACTTATTCAGATTCTCATTTTATCATTTATTGAAATTAAAGAAAAACAGAGATTGGTATTGATAGGGTAAAAAAATTTATGCTAACGGTATATCAGATTATGTTTTTAGACTTCCACAAAGCACCAACTGTACAGATTTTATTAAAATTCATTTTTACCCTTAACATCCCGCCCACTCGTCACCTCCACCACCAAAGAGTGATTGAGAGAGGAAGAGGTGGAAGGAGGAAGGTGTTGGTCGGGGTGGTGTTATTTTGCTGAAGCCAAAATAGAAATAAATACAAATATAAATGGATAAAAATTTAGGTCAATGGTGTCCGTTTGGTTCAAGTACTTCTTTATACAATACATTAATAATACAATCACTCAATAAGATGGAATTCCATTCACTGTATGTTTTCCTTCTTTTTTGGTAAACAAAATGGTTGGAAGTGAGCTATCGTTCCGGGGCCTGGAGTAATATGGATGGGGTCTCTCCATAAGGGATTTATTTTGCATAATGTCAGGATCAAACTAAAGATCTTTCACTAAAGAGTATTTCTGCATATATTCGTTTATCTTGCGGATCTAGCATGTTTTCACTAGGATAATCCATTTGGGTATTTACTGTATGATTTTTTATCGTGTTTTTTTGTCTTTTTAAACATTAAAATGATAATTTTTAAAAAATTATCATTATCATTATATAAGAAAAAATAGGTATAATGAATTTTCTAGTTTCTGCAAAGTAAGTGATTGTAGTTTTGGTTCCTACACTTTTTTTTTTTTTTGTAGTTTTTGATGTTTGAAAATTCCAAAAGTTTGTTTTTAGTCCTTGTTGTTAAATGTTTCGTGTTAAGGGCAAGTGTGACTGACAATGCGTCACATCAGTATTGTCATATCAGCCTAATTATTATTATTATTATTATTATTATTATTATTATTTAAGCCATTTAGGCTGTCACATCAAAAAAAAATTAAAAAATATTAACATGATTTATTATATTTAACCATTATATTATTTTAATTTTTAGGGTTAAATATGTTTTTTATTTTCGTAAAATGAGTGAATTTTGGTTTTGATCTTTGGAAATTTTTTTCTTTGGTTTTTGTCCCTCTAAAATCTAAAATCACTATTTTTGTTCTCTTTTTTTCGATAAATAGAACTTTATTAATGGCATTCTGACCTCAGCATCATAGTACCAAACTTCCCCCACCTTCCTGGAAGGGTTGGAATGTCAGCACACAATCATGTGCTCCTAGTTAGAAACCTCTAAAAGGAGACAGAGTTTACATCAAACAAAACCAAATATTCCACTACTAGTATATCTGTCTCTATGACTCTACGACCCCTTTTTTATGCTAACACACTATTCTTGTTTTTGATCTCGATTGTCATATAACATCGATTAACTACTTATGTGTATAACAGAAGATTATATAGTCATTCCAAGTGAAATTCAATGACCCCTATGGGTCATGTTAACATATGATTCCCCTAAAATTTCCTTGAACCCTAAAATGAATGTTAGGGACTAAAAACAGTGATATTAAATTTCAGATGGATGAAAACCAAAGAACAACAATTTATAAGGATCAAAACCAAAATTTGATCATTTTATAAAGACCAAAATTAGTAATTTCATACTTTAGTGGGATGAAAATCAAGAAAAAAATTTATAGGGATCAAAACCAAAATCCGCTCATTTTCTAGGAACTAAAAACATGTTTAATCCTAATTTTTATTATTATAATATTATAATATTATAATATTATAATTTTGTCCTATAAAACTTGACTTACCCTTTCTTCTTCCCCTTTCTTCATTTCATTCTATAGCAAACTTGCTTCCTCCTTTTATGCTCTTTTGTGTTGAGGATGACATCTTGGTCACGATTTTAAAAGTTCATTGCATGAGAATGAAAGGGGAAAATGTGAGAAAAAGAAGAAGAAAAATGCAGGTCTAAATGAAAGTAGAAAAAATGTTACAGAAGGTATGAAGAAACGCTTTGGAAGAAGAAAGTAAGATTGTTGCTGAATGAAGGAGGAACGATGGAGAAAGAGGAGGAAGAATGAACAGTCTGGTTTTATAAAAAAAAATAGTTATAATATAATGATAATAAAAATTGAAATAATATAATGATTAAATATAGTAATAATTAATGTTAATATTTTTAAAAAAATTAATATTATGATGTGTCAGCTTACGTGGCTTAAAATAATAATAATTAAGTTGTTGTGGCACCCTGTTAATCACGTCAGCACTTAACAGAGTGTCACTGACAATAGAGACTAAAATCAAAAGTTTTAAATTTACAAAGAACAAAACCAACAAAAAAAGTATAAGGACTAAAATCAAAATCTTTTTAGGGACCAAAACCAAAGTTTCTTTTCATACTTGGCACCACGTGCATAAAATAATAATATTTTTGCTGACGTTGATAATTTTTCAATCATGTCAGCACTTAATGGATGATAACTGACGATAGAGATTAAAACCAAAAATTTTAAATACCAAAAGTTTTAAATTTACAGGAATAAAAATAAAAATAATAATAATAATGCGGGTATAAGATGAAAACTGATTAAACTTTTTTTTTTTTTTTTTTATGATAAGGCACGAGTTTTCGTAACCTCTTCAAACCCTGGTTCCTAAACAAAGTGAAAGGCACACTCCCGGCATTAAAATTGTGACGAATCAGAAGCGGAACCAGTAGACGGTAAAGAACTGCTGTGAAACTAATTTCAGATTCATTAGATTAGGTCGAGAAGAAAAGAGAAGCGAGATGGCTGAGTACGAGGAAGAGAGATACGAGGGAAACGGAGGAGGGGATCTTGACACCTATGCTTATGCTCGTGCCTCTTCTCCTCATCCTCGCGATCGCACCGACTCCAAATCTCACGTATGCTTTCTTTTCCTATTACCAACACCTTCACATGCCTATCATCTATGTTTTTTATTTATTTATTTTTCGATTGATTGATTTTGTGGTACATTTTTTTAGCTTTTATAAGAATATATGTTTTAAGAAACAATTAGGGTTTTAGATGCATTTTGCGTTTATTAATTTAAGTGAAATCAACACCTCTACCCCTAGCTTTGAGTAATTGATAATGAACTGTACCTTATTTTCATATGCTTCGCTACTGTATCGGATTCGAAGATATTGCTTTGATATGCTTGTGTTTTGGCAGCATGAATCTCGTGATTATGATAGAGAATCTTCCAGAAGCAGAGAAAAGGAACGAGAGAAAGGGAGAGAAAAGGAGAGGAAAAGAGAAAAGTACAGGGACAGCAACCGGGATCGCGATTTGGAGAAGGAAAGGGATCACCATCATAGAGATCAACATAGGGAGGGAAGGGAAAGGGGGAGGGATAAGGATGGTAATGATTATTACAGAAGGCGGGACTATGACAGGTAAAAATTCATTTGTGATATTATTGCCTTTCATCAGTGCATCTGTTGGTCATGTTCTTATTTCCTAAAAGTTAGCAATGCATTTCTTTTGAATTGATTGTCTTTTACTCATCTTTGTCTCAAATTTTGTCTAAAATTATTTTATGATACAGACGAAGGGATTATGATAGAGAGGACAGGCATAAGCGCAGGTCTCGGTCTCAGTCTACTTCACCATCAAGGGGTAGATCTGAGCATAAGTCAAGGTCACGTTCTCGCTCAAAGAGGTAAATCCTGCAAAGATCCTTATCATTATAGACATATGCCCTCACACATGCAAGCGTGAATGCATGTAATAGCTATTTGAAAAATTTTAAGTTCTGTTTCTTAAAAAAAGTAAGTAGTTGGTTGGTGTGCCAAAACCAGAGGATCGTATTTGTGATACTGATTTTGGCAGAATTTTTTTCAAAAAATAGAAAAAAGACAGAAAAAGTAGCGCCATCTTTTCTCAATGTTGGTTTCAGTTTGGTCTTTGCCAAGTTGTAGTTAGTGGTTTTGACTTTGAAGAAAGACTGTATAGGCAACCCCAGTCAGCACGATAAAACCCTTCTTATTTGTTTTAGTTGTGTGTGAATTATTACTTTATTTTTTCACATCCATGATAGGTGGGCCTTTTTGCCCATAAATACAAAGAGCCCATTGGCTATAGCTAAGAAAAAAGGGGGACAAAGGAGAGAATCTCACCATTTATATTGCTATGGTTGTGGCATCCATAGCAGCACTATGGCATCTCTGTGTTGAATTGCCACACTATTAGCTTTTTCGTGGTAGAATACCCTCAACAAACCACTTTATGAGCCCATGGAAATGCCATTGATAATATTGATTATTGACTAGGAGGGAGGTCCTAGTCATTTGGCCATACCTTGAGGGTTTTTATTGTAAGTTTTCCTTTAATTAATTGAACAAGTATTGTAGTATATTTGAAAATATGAGTCATTAAAATGGCAAGTTATTTTGGCTATTAGTGGCAGAGCTAGAAATATATCATGTCATGCTTATAGTTTTACTTCTTTGCAATTCTCTCTTCCCTGTTAATATGTCTCTTCCGCAAGAAACTTTTTTGTTTTTTTTTCCTGTTTTTTTTATAATTGTTAGGACTTAGGAGTTAGTTTTGAACTATTGTCAATGCAAACTATTTTACACCATCACACATGATTAAAGAAGTTTGACTTTGATAACAACTACATTAGAAGTTAAGCTCTTTCAATGAAGTGACAATCCATGATTAGATGGTAGTGCAAAATGTTTAATTGATAGTGGGTCAAAATTAGACATATTATTAATATCACTAAATTAAAAGGTGCCAACGTGTTTAAAAATTAAGTGGGAATGGATAACATCTATAGAATATAAGGTTCAAATCATAAGTTTATAACTTTTATAGTTCAATATTCTAACAGTCTAACTACATACTATATTCTTACAGTAAAATGTTTCTTGGTACGAGGTCACATTTACTTTTGGAATGCTAACGTTGTTTACTTACAGCAAAAGGATTAGTGGTTTTGATATGGCTCCTCCTCCTTCTGCAATATTAGCTGGTGGTGCTACTGTTACAGGTACATTTGTTCTTGTATGATTTACAAACTTTTTAATCTTAACTGCTTTCTTTTTTTGTTGGTCCTAGTATGGAAAGTTCATATCGAATTGCATGGTCTTATCTTGGTAAGCTATATTCAGTTATCATCTGAGCTGAGTATATAATTCTTGGAAGACTGGTCTACTATGGTGTGTAATTTAGTCTTCTTTCTTTTTACTTGGTGATATAATTCTGGAACTAAAAGATGCTTTGGTTTTTTGTCTTGTGTTTGGTGTTTGTTTGTTTTGTTTCTATGTGTTGTCTTATGTCTAAGAAGGCAATGTTGGGCTACTTGCCCCACTGTGCTGACAATGGGCGTGAGCCGACATCTGTAGCTTTTATGTCCACGGAGGGATCAATGCACCGGTTTTTGGTGGGTCTTGTTCGTCTTCAACTGGAAACTATTACATTCTTCGGTAGACACGCAAATAGTATCTCCAAAACTTGTTTAAAATGTTCCTGTAGGCATATTGATATATTAGCAAGGTTAGATTGTGCTTAAGCACATGGAAATTGAAGCAAAAGGAATCACTTGATACATATTTAATAGTTCTGCAAAATGAATTTGTTCTGAGGTGTAATGTGCCTATATTTGCAGGTCAGATCACGGGGGCAAATCCTGTAATTCCTGGAGTGTTTCAAAATATGTTTCCTTTGGCTACCAGTCAGGTATATCTTCCTTTCTTTGTTCCCACATATGATTTTGCTTTTGCAGCATTATGTTTTTATTAATTTCACTATCTTGTTTATGTCCTTTTCAAGCTGCAGCCATTCAGTGCTCTCCCTGTCATGCCTGTTCAGGCTATGACACAACAGGTAAAAAAGGCTTTTCAGTGATACTAGGGTTTCTTTGTTTCCTTTTAGCATTATTGTCTCTAATTTTGCCCTTCTTTGATGTATCAAATATACAGGCTACCCGACATGCTAGAAGGGTGTATGTTGGAGGACTCCCTCCTACTGCCAACGAGCAGGTACTGGGCTTTAACATGCATTTTTTATTTTAATTTTTTGTTTGATCGTTGGTCTAATAGTCTTGGATCTTAGACATTTCCTTGCTACTGGTTTTGGATATCTATAACCATAGGTTTTGCGGAATTTCCTATTATAAGCTGGTATTGTTTTCACTTTTCATTCACTTATTGTGTCTTTGATCTGGTTCTTATCTGTCAATGCTCAAATCTTAATATTTTATAGGATTTCTTTTAATAATGCTCCCTTTTAATCTCTGAACAAGAGAATAGCTTAGTGAGTTTTGCTATCAGCTGAATTTCCTTCTTGCCAAATAGCTTTTCATATTTCATCATATGACCATTTAGAGTCTGTTATCATGTAATCTTTAGTGTCAAATCAAGTGGAGAATAAGCCTTACATATTTTTAAAGCTGGTTTTGTTTTTGATAATTTTGCCATTTTAACCTTTCTTATGATCTTTGAACTGTTATACTGCAGTCAGTTGCTATTTTCTTCAGCCAGGTCATGGCTAAGATTGGAGGAAATACTGCTGGCCCAGGTACATAAAATCTTAAAAGTGATTTACTTCAGTTCGTTGAGGTTACTATTCTTTGTTGGCATTAATTTTACTCTCTCTATATATGTGTGAAGGTGATGCGGTAGTCAATGTTTACATTAACCATGACAAGAAGTTTGCATTTGTCGAGATGAGGTCTGTTGAGGAAGCTAGCAATGCAATGGCTCTGGATGGGATTATTTTTGAGGTCATCCAATGACTTCCTCCACACACACACACACACACACACACACCCCCCCCTCTCCGTCCCATTTTTTGCAAGTGCATAAATGGGGGTTAATCTGAATGAATTTGATTTCATTTTTAATTTCTAACTTCAGGGGGCACCAGTTAAAGTCAGAAGACCTACTGATTATAACCCTTCTCTAGCTGCTACCCTAGGCCCAAGCCAACCTAACCCAAACCTAAACCTGGCTGCTGTTGGCTTAATACCTGGGTCGGCTGGTGGACTTGAAGGTCCTGATCGTATTTTTGTGGGCGGACTTCCTTATTACTTTACAGAAAATCAGATCAGGGAGCTTTTAGAGACTTTTGGTCCTCTTAGGGGTTTTGATCTGGTGAAAGATAGAGAAACAGGAAACTCAAAGGGTTATGCATTTTGTGTTTACCAAGATCTTGCAGTTACAGATATTGCATGTGCAGCTCTGAATGGAATAAAAATGGGAGATAAGACTCTTACTGTTAGACGAGCTAATCAAGGTACAAACCAGCCTAAACCTGAGCAAGAGAGTGTTCTAATGCATGCACAGCAGCAGATTGCTCTGCAGGTTTGAGAGATTGTCTCTTTAAATGTTTCTATTACCAACATATGTGGTGCATGATTGAAATTCTAATTGTTTTCTACTTTTAATTTTGTAGAAACTTATGTTTCAACCAGCATTAGTGGCTACAAAGGTGGTATGTTTAACTCAAGCAGTTTCTCCTAATGAGCTCAAAGAAGACGAGGACTATGAAGAAATTATTGATGATATGAGACAGGAGTGCTCTAAATTTGGTACTTAGTGATTTAATTTGCTGGTCTTTTACTGCAAACAGTAATGCATTTATATTAATTTTCTGTTATTTATTTGTTTTACAGCTATTTTAGTCCCACATTTTGCTATAAAGAATCAAGCCAAAATTACACACTGAAGCCTCCATAACCTCCATCTTTGTTCACCCAAACCTGCTTCATTGCATATTTTGAAGTTTTGTCTGTGCAGTTCATTTTATTTCTTTAATATCACAATGTGCAGGTACTTTGGTGAATGTTGTGATCCCTCGCCCACAACCAAATGGGGAACTCTCTGCTGGAGTTGGAAAGGTCTGTACTCCGGACCTAGTCCGTTGGAAATTTTTTATTCAGATGATAAGCCTCCGTTTTTTAGCAGTTATATTTCTTGTTTTGTTCATTAATTTTCTTTTCCTGTCAAGTGTAGAAGTGAAGGTGCATGGGGTTTCTCATGGTAGTGATCGATTGATGTAGTTGTTTTGAAATGATAGCAGTTTCTAAAGTATGTGAGGATAGTTTAGAGGATAATGCTAACGAGTTCCCTTAGGGCATTGGTTAAGGAATCAAGATAGGAAATTTTGCTTAGGTAAATGATATATTTAATATATTGAAAAGTGATATATTTAGTTTTTCAATAAAAACTTTCCTTTTGTTGATATCTTATACAATCCCTTAGGACACTCATTAGTAAGACCCTAATTTAGAATTACTCATGGAAAATGGTAATATAATAGTGGGTAATAAAGTTACTTTTCACCTGTCAGCAACTTTTCTGTATTTTTCAGGTGTTTTTAGAGTATGCTGATATTGATGGTGCTACAAAAGCCCTTACTGGATTGAATGGGCGGAAATTTGGCGGAAATCAAGTAGTAGCTGTCTTTTATCCAGAGAACAAATTTGTTCAGGGAGATTATGAAGGCTAGTTGCCGTAGTGTACTTGGATTGTATCTTAAGTTGAGCATGTATATTATATAAAGATTCTGAGTAAGTTTTATTTTTGTATTTGACATTTATTTGTATGCTGAGTTGGGGGCGTACATTATAGAAACTGATGGATTCTGTTCTTGTTAGCTGAGATTTGTCACGAGCGAGCACTGGTTGATAGATTAATAACCGATCTCTTTGGATTTATCCGATCTTTTTATGTTAAGTAGACTAATGCATCAATCAAGAAAAAACTTGTTAAGTCACTGCTTTACTACATGTAAGCTAGCTTCGGAATTGATTTAAATCTTAAGGCCCTCTTTGGTACATAGTATTACGAATTTAATTTTTATTTACTGACAGTATAAAATTTTTTATATTATTAATCAATTAAAAATCGTAGTATGGATAATTTTTAAGATAGTTAGGATAAAAGTTGAATATTTTAATTTTTACGATAATTTTTAATTGGTTGACAGTATAAAAAATCTATATATTGATATTATGTATCAATTAAATCCTAGTATTTTTAGGTTTTCTATAAGATTTTATGATTTATTTTTGTCAAGTTTGGTATGACATACGACAAGATAAAGTTCTACTCATTTTTATCTTAATATCGTATGATAAATTTATCAGAGGCTTGATAAGACGTGATTGGATAATCCCAAATCAACTTTTTAACTCTTTCTGCCCAGTATTTGGGATGCAAATGTGTTAATGTGAGCAGTTGGCGGATCAAGGACAGGAAGTCAAAAAGCTATTTTCAAAAAATTCAATAAAAAATACCATCAAATATATAAAGATAAAAACATAAATTTTTAATATATATAGTCAAATTATATATCTCGTAATTATTCTTTAAGTGATTTCATGTTTTGATATCGTTGAATAATCATCTCATTCTTAACGTTATTAAACACATCTCTCTTAATATAAGTCATCAGACAATCATTCATCTATGCATCTCTCATTCGATTAAGCAACCTATTTTTCACAATATTTCTTTGGGAAAAATTATGTTGAGTAGATTGACACGGTCCTCTTTATAAATATGTTCTTTATAAATATGTTATTTATATCTTATCTCTTTGTAAATATGCAAAGGAAGAATACAGTAAACACAATCATATAACAATAAAGTATATAATTTGATTCAAAACCTCAATTTTAGTGTGTGTAAAAGAGGGTCAAAGGGTCAAAAGGTATAGTGTGTGAGAGAGAGGATCAAGGTCCAATGACATGGGTGCAATTTTTAATAATTATGGGTGCATTTTTTACCTAAGATATTAATAGATGATTTTAAAAATTCAGGGGGTTCAAGTGCACCCCCTGAATTACATGTAGATCCGCCCCTGAATGTGAGATACTTTCTCATTCTATGAATTCTACATTTCATACTTTTCTCTCATTTTCTTCCATCTTTCATAAATGTCATATTTCCTAACATGGTTTCAGAGTGATGTCATCCTCCTTAAAAATTTTCGGCTGTGTATTCTTTTTCTCACCTTCCAACAAATTTTTTTTGTTAGTATATTCTCTTTTCTTCTTCACTTTCCTTGAAAAGAATTTTCCCACTTGTTTTTTTTTTTTTTTTTTTGTGTTTTCTTGGCTGCTCCAAATCTAATCTCTCGTAAATGGACTCATCACATTACGACATTGTTATTCTTGGGTTTTGGACTATGTTCCAATGAAGTGCCATTGGCGTCCAGTTCAGAAAGAGGAAGCGCAACCACTGAAGCAGAGGGAAGAACACTTTGATCCATCTACACCTCGTTTTTCTTGAAGTGTCCACAATTCATTTTTGGGAAGAACTCTGTTATCTTTCTTTTCCTTTCTGAGTTCTTGTCAATTGTCACCATTTGTGACATTCTTTTCTTTGCATCAGTACACCAAAACAAAATTGGTTAAGCATTGATATTTGATTCTTAAACTTCTGCCTATAATGGTGGTTAAGCGTTCATAATTTTTCTTGCTTCTATCTATAATGGTGGTTAAGTGTTTGCCTAAAATTGACATTGATATTTGTAGGTCTAAAGAGCGCATTAGGAGCGACTTATGACTGATGTTAATTTCAGAAAGTCAGCTCATTCTACATACAAATTCATATTTTTTATCAATGTTCATTCTGACAAAATTACATTTGCTTTTGGAACAAGTCCGTGGAGATGCAAGAAGAAGATCGATGAGGCCCAAAAGAAGGTCTAAGACTTCTCAGATTTATGAACTTCAGTCATTGCCTAAATCATTGTTAGTTAGATTTTTCTTGATTAGCCGATATAACTATGACGTGTATTTTTGTAATTTTCATTGATGCTTGTTCTTTCTTTTTTGATTTATTTCTTGATTATTGTTCATTTCAAGCTTGAAGTGTTATCACTTCCAGCTTGCGGAGGCTATTAGAGATGTAATTAGGTAGAATTAGTTAGTAGTATAAGCCATGTAAATGTGTTGATGTAATACATTTTCTCATTCTATCAATTCTACATTTCATACTTTTCTATCATCTTCTTCCATCGTCTATGGATGTTATGTTTCCTAATATTACCAATGATGCCTTAACCAATTCCTGAAGCTTTGAGGTAGCATGGATGGTGATTTAACTAGTATATGGGAACCTTTACCGCATTTAGATTGATAGATTTGAACACGAATCTAAGAAGAGAATCAGTTTTCCGTGACAAAAGAAAAGTTAAAACTGGAAATTGTTTGTCTTGATTCATGATAGCCTTATTCACTTAGAAAAAACACTGAATGCCAATGGGAAAAGAAGTTTGTGACTCAAAATTTCATTGGGACTAATACGAGCAAATGGCTAAGATATGGTTTGTTCTGTCATTTCTTTATTTCTGGTTGTCTGCTCCTTTATGGTATTTTTAATTTTAAAGCTCTCAATACTTTTTTTTGTGGGTGCATTTTTAAAAGCTATGAATGTACTTACAGCTATATTTCTTGAAATTATAACTTTTGCAGAAAAATGGAGCATCCCTATTCTTATCACCCACCTTGGATGATCTCTGATATGGCTCCAAGTTTCAAGTTTCTCGTTATATATAATCTAAGAAGTTCAATACAATTTACTTGGAATTCAAAATCTAAACGTGTTGTGTTTTTTTAATTGAAAAAACGCTAGTGGGATGCGTATGGTGAATAGTGAATTTGTGCATGGTTCTGAAAGTTCTCAATCATCGGTTTCAATGGTGTATCCTGAAAGTTTTCCGTGCCGGCATGCGTTCAATGCGATGCGTTAATGATGGATAGGAGAGGTTGTTTCATTTGGTTTGTTGGGCATGAGGTAGAGGGTGGTGAATTTGTGTATGGTTCTGAAGAGTTAGGCTCCTCTAGAATGAACACAAGTGGATAGAAGAGGTTGGTTTGATTTGGTTTGGTGGGCATGAGGTAGAGGGTTGTGGATTTGTGTATGGTTCTGAAGGATTAGACTCATTTATAGTGAGCAAAAGTGTTAAATGAAAAAGTAAAGTAAGTGGAGCTCTAATGTGAAAAAATAAGGGGTTATTGAGCCTTAGATCATTTAGTGGGTTAAGATCTCTATGTAGTTAATCAAATCAATGGTGGACAACCTCTTACTTTCTCGCTTTAGAATTTCATTCACTTTAGAGAAACCAAATCCTAATGGTGTATCGTTAAGTTCTCCGTGTCCATGTGTGATGGAGCAAAAAAAGGCCCCATGAGTCATATTCATTGTTGGTGGCATCCGAGACCCGAACCACAACCTAAAGAATGTTTAAGATTAGTAGTTGCAAGGATTAACAATGATGTCCACTCGAATACATAGAACTTTGAGAATTCTTCATCATAAACTCCTTTCGAGGTAACAATGAAATTTGTGCCGACATTAGCCAAAACCTTTATTAAACCTTGGAAATTTGTGTCACCGGACTCTTTTATGCTCAATCCCAATTGTTAATTTGCACATTAAATAGTTGGGTATATTTGCAAAAATCCATTAGTTGAGGCGTCACTTCTTAAATATTTAAAAATTGGGTCAAACAATCTCTTTTTCCTTTTACCGGGTATTTGAAATGGAGCATGCACCTAAAATGGAATGGGCACATCATAGAATAATCCATGTATAGTATGCAGTTGAGAGTCTTCAAAAGTGAATTTGGAGGGTCCGAATTCAATTTTAAACATTTTCAACGAGTTTAACATATCCAAAAAGTTGGTTAATTATAATTGAACTTGGAGCTCAAACCTTGATGGAAGAAGTAGTAAAAATCTGACCACCACTTGTTTAATACTTGAATCAACCTCGTTTGTTTAGCTAAACAGATAAACTCAAATTTGAAGTTAGGCTTGATTATTTAAATGAGTTTATAATTGAATTTGGAGCTCAAACCTTGATGGAAGAAAGAAATAATGAAAATCCGACTACAACTTATTGAATACTTGATCAACCTCGTTTGTTTAGCTAAACGAACTCAAACTTGAAGTTATATTCGATTATTTAAATGAGTTAAGCTCAACCATTATAGGCTTCACATTAAGAGTTCGTGAATAGCTTGTTACATAGTGAATTATAATATTGTTTATTACATATTAACATTAATTGTAATTAATTATGATTTATGAATATAAAATCATATTCTAGTACAAAGATGTTCGTTAAATATTAATTTAATAAATATAAAAAATAAATCTAAGAGAAATTTGATAAAGGAAAAGATAATCAAGTTTTAAATGAGCTACACAAACCAAACTCAAACTTCATAGTTTTAAATAAGTCAATCCTAATTTTTTTTTCAAGAGTCAAGATTGAGCTTCTAAGTGCTCGGCTTGGCTTGCTCACTTGCACCTCTACTTGTAAATATGATGTTTTTTGGGTTTAGTCCTTATTTAAATTTATTTATTTTTAGTCCCCCAAAACACAAAAGAGTGCGCTCGAGTACTAAAAACACACTATTTTTTGTAAAATGAAGGGCCAAAAATGATTAAAATTTAAGGCTTAATTGCATTTTTGATACCCGAGGTATAGCTCATGTATGATATTTGGTCCTCTACCTTTTCTAATGTTGCAACGTCCTTCCGTTATCCTATCATTTTAATGCTGTCAGTTTTGGATTTGGATTCTCTAACTTTAGGACGAGAAAATCACTCACCTTTCTTTTTATCTCTCTCTTTATTCATTTTCTCTCTCATCCTTATCTCCCCATTTTAATCACATTTCTCTCTCTTCTATGGACACAAAATCACCGTAACTTTCTCGCCCTAAAGTTAAAGGATCCATATTCGCCCGTTTTGTATCATGTGGAAAACGATCTGCCACCTTATATGTCCAGCGACATTTTTATTATTAAAATAATAATTTATTTAATTAAAAATTCTTCTATTTAATTTAGAAATAAAAAATTAATTAATTTAATTAATTTAATAAATTATTAATATAATTAAACATCAAGAACATCTGAGGTCTTTACTGCAATTCCTTTAGCTTCAGAGCTTCAACATTAATCTCCGGCTTCTTCACCTTATCACCATCTTCAGCTGCACCAAAACCCCTATGGCCTTATCCTCCTCCGAAAAAGAACTCTTGCTTTCCGTCTTAGACCTTCTCCTTATTTTGTCCTGTTTCAATCGAGATCGTGAAGAACTCGACTAGGAGAAGTCTTCACTCAAGTCAAGAACTGTTACATTGCCTTTCCTACGCAGACGCCTTATCTAGGAATCCACAGAACAAAGTCCATGTTTCTTCCCATGAAGTTTGACAATCAGAGTAATTAAACTCAGACCTCCAAAGAAACATCCACCAGAGGCCTTGGATAAAAAAACGGGAGTATCAACTTTTGCTCCTTTCTACACTACCTCATGAAGAACATAATCTTCCACAACAGGCTTTGCTATCTCTGTTGGATTCAGTGGTAGCCCCTCCGATCTCAACGTCGGCGCGCGAACAACAGTTACCACCTCCCAGACCGCGTCCACCATTGGATCCACCACATCCATATCATCCTCTGTTTACGCAAACACATGGAGCGCAGAACCACAGTCGAAGGGAGTGGTGCTGGTCGCCCCCTTAAAGTTTTGAATTTTTTTGTCATGAAATATAATTTGAAAATCCATACTATGATTGATGGGTGATTGATTGATAATGTAAAAACTATCAATGCTTTAAACTCCTTCAAAACTGCATATAACCTCCAATTTTCTATCTAGTTTTGCCCCTGAAACCTAAATTTGGTTTAGAAATTTAATTTAACTACACTCAAGACACCTACATTAACAGTTATATAACATAAAAAAAAAATATTATTAAAATATAAATCTAAAAATAGACCAATATAATTTTTTATACAAATGTGTTGTATATAAAAAAAAAATTATGAAGAATGTGTTACGTATAATTAAGCCACAAATTTAAGGTCATCGAAATTTCCAAAAAAAAAAAAAAAACGAATAAAAGATACACCTAAATATAAGGAGTAGAACTTCATATCCATGATTATATAATTCATCGAAGTCATAATTTAACTAAAGACCGAAAAAACAATGGCAAAATTGACCTTGTTTTAAACAAAACACGAACCGATAAACGATCATAACAGAAGCCTATAACATTGTATCAATCTTGGTGACAGGTTCTGCATCACTTGAAGCACTTGGCATCCGCTAAAGCTTCACCTTCAAAAGGCTCATGGTCTTCTATCATCTGATTGACGCGCTCCTTTTGAGCATCATCTGTGATATCAACTTTTGTCCACTCATGCAACTCCATGTCATAGCACTCGTCAATTACAAATTGTGGAATCTCTTTTCCACGGAAAAGCCACAACCCTTCACTTTGAATGGTGGCTCTGAGCCAATTATCAACATCTTCCCAAAAGCATACTTACGAGCCAAATCCATACGTTGCAGAAAACCACTCACCTTATTCAAAGTCACAAATGAGACTGTGTTCTCATCATTGTATTTGTAACCACAGAACCAAAGAGTATCCCTCGGGATCATACATGTCCCAAAACCCTGCAAAATGAGCATGAGATGTGAAGAACGGTTAACTAGCCATCCTGGACAGTGATAACTAAAATCCACACAAATCGTAGAGTGAGGCACCCATAAATGATGTGAGGAAAACAGAGAAAAGGAAAAGAGAGGAAGGGGGTTAGGATTCACAAATAAAGATGGACAGAAAGCATAGCATGCCTGTCCAGATATACATGCATGATCATGCCATATAGTCCAGAAAATAAGGAAGTGAATCGTGTTTTAGCTTTAGCAGGACAAATGCACAATTACAATACATGATTTTCATTGCAATTGCAAAATAAGGATCTTCTGTGGTCTGCATCTCCCAGTTTGACAGTAAGCAAGCATGTTTTTCAACATGATTACCACATTAACACCATGGCTAACATTTTGACATTATATATATGGTTATGCTTCTAGATTGAGTTTTCCAATCTGAGTTATTGTATTATATAAAACCAGCTTCCCATTTTTGTTTCTGAACCCACCACGTGTTTTTCTTGCAAACAATGACCAATTGAACTGTTATACAAGTGATTAAGAAAAACATGTGAAGTCAGCCAAGACAAAATTGAAAGGTTGATTTTATATAGCTCCGGAACTCCATCTTAAAGCATGGTAGATTCAAACTATATAATCCAAACAGCTATAACAACGTTAATGTTTTGAAAATAACAGAAAGGAGGAAGCATAGCGAGATTGGGAAATATGAACAGGGATTTAGACATAGCAAAAGGGAAAAGGTGTATAACCAAGTCAAACTGAAAATGGTAAAAGCAACTCATACACACAGACAACTAATATGAAAGGTGGAAGACAACTCTACTTAATACACTTACGCCAACTGATCAAGAAGAATCAACCTGTGCATGGCAAAAGTTGTACATTACCACCTGACAGGAAATGCAAACTATGGAGATCAGGGACCCGTGGAATAGCAACAAGAGTAAAATATGAATAGATAAACAAGTTCACGACATTATGGCAGTGGGGACAGTGAAAGAAAATGGAGTCACCGGTAATTTTATTGAACTAGGAAAAATTGAAAAAACCTTTAAAAAAGAAAACGGTGTTTGGCACCAAAACCTGAATTCAGGAGTCGATTGTGCAGAGGGGAGGGTTGAGAGTTGAGACTAAACCCCACATAACCCTTGACACACTCATCCTAAGACGGTTACCCTGAATTAATTGTGCAAATTTTTTAATAACATTTAAAAATTAAAAAACAAACAAATTAGGAAAAAAGTAATTTTGACTTGACAGAACTTGGATTCTGCTCCTTACGTATCCCCTTGTGTCACGGAAAATTCAAAACTACGTAATTCTTAAAAAATCGCTATGAGTGGATTGAATTTAAAAAAAACATTGGTTTGGGATGATCAAGAATTGGTGAAATGGATGTGTCAAAGAGTATAATGGGGGACGGTGGTTAACTTGGTAAGAGGTCTGAGCTACGGATTGATGGTAGTATGGTGTGGATGTTTGAAAAGTTTTGCAGTTGGACCTAGATCGTAGGATATGATTTGAAAATGGTTGGTGGTACACCCACATATATTCCGCCTTCACCTGATCCTCTATTTGTACTGAGCCATCTGAGAGACGCCCTTATATATATATCATGTAGTGTGACTTCTATCCTCGCTTGGTTCTCAGCCATCCCATTCTTTCTTTCCTTACTTCATCAACTTCCATACTCAGATTCCTTTCTGCAACCGGATTATTAGCAGCCATCTTGATTTGTAATCGAGTTTGATTGGTGTCTATCTTCCTCAAAAGCGCAAGGGATCAATTACTCCTCATCATTTTTTTGTCTTTCTTTTTTCTTTCTTTCTTTTTATTTTTTCTTAAAAGAAACTGAATGAAGCTTTATTACCTACTCAAAATATGATGCAAAATTATACTAAGATGCAACATGACTCTTATTTTAACTTTTCACTTTATTATGTTAAGATGCTAAGAAAAAACTTAAAATAGTCTATGAACTCTAAAAAAATTACAAATCACTACTTGTATTAACCAATAACAAAACCATTTAATTTTGAATAACAAGTTATAGGTTTAACCTAAGACTCTGTTTGGCAAAAATGGCTGATAAGCTAGTTTATGGCTGATAAGCTAATTTTTAGCTGAAGCCTGAATGCTTATAGCTAATAGCTAATAGATGAAAAACTAACTGATTCAATTTGAAGTGTTAGATAAAATTAGTTGTTGAACTAGCTTATAAATGTAAAATGACATAAAAGGACATATTTATGACAAACATAGTAAAGTGAAAATTTCATTAAATGAATGAGGGTAAAAATGAGAGGAAAATCAATAAACTATAATATATAAGCCATAAGCCAAATAAATTAACTTATGAAGGAAAGTTATAAACTAATGAGATAAGCTTGTTTACCAAACATCTCTATTTCGATCAAACAAGCTTATAAGCTAGTTAAGTAAGCTATAAGCTAACTTATTGGACTTACCAAACAGAGCCTAAGTAGAAGAGCAGTCTATTTGCAAGATAATATTACACATCTTAAACTCTATTTACCTTTAATTGCAACTTCACGGAAGTTTGTTTGTATTTGAGTATAGCCTTTCCCATTCATGCAAAACCATTTTGCTAGGAGGCAACAGATCAAGGGGATTCTTTGGCTTGGACTTTGGTGCCTCGTATTCCTCACCAGCTTCTTCTTTAGGTTTCTCTGTTTCTATTTTTACTTCTTTGTTAGACTCTTTCTTTGCTTCATCCTTTGCCTTTGGTTTGACAGGCTCTTTTGGCTGTGGAGGCTTTTTGACAGGCAGAATAGGTGGGAGAGACTCTGTTTGCTTCACCTGACCAAGTATCTTCCAGAAATTTGGCTGATTAACCATGGTCCAGAAGTATCTTTCAACGTGAGGGAACTCAGAAGTAAAGTTCTTGGTCATTAATCGGTTAAATCCCAAAAGTAAGTTACATATCAGAATGATATCAGCCAATGTAACAGAGTGTCCAACAAGGTATGTGTTGGAAGCAAGATGTGTGTTCAAAGCATCTAGTGCCCTCTTCAATGCTGAAATGGCTGCTTCCTCCGCCTTTACGCAGATGAAAGGAAAACACAAGATTTAAGCGTCCTTAAATGCCACAACACACAAATATCGTGCATAAAAAATAACTACCATTCGAAAAGAGCAACAAAGTAAAATAGGAAGAACCCTAACCAGAGGGAGGTACGCAGCAAAACCAGCACGAGGGATGTACCATCACAAAATATTGGCATCTATCTCCATTGACGAGAAATCAATCCATTGCTCGATATGGCGTTGCTTTCAAAAACAGGACCATCAGGCGTCTCTAGTACAGGAACCTAAATCAAAATAACTAATTAATGAAGGAGGATTCAGTCATACGAAACTGCAGAGTGTGTTGTTTTATTGATTATTATGCTAGTAGCAGTACTAGTACTGGTCTAATTGTAAAGCTACTAACTTGTAACTAGTAACTTAAGTAGTATTATCCTGGTGGCTGGTAGGGTGGGCATGCTACACAAGTCTCTTATGGTGAGAGACCATTACTTACCATTGATTCATCTTAATCCATGTGATTATATTGTATACCCTCCACACTAGATTATTTCTTCCCCATCTCACCCTCACATACTCCCCAACTAGCGGTGGTGGTGGCGGCGGCGGCTGCTGCCGTGGTGGTGGCGGTGGCGGCTGTGGTGGCGGTGGGAGCTGTGGTGGTGGTGGCGACCGTGGTGGCGACGGTGGTGGTGGTGTTGGTGGCGGCGGCCGTGGCGGCTGCGGCGGTGGTGGCCACCATGGTGGTGGTGGCGGCGACGGCCGTGGTGGCGGTGGCGGTGGTGGCCACGGTGGTGGTGGTGTTGGCAGCGGCCGTGGTGGTGGTGGCGGCGACGACGAGGGTAGGAGGGGAGTTGGGGAAGAAATAATCTAGTGTGGAAGGTGTACAATATAATCATATGGATTAAGATGAATCAATGGTAAGTAATGGTCTCTCACCATGAGAGACTTGTGTACCATGCCCACCCTAGCAATAGCCATATTAACCTTCCCAATGGGGTTCATCTTGAGAAACTCAGGAGTTTTATTGGAAACACCCATCTCAAAGTTGTTCACCAAGTGAACTTGAACGCCACTATACTCTGCAGCGATAAGGGCTTTGAAAGCATTTTTGTTAGTATTCCCCGCATGAAGAACCTAGCAAATTTATCATACCCAAACGTCGGTTCAAGTAAACACTAAACACACTCACGGACTATTGATTAAGTATCTGTTTGGTTTAGATTATTTTCAACGCAAACGTGAAAATAACGCTTCTCGAGACAATTATTTTGGAAGCTACGTGAGAGGAGTTTTCTCCCAACGTGATTTTACCTTCGCAGAATCTAAAACAAACAGGTTCTAAAGCGATTAATTTTCCAAAACAGCAACGAAACTGAAAAGTAAAGAACAAAATTTCCACTCCCACAAAAATAGAGACACGGACTAAACAAGAGGAAAATGAAGAAGTTACGACAGCCATCGGTACGGAAGAACAGAGCACTGAGCAAATGCAACTTGGAAGTGCAGTCAGTACAGACAAATAGTGGTTTATAGATGTTCCGTTTAGGGTTTTCTCAACTCAACTCAAACCAAAAGTAAAGTAGGGAAGGGATGGGTTTTTCTAGGCACTGTCTGGTTTAAAGGGGGGAAGGAAATGGAAGGAAGAGATTTTAATCGAAGGTTATCAGTATGTTTGGTTGAGATTTCTTTTGACGCAAACTGTGAAAATTACCGTCTGGAGATAATTTTTATCAAAGCTCAAAGTTTAAGCTTTTGTTCAAAGGAAGTCTCAACGCCGGTTTGCGTTGATTTTAAGCTTCGACAATCGGACACTATATTGTTTGGTGGTGGAGGCAGGTGAGAGATTTTATTTGAGGGGAGGGGCATTTGGTTTTACAGTGTCTTTGTTTGAGGGGATCTTGAGAAGATCCAAAATGAGAAGAAAGAAAAATGGGGAAAAAAAGGTAACTTCGGTTGTTTGGCAAAGGGGGAGAAATAGAGAAGAGAAAAAAAAAACACGTTGGACTTACCAAAAATAAAATCTCTCCATCGGCAGAGAGATTTTCTGAAGAAGGGTTTATATTTTGAAATTATATTTATGACCATGTTAACTCTTTTAGTCTCACACGGGTTCTTGCCATAATATCCCATCGAGCAAATTGGCATCAATCTTTCTCCCTCACCACGCTGCTAGCACCATCGAAGTCGTCGTCACCGTCTTTGTGCTCCAAATCGCCGCGTAAGAGCTCTGTGTTTGCCCCCACCATCATCCTGATTAAAAATTTGCACCCTTTTATCTTTTTCGCAAAATTATTTAACTTAGATTTTCAGAAATCTATTTAACTTCATCCTTCTCACCTTCTTTCCATGTGTGCATTTTTTTTTTTTATTTTCATCACCATTTGATTTGCAAGATCACAATTTGTCTGTTTGATTTGATTTTATTTACAATTTTCTTTCCTTCTATTTGTCTTTATAAATACCAAAACTAGTGTGCTTTTAGTCCCTTATTACTTAGGTCTCGCTTGGATAGCACTACTTACTGCTTATTAGAGTTTCTATATTGATATTAGTGCTTTTATGTAAAAAAAAAAAAAAAAAAGTGTTTGGATAAGCTTAAATAAGTAACTTAGTAACCCCAAAAGCTATTTTTAGCTTATTTTGACAAATCAATTTTTTTAGCTTATTGTTATATAAGAAATTGTTTTCATATTTTATAAGATAATTTTATCTCAATAATAATTTGAAATTACATCAAAATCAACCATTCTATCTTCCTCTATCAAGTTTGTAAATTTTAAAAACATTTCTTTTAATATGTATCCAAATACTAGATAATTTAATTTAAAAGAAATTTAATGAGTTAAAATTTTTCACATAAATCTTTATAATATTTTAAATAATCTGTTTATCAAACGGGTTTAGTTTGGTCAATCAACCAAGTTGCTCTGCCAAAAGACTATACATACCACCTTGTCCTATGTCGTTGAAAATTAAGTCAAAACAAAATGAGCCGTCAAAGAGGTCGAAAGATTCTGTATATTTGTCAAGTGGGAGTTAAAAGAATGATGAATATTGGAGTTGAGTGATTGTAGGGGTGTTGATGGACCAATTAATTTCGCAATAATAGAGTTCACTGATTGCAAAAGGATGGACAATCTCTTCAATTTTTTATATTCCATTTTTTTATAAGGATTTAATTGATAAATATGTATTCTCAATATAAAAAAATAATTACACTATTAATCAATTATAATTTAACAAATTATTAAAAAAAAATATTTGATTCTTATCCTAACTACCTTAAAAGTCACTCATATCATAATTTTGATTAATTGACAATATAATAATATTTACACTGAAAAATATATCAAGCAATTAGGTTTTGCCTCACATGCTCATCAAAAAAAAAAAAAAAAAGGCTTTGCCTCACATGCTACAACTGGAAAGGAATCTCAGCTATAATCAAGGTTGCCCTCCTCAATTCAACCTACGATAGATATGAATATGCGCTGGTTGGGGCTGTCTTCAATACTCCATTGAAAATTTGGAGTTTGCATCCTCCTTGATTTTTCATCATAGATTTAATATTATAATACTTCAACGATCAAGATTAAAAGGGCAAAATGAGTATTATAAAAATAATAATTTATTTAATTCAAAAATTAATTTTTTAATTTTAAAAATGAAAATCTTCCCCTTCCCCTCCTACATCCAACCAGATATGCCTCTCTTCCATGGTGGTGAGGAGAAAAACCTAAAGCAATATCTTGTCATTTCTTTTGATAAAAATCTCGCATGATGTCCTTTGTTAACACCTAATATGTTTATTAACCTTGGGATATTGGTCAATAAGTCTTTTAATTAGTCTGTTGCATTTGTTCCTGATGACATAATGGCTGTAAAAAATAGTTGAGTTCATTTGAAGAAGCTAGAAGACGAACAAGGTTGGCCATGGCAGAGACTAACTGGAGTCACCAACGAAAACCTGAACAAGGGCGGTGACAGCAAGGTTTGCGAGGAGGAGACTATGGGGACAGGGATTGGTGCGACAGACTTCGCAGGGCGAAGGAGACGGTGGTGGAGATGCTGCTGCAGTGAAATTGTCGAGGGAGGTGGGTGGCACGGCGATGGGAGCCGAGATGACAACGCCAAAAGTATTGATACCATGAAAGTGTTTGCGTTTTTTGTTTTTTATTTTATTTATTTTACAAAAATACCTAAATTGACCTTGGAGGATCAAAACACAACCTCACAACCGGAGGATAGTAGAATTGCCCGCCCTAGTTGGCAATTTACTCGGCAGATTCTACAATACTCCGCAATGGGAGTTGAATTTCCATACTCCAAGGCTTTTTAGGTATTTTCTTGTAAAATAAAAAATAAAACAAAAAAACAAAAAATACTTTTCTCTCTCTTTGATTCCCTGCCACTTCTATCATGATGCTGCAAATGATTTTGTTAATATTTGTAAAAAAATCAGCAGCCGTTTGGCCTTGTGCAAATTTTTTAACATTGGAGATGTTTATTTAGGCATTCAAATGCAACCTTTTACATCCATTGCTTGCCAAGAACTATACTCGCTGCCCCTTCAGTTGCGGCGCCAGCTCTCGCTACCGCCGCCACCACCACCACGACAACGACTTCACCTCCACCGTCTTTAGAACGCCGAGATCAGAGGATGACGTCAAGCCTGGAGATGGCAGAGAGCTTCATGCAGGAACACAGCTTATCTTCATCATCCATTTTCTGAAACCTCTTCCTCCCAGATTTGAAAGGAAATGGCCTGTAGAAAACATTTAACCAACAAAGACCAAGTAAGAGCAAACTGCAAACAATTGGTGCAAGAAGACCCATTTTCCTTAGACACTTCGACTCTATTCCCATTCCTTGAATTTTTTGAGAACAAGCCCAAGAAAGCCTTCAAAGGAACCTTTATCGACAACCCTTTTTTCCTCTCATCACCACCAAACAAACACAGACCACTATTTTTCTTCTTATTTTTCACATCACAGATATGAAATTCATCACCTTCCCTAACCTTCTTCTTCTTTTTTAACAGTCATGAAGTTTTCATTTTGGAGCAGAAGCACGATGATGTTTCCATGGCAGCAGAGTTATCATTTTTTAAATTTAAAAAAATTAATTTAAATTAAAGAAATTATTATTTTCATAATATCCATTTTGTCTTTTTTAATCTCGTCCGTTCAAATATAGTACTAATAAATCTATGGTACACACTTAAAGGGGATGCATCCTCCAACTCCACAAGGTAGCATTGAAGCCAATGCCAATTGATTACTCACTTCTTTGAATGCCCTAATGGTGATACTAAAAGCATATCCAATGGGTAATATTTAAACAACCCTCTTTGAGTTACTTATCTCTCATTAAGTGGATCTCACTATGCCACATCATATTTAATCAATCTACCATACTTTTACTTCAATGGTACCTATTTAAGCAACTCTTAAGCAACTCAAATTTTTTAATGAGAGATGGCATGTTTTTAAGCAATCTACCATACTTTACTTGCACTTAATTTTGTTTTAATTTAAAATAGCAACTTATCCTTGAGATTTGAGCAAAAATTAATTTTTTATTCATAAGCAACTCATCGTTGGGTTCCTTATATAAGCAATCATGCCTTATTTTATGCAATTCACATTGCCACATAGATCAATCATGCCTTATTGTAAGCAATTCACATTGCCACATAGATCATCAACTCCAATGGGGAAAAAAACAACGATTTATTATCTGTCACTTAGATTAAAAAACTCCATAAGCTACCCCCATTGGAGATGCTTTAACAATTGCCCCACTTTAATGCATTGCAAATTATTTTTTCATATACGTCTTTGAGTTGCATTTTACATTTGATTTTATTTCATTATTTTACTTGGATAAATCTTTTTTAATTTTTTTTTAAATAACATTAGAACAATACTTAATTTACTTGAGTGTGAATAAATATTAAAATATTACATATTTTGAACGAAAATAAAAAATATGTAAATAAGAGTTATTATCAAAATATATTATAAATAATAGAATTATATTACCAATTCCTTTATGATTATCAAATGATGTCGCCTCTGTTCGGAAAAAATAGTTGATAAGCTAGCTTATACCGAATAAGCTAATTTTTAACTGAAATCTTATAGCTGATAGCTACTGATAACTAAAAATATATCTGACATAAAAAGACATGTTGATATGATTTTTATATAAATTATTTTTAAATTCAAATTAAAACTTCATAATTATAATATTATTTTTTGAATTTTTATTTAAAATATTTTTATTAAATAATATAAATGAGATGACATGTTTATATGATTTTTATATAAATTTTATTCTATGCGGTAGGGGTCGGGTAAAATAGGAATTTCGTTAAAATATTAAAGGTAAAAATGAGAGAAAAATCAATAATTTGTAAGTTAAATAAAATAGCTTATGAAAAAAGATATAAACTAATGAGATAAACGTGTTTACCAAACACATCTACTTTGGTAAAAAAGAAAATTATAAGTCAGTCAAATAAGCTATATATAGGGATGTAAATTTTACTCGTACCCAAAGATACATGCGGATAATATCCGCAACGGGTAGAAAATAGATACCTTAATGGGTACCCGCGGGTAAATTAAACGGATATTTTCTCTACCCGTTAATTAATGGAGCGGGGGCGGGTAGTATAGTATTCATACATGTGGGTACCCGCTAATGTAAATTTTAGTATAGTACACACTTATGGATTAGTTCCACTATTTAATATATTAAATTTTAATTTAATGAGATGTATGATTATACTGTTTACATATCATATTATTTAGTATATTTAGTATAATATTTTTCAAGCACAATAACTTCTCGTACCAGCAAAGAACTCAAATGCAGAATTAGTTTGAATTTCATGTGTGAATAAAAAATTTTGTGAGGTGTTGAATATCCATGGATACCCGCAAATATTGAAAAATTTGTTTAAAATTCGCAAGATGGATACCCGCACGGATATGGGGCGGGGACAGATATGAAATTCATCCAACGGGATGGATAGTGGGATCTACTACCTGTATCGAACCCACCCCATTTACATCCCTTTATATAAACTAGCTTATTGGAGTTCTCCAATAGAGCCGCCCCTTGACTTGATTTACTTCTTTTGCATTTTGCTTATTCAAATTCAAATAACAGAGTTAGGTTGCCTATTCATTTATAGTTGTCAAATGATCTCATTTGACTTGGTTTACTTCTTTTGCACTTTGCTTATTCAAATATATTATACAAATAAAGCAAAACTATTTGATTGGTCCCTTAAATTTATTTCTTTTTACAATCTGGTCCCCTAAGTTTATTTCGCGTCAAATAGGACCTTTAAGTTAGGTTAGGGTGACAAACTTAGGCTTTTTTTACCATTCCTCAAGAATTTGTCATCTTCAGACCTACGTGGCACTTTGAACCTAAGTGGCACTGCTGAGATGTCAATAAATATAATAATTTAAAAATGTAAAAAAGAAAAAAAATATGACTAAAACCTAAACAAACAAATAAAATCATATCAGATAAACATATAAAAAAACAAGATCAAACCAGATAAAACAAGCAAACAGAAACTTAAGGGAACAGGGTGGAGGTTGTACGGACGATGAAGACAGTGAGTGAGGCACAGTGGTTCACGGTGGGGTCTGTTGGACGGCAAGGTGGTCGCGCGTCACGGTGCTTCGGCTGGTGTGCGGTGGCTGGCACAACGGCGCGGATGTGGACATGTGGGTCGAATCTAGTTGTGTGTCGTGGTAGTGGTCCAAGGTTGAGGAGAGACGGAGGCTGGCGTCGCAGGTCTTGGTTCATCGGAGTTGGACGGTGACGATCATCGTTTGTCTCGATTTCGATGATGCGGTGGAGCTCTGGTGACTGGGGAGCCCGCGTCCGGACGAAACTTGTACAATACAACAGCGAGGTTGGTGACGTTGCTATTAGATATTTATCTAATATGTGGGCCTACATATATCATTAATTGTGTATTAGAAGTTATCTAAAGGATTATCCCATTTCAAGTGATCTTATACGGTTTAAGTTATTTGGATTAATTACATCTCATTTGATATGAACTTTATAATGTGTAGATACCTAAAGTCTTATTTCTATTTTTTATGATGGGCCAAATTAGAAATAAGAAAATTTTAAAGCCTTGACTCTTCATGAAAGCTTATGAACTCAAAAGGCATTACTCTTCATGAAAGGCCATGGACTCATTATAAAAGGTTATGGTCCCCAAGTCATATGCATCGGTTTTCTTTCTAACATCCCATCATTAGAAAGGAAAGAGACTCTTTATGGTTTAAGAGGAATTCTTCATGATTGACTTGGAAGACCAAGAACCAAAGTTTCTTCATCATATTCTCCATGGCTTCGGGTACGCTTCCACTATTGTCTTTCTTTCTCTGTTATTGATGATTGATCATGACTTGTCTTTGATTGGATGATGGTTTTCATCTTTAAGTGTCTCCCACATTATTTTTTCCTAACAAGTGGTATCGGAGCCACAAGTTTATGTTGAATCGTTAAGAAATAAGTTTCTAAACTCTCATGTATTTATTTGGAGGATGTAGTGTCAATTGTCTTCCAAGCAATTCACTATTTTAGAGGTTTCATGTTAAAATGGAATGTTATTCTTTGAAGGTTTTCAACGAATTAGAAATTTCAAACAAATTTAGTCTGCATTGATAACATCTATTCACAGTGCATTATTTAAAATGCTATGTGGTCAAGTTGCATTATTGAAGATATTGCTCTTCAATTTATTGCATTTTTTTTTCTTGGTTTGAAATTTAGGAATGCTATGTAAATCTTATGGTTCTGTTTTCTGGAACAATTTATATTTTCATTATGTGTAAATTGGGGTCCTTGAGCAATGGATTCGGTGTTTATATTCATCATGAGTTTAGATAGGCATTAAACTTCTGGGTTTATATTTGAATATATTGATAGTTGGTTAACGGTAGCAATATCTTTAATTTTGACCATCGGGAACTGGGTGCGTTTCCCATTTGGAAAAGTCTGAAACGTTGCACTTTAAATTTAAAATATGAAAGTTCGCTATTTGTAGCAATGTTGCACCATGGCCTAGTGGTTTGTGCGGTTGTGTTGTTTAGAAATGGTGACGGTTCGATATGCAAGGCCCTGGCCACTGGGCTACTACTTTGGTGGTGTCCTTTGATGTTCAAACAATTTATTTAAAGCATTCATAATAAATTCAAATATTTGGTCATAAGTTTGGATCATAATTGTTTGACATTTTAAATGAGCCAATTAAAACAAGAAGTCGCCAAAGTGACCTCTCTTGTGTAGATTATTCATGAGAAATATTAAATGTTTGTGTGTATGTGTATCAATGCGAGTATTAATCGGTCCAAAGAAGATTAATATATGGCCGGATTACATGCATACATGTGATGGTAAACATGTGATAATTATAAGGTTGTACATGTGAATGATAAATCAATCCAAAGATGGATTTATTGTTTAACATGCTTTATTATCAATGTTTGATCATTACGACAATAGTACCACTAGCAATTAATATTACTGTCCAAAGACTTGATATTAAGGTTGCACTAGGTATCTTGTGATGGGGTATGCCATTATTTGAATTTATTATTGATTGAATTTTGATTATGATGTGAGTATATTTATATTGTTTAATTCGTTCTCTCTTCAGCTACTATTGCTACTGTATCTGCTAACCTGAATTTGGTTCCGGTCCTTAATGGTACCAACTTTAAGGAGAACATTTTAATTGTTCTTGGCTGCATGGATCTCGATCTTGCACTAAGGATGGAGCAACCTCCTTCTCCTATGGATTGCAGTACCTCTGAAGAGAGGAAAATTTATGAGAAGTGGGATCTCTCCAATCGCATGAGTCTCATGATCATCAAGCGTGGCATTCCAGAGGCATTTAGGGGTGCTATATTCGATGGGATAACAAGTGCCAAAGATTTCCTTGCCAAAATTAAGAAGCGCTTTGCCAAAAGCGATAAGGCGGAAACAAGCACAATCCTTCAAAGCTTGATTTCTATGAAGTATAACGGTAAAGGAAACATAAGGGAGTACATTATGGCAAAGTCTAATAATGCTTCCAAGCTTAAGGATCTAAAGCTCGAGTTGTCGGAGGACTTACTCGTGCATTTGGTGTTAGTTTCTCTTCCTGCACAATTCAGTCAATTTAAGATTAGTTATAACTTCCAGAAGGATAAATGGTCTCTTAACGAGCTCATTTCATATTGTGTGCTAGAGGAAGAGAGGATGAAGCAAGAAAGGATAGAAAGTGCTCATTTGGCAAGCACCTCTAAGGACAAGGGAATAAAGAGGAAAAATGAAGCTGCTATAAGTCCAACACAAATGAAGCAAAATGAGGATGATGAAAGTTGCTTCTTATGTGTCATGAATGGACGTGACAAGAAGGAATGTACCAAGTATCACGTCTGGCATGCAAAGAAAGAGTTTCCTAAGTTACCAAAGGCCAAATGATGCAGAGAGACGCATTTATCCTGGAGATGGCAAGTTGGTATAAGTATAAGCAATATGGCATCTTAGGTTGTTGTTAAGTACTGGTTATTCTATGGATTTAATGGATACTTTTGATGTACTGTCATTAGATGGAATTTGGCTTCTGTTTCTTGGATTGGGCAAATTTGGTTATCAGTGTTCAGTTAGAAACAATCAATTTGGTTTATCTATTAATTCAAATGTTGCTGAAACTAGTATTGTTATGGTGTATGACAATCTATATTTGCGTGGTTTTGTATGAAACCTTGAATGTGGAATCACGTGGTACTGAGCATAAACTTGATAATGCAAATTCAGGAGCGTTGTGGCACAAGTGCTTAGGTCACATCTCTAGAAATAGAGTTGAGCAACTTGTGTCAGATGGAATCCTAGATTCCGTTGACTTTAAAGACTTTGATGTCTCTATTAAATGCATTAAGAACAGATATACCAAACAAAGAAATTAGGCGCCTAGTCTAAAGCACATTCATATATGGGGATATCCAGCTGAGGCAAGGCCTTATAGGCTAAATGAAGGTAGTTGGAACCCCGGACAGTGAGCAATTATTTTATTGTCTATTTTGAACGATCCAGGGGCTTAAGTTTTATGATCCCAAATTAAAGACAAATTTTGAAATGAGAACTGTCATGTTCTTTGAGGATATTGAGTTTGGGGAGAAATAAGGTTAAAGACTTTTTTTTGAGGAAGAATTGGTTTTAATTCTGAAATCAGTTCATATAGTTGTTTCTAATGAAGCAAGTCCAGAACCTCTATAAGACATCAAGATGAATTAGTTGTTCCAAAAGAACAAACTCAAGATCCTCAAGAACGTGTGCAACAGGAACAAGTGCCTTTGCAACGATCCACTAGAAAAGGACGTGTGCTATTCCATTCGATTGCATGAGGAAATTGATGGTATGATGGAAAATGATCCAATCAGTTTCTGTGAAGCCATCCAAGATTCCAACTCGGAAAAGTGGATTGAAGCGATGAATTGAGAGTATGAGTCCATACAAGACAATAAGGTTTGGGAACTTGTCCCATTACCATAGGGTGTGAAAACCATCGGTTGCAAATGAACATTTACTACCAAAAGGGATTCAAAAGGTAATGTGGAGAGGTATAAGGTTCGTCTGGTAGCCAATGGCTATTCTCAAAAGGAAGTGGTTGACTTTAAATAGACTTTCTCTCCGGTTTCAGTGAATGACTCTTTTAGGACAATCATAACACTTGTTGCACATTAACGAAACAATTTATGTGGTGCAACCTGAAAACTTTGTGTCGGGAGACCCAAAGAAGATGATTTGCAAACTGACAAGATCCATCTATGGGCTACAATAGGCGTCTCGTCAGTGTTATCACACATTTCATCATGTAATTCTCTTATTTGGTTTTGAGATGATTATTGTGTGTATTACAGATTCAGTGGGAGCGAGTATATTTCCTTGGTATTATATGTTGATGACATATTGCTTGCGACTAATGATATAAGCATGTTGCACGAAACCAAGAGATTTCTATCAAGAATTTTGAGATGAAAAATCTTGATGATGTCTCCTTTGTATTAGGAATCCAGATACACTGAGACCAATCTAAGGGTACTCTAGGATTATCACAAAGGAGTTATATTGATAAGGTGCCCAAAAGGGTTTGGTATGCAGGACTGTTAATCAGGTGATGTCCCAGTCATTACGGGAGACAAATTTAGTCTCACTCAAAAGATGCAAAAGATTCCTATGCATCGGTCATAGGAAGTCTAATGTATGTTCAAGTTTGTACATTGCTAAAGTGTTAGCTGGTAGTTAAGCAATCCAGAAATAAACCGTTAGAAAGCAGCCAAACGGGTTATGGGGTATTTATAGAGAACAAAGCACTATATGCTCACATAAGGAAAATTGGATCAGTTAGAGATCATTGAGTATTCTGATTCTGATTTTGTTGGATGCTAATATAGTCATAAATCCACACCAGGTTATCATTATCTATAGTTATAAGGCATCCAAATTATAGAATATGACTGTTGAATTTTGTCATAGGGTTTTAAATTTTAGTTTTATTGAAAGACCATTACAGTTGTTTTGTAACCATAAGTTAGCAGTGACATTAAGTTCCTTGTTGTTAAGGAAAGAGTTCAGAGTGACAAATATCGATAAAGCATATTGGGACAAACTCCATGGTTGCGGATCCATTTACTAAAGATTTACCACCCAAGGTATTTCATGAGCATATTGCTGAAATGGGTGTTGTATCACTAGATGATACATTTTTCTAGTGGGAGTTTGCATTTGGATGCTTTTCTAAGGAATATATACTTTGTGATTATTTTCTGCAGAATACAGTTTTAGTTTAATTTGCACTCTGAGTTTATTTTGATCTCATTAAATAATAAAGTTGGACCAGTTGGAAATAGGCATGTTTAGATCACATTACATGTAATTTCCATGCTACGCATCCATACTTGATCTATATCGTTAATTATATTGATATACATGACCATTGATGGGTCTAATTACGATAAATGTAACGAAGATCGCTTTGATCCTATATTGATATGATTGATGGACGAGATTGTTTGAGATGACAGATAAAGATAACATTTTTGAGTTCATAAGGTTATTTTGCAATACATGATTGTATAGTGACATATGTGGCTCAAGTGGGAGATTGTTAGATATTTATCTAATATGTGGGCCTACATATATCATTAATTGTGTATTGGAAGTTATCTAAAGGATTATCCCATTTCAAGTGATCTTATATGGTTTAAGCTATTTGGATTAAAGACATCTCATTTGGTATGAACTTTATAATGTGTAGATACCTAAAGTCTTATTTCTATTTTTTATGATGGGCCAAATTAGAAATAAGAAAATTTTAAAGCCTTGACTCTTCATGAAAGGGTATGAACTCTAAAGGCATTACTCATCATGAAAGGTCATGGACTCATTAAAAAAGGTTATGGTCCCCAAGTCATAAGCATCAGTTTTCTTTCTAACATCCCATCATTAGAAAGGAGAGAGACTCTTTTGTTGGGGTTTCAAGAGGGATAATTTTCAAAAACATTTTTCAAAAACCTCTTAAGCGGAAAAACTCCTTTACTAAAAGACCACGTATTGCACATGAATCACAAGGATATTGTGTTTACCTCTTGAAGCATAGCTTTACCGAGAACACTGTGAGCGCGCCAACAACACCGATTAGCCAAAAAAACGCTGATACTTGCGATGTTCATAACTTTCGTTCCAAACCTCGTATCGCAAAACTGAATGGTGAAGATGTAGAGCCACATGTCACGAACCTTCTGTCCAAATATCAGCCCGATCCAACGGTTAACGAATCTCGGATCGTGAGATTATGATAACTGTTCAGTCATAACCACCATAAGAAAAGGCTTCTCTATCATCAGTATTGCAAAGTAGCAATACCTTTACTCAGTCCACGCGAGCAAACCAATGTCAGAGATAGCGTAGTGCTAGCTATTAGGATTGGGAGAGGCACGATACACAGAGAGAGAAAAGAAGGCGCGCTGTCAAGGGTGTACAGCGGCGGTTATGAGTGCTCTGCGTTGTGTGTTGCTTAAGTGACGTGCACAGCTTACTAATAGTTGTCACTCACTTAACCTAACCCACTTGGGCCACTGTACGCTACAGGCTCAATGTTTAATTATTAATTAAATCATATTTAATTAATCAATTAAACTTATCCTCATTTAATTATCAATCAAATCATATTTAATCAATCAATTAAATCAATCCCATTTAATTATTAATCAAATCATATTTAATCAATCCCATTTAATTATTAATTAAATCATATTTAATTAATCAATTAAATTAATTCTCTGAACATTTGCTCTATGCGTGTGACCCTATAGGTTCTCAATTAATTGGCAATAATCTTAATTATTATTAATCATATTAATAATCAATTAATATTATAAACAATGAGCGGCATCTAACAATATATCATTGCTACCCAATTAATTAGAATATTGGTGATACATTAAAACCTTGTTGTAACCATATATAATGTGAAGTCAACGTCCTTTCGTCTCAATGTCTTAATTGAACACAAGGCATGAATGTGACATCCTTGTTAAGTCTAATTATTTATTTCTTGATCTAGTAATTGACGTATGATCATGTGGACCCAATATCTCATATTGTCCCACCTTAGCATGACCATGCATTTCTACGTCGCATATCATCAAGAGGCCTATAGACATTACTCCTGTTATGTAGGAGGGACGAATCCTATCTACATCACTTACATTCCTCAACATGTTTCATTGCAGACCCAATAACTATCTTTATAGTTGTCCTGTTATAGACAACGTTTAATAATATTAAAGCCTACAACTACATATATTAGGAATCGTAGTGACTTCAAGTCGAAGGACTACTTCACTATGGTTACTATGAGGATCGCTTATGAAACTTACATAACTATTATGCAGCGTTCTCATAGCGGGTCACTCCAGTATAAATATTCCACTAATATTTATACTTATGTGAAGACTTGATATTTTATATCTATGACCCGTGAGATGTGGTCATCAGTACACTCACATAATAGTCTCAATGTATTATTATTGTCCTTATTAATAATAATACTTGACTATGGATATTTAAGAATAGTGTTCTATAATTTAATGGTATCTCACGGTCAAGTCATACTTGACGTTCCATTAAATGAACTATCTATTCTAAGGACTTTATTATGCTATAAATATGATCATAAAATATAACATAATAAATAAATGCCTTATACATATATCATATATATGATCAAAGTCATGATACAAATGATTATCTATTCAAAACAGATTGGCCCCCTAGAGCTTACCCCAACATCTTTATGGTTTAAGAGGAATTGTGCATGCTTGACTTGGAAGACCAACAACCAAAGTTTCTTCATCATATTCTCCATGGATTCGGGTATGCTTCCGCTATTGTCTTTCTTTCTCTGTTATTGATGATTGAACATGACTTGTCTTCATTGGATGATGGTTTTCATCTTTAAGTATCTCCCACATTATTTTTTCCTAACAGTTGCTGCATATTGGATCAAGGATGATGGTGGGGAAGTGGATGGGCGGCTCGTGGAGGTTGGACCGCGACGTGCAACGGCGCTGTTCTGGCGGCGTTGATTAACACGGTTATGGGGCAGTGATTAGGTGGACCCGGGCTAGCTGTTCGTAGTGGCGATTTTTGCTTTGCCTGTTGCAATGGGGTTCTTGCTAGTGATGGATAAGGGTTGAAGAAAGTGGTTGATGTGGTTGAGAACGATGGCTTGGCTTGACGAAGGTAGGAATTGAGATTCAATGACAAAAGGGAAAAAAATAAAGAAGAAAATGGTGAAGAGTGAGTTAAGTGCTAAGAATGGTGGGGGTGGGGGTTGGGGTGGGGGTGAAGATGGAGTTAGCAGTGGGATGAGGTGGTAGTGGATTTGGTGGAGAGGAGGTGGGATGGGATAGGGCGGGATGTAAAAAAAAAAGGAAATAAAATGAATTTTAATTATTAATTTGTTAAATTTATTGACACGTAGTAGTGTCATGTGGGTTCGAAGTGCCATGTAAGTCAAGCGATAACAAATTATGGAGGAATGGTAAAAAAAAACCCAAATTTGTTACATGAACCTAACTTAAGGGATCTATTTGAAATAAGATAAACTAAAGGGAGATCAGATCGAAAAAAGAAATAAACTTAATGGATCAATCAAATAATTTTGCTTACAAATAATAAAGTTGGGTTGCCTGTTCATTTATAATTGTCAAATGATCTCATTTGATTCGGTTTAATTCTTTTGCATTTTGCTTTCCAACCATTTGCTTTTGTATTTTTCTTTCCCTCGGCTTAATTTTTTGGTAAGCTTACTTTTATTGTTTACATTTGATCGAACTCCAATTATACTTTTGTATTTTGTATTTAAGAGCGTGTTTAGATTAGAAGCTGCAATTAAATTATTTTAATAATCAATTATGTAACTGATTATTATAATAGAATTAGTTTTATGTTTAGATATATTTGTTAAAAAGTCATTTAAAAGATAATTTGTTTTGTTTAGGCTGCGAAAAAATTACTTTTATTTATAATAAATTATAAAAAAAGTATGAAGTCATTTATTTATATTAATAATATTTGTTTGAGAATAAGTTCTCTATGGATGAAGTGGTAAAAATGTGTTCGGTTTTAAAATAATCTAACAATTTTTCAAACAAGCTTTAAACTACTAACTTTTCTAAGAGTATTTATTTTAATAATAAAAATCACTTTTTCATGATTTAGGACTCGTTTGTTAAGGATAAAAAATGATTCTCACAACCGTTTTTAGGCTTAAAAAAGTGATTCTTCAGAATTATTTTTGTCAAAAGTGATATATGTAAAATTAGAAACTATAATGCATTTGGTTACAAGTGTGAAAAGTAATTTTACTTTGTAAAGGGATTTTAAGCTGCTTGGATATAATATTGGAAAAGTGGTTTTTATTTTTATGAAATTTTTTTTTTTTTTGTCCTCGACCCGGAGCATCCCCTGCCGAAAGCGGGGACTAATCTCCTGCTGGGGAGTGAATGGCACCTAATGACGGAAAACCCACTTCCAATGAAAATTCGCTCCTTACGCAAGAGCAAAGATTCAAACATCAGCCAATTGGTTAAGGGACACAAGCCCACCAACATGACTTGTGCCAATAGAACCACCACTAGGTTAAGGAATAAAATAACACTTACCAATAAACATGTTGATAAAAAAAGTTTTTTTTTAAACATGTTAGAAATTAATAATATAATTTACAATTACTATATTCATAATATTTACTTCAAAATAATTCAATTTAATAATTTATTTAATAAAAAATGTTACAATATTAGTGGTCATTTTGTAAAATTTGAAGCAATGATTTTTTCAACAATTTTTATCTTTGAAAAAACACATTTTTCTCGGAAGTTAGAAAATTCAACTTCTCCTAAATTCATTTTTTTTAAAAATCGATTTTTTAAGAAGCCTAACCAAACAAGCTTAAAAGTATCATAAGTGATTATTTTTTTGAAAAATTGTTTATTTTGAAAAAAAAATCCTGCACAAGCGGACTCTTATTAGCTATTCTAAAAAATTGATTTTACATAAAAGTTATTCTTTTAAGAACTTGAAAAGTATAACTGTTGGAATATTTTGTATTTAATTATATTCCAATGTCATAATGTGGGCAGATATCGTTTATTAATTATATTAGCTATTTATCAATTAGGAGCCTTAATTGATATGTGATCAAATTAAGTGATAAGGCTAATTAAATTTCTGATTTGATAATAAATTGATATGGACTAAATATGAGTGGATGTCATTGATGGCCCATTTCGGAATAATGGGAACCCTAATTGGCCATCACCCTATATATAGGCTATGGTCCCCAATACACCGGACACAATAGAGCATACCGTCTCTTCTCCCCATTTGAAGAGCAACTAAGGCATAAGGAGTCCCGGTTGAGGAAGAACCACAAGCCAACGGGTGTTCATTACCCGTCTTTCTTTTCTCTCCCCTCTCTGTGTTTCGAGATTGCCGCTCTCCGTTCGTGAAGGTTGGTGATCAAGTTCATCCTTTGAAGAACGCTTAAGGACAGTGAACACTATGGATCCAGGTATATTCATAAACAACGAATCCTAGTAATCTGGCATGATGTTGATCCTAAGCTATGTGGTAAATGTGCTCTAGGATGTATGCCTATAGATTTAACGCTTCCGCATAAAGAATAAAGAACCTAAAGAAAATATCTAACAAGTGATATCAGAGCAGTCATCATTGTTGGGTTATTAGGATTTGTGAATATGAAAGGCGTGTATACATGATTATGTACGTGGTTATTATACCCGAAGCTTTATTGATAAGAATTGAAAAGAATGATGGATAAGTTTCGGCTCAAGCTTTATGGTTCGTATATATTTTATATAAATGGTTGATCATGTACGTGAAGCCAAATAAAGTTTTGGTTTCCATTTGATTATTATATATATATATATATATATATATATATATATATATATTGAAAATTTTGTTCTAAGATGATTCTGTACGTATATGTTCTACGTCAATGGCAATCTGTATATGCCTTCAAAATTTTGTTCTTTTAAAAAAAAAAAAAAAAAAAATTGTTGGTGGAACACGGAAATCTGTGTCTCGTAATAGCAAATTCAATTTTTTTTTTTTTTTTGGCATAGCATATACGTACGGGTATAACCTACTCTTTTTTCACACACTTATGAGCGAGACCCTAAACCCGGGCCTGAGTGCAACTTGAGATAGGGAAGAGGTTGAGTAGTAGTAGCCTTCTGGATGTACATCCTGTTTGGTTATCACGAAGGCCTAACTTAGAGTGATTCATTTCGAGGGTATTGCCACTTCTAATAGTTTACCTATGGTTGTGTGTAATATTTCGAAATAAGTCCAGACTCTAAGGACCAAAGTTAGAACTATAGAACCACCTATTCGGAAAATTCATGTATTAGAAAAATCTTTTTTTTTTTAAGGTTCTTTTCACACTGAACATTAAGGTTTCCATGTTTTTTGTGTGAAAAGGGCAAATTCGGGACCCCCCATTTTAATAAAATTGTCTGGTAATTTTGGTTGAGTTGGTTGAAACAACACGTTGCCAAAGTAACCTCTGTTGCGTAAATTTGATTCAATTAGATTTACAAAAGAAAAGATGTAGTATGAAATTATTCATGCGAGTTGTTGTCGGCCCGAAGGAAGGCACAACTTGGCCGGATAATTACATACTTGTGATCGTAAATGTGTGGTGATTATAAAGTATTTTCCATGTGGATAATGAGATGCCCGAAGGTGACCATTATTTGACAGGATTTATCACCAATATTTGATCATTACGTTGAGAGTATCGCTAGCAGTTAATTCTTACAATCCAAAGATTGGGGATTAATGGTGCGCTTGATATCTTGTTTGGGTCTTGTTTAATTTGCATATAAAGATTATTGTGCATGTCTCTATGGTTATTTATTGACATGCTTGTTGATGTTATTGCATGCTTGTTATTCTCTTCTTCTAGTTGCTGCTGCTACCACTCCCAACTACGCTGCTCAAATTAGCACCATCCCTATGCTGAATGGGATGAACTACAAGTCTTGGAAGGAGTCTGTGGAGATCGTCCTCGGATGCATGGACTTGGACTTAGCATTGAGGGTGGAGCGTCCTGTCGCCAATACTGAGAACCCAAATGAAGCAAAGATTGAGAAATGGGACCGATCAAATCGTATGTGCCTAATGATTATCAACAGATCCATACCCGAAGTGTTTAGAGGCTCGATAGCTGAGAGTAATAGTGCAAAGAAGTTCCTGGAGACCATAGAGCAATGTTTTGCCAAAAATGATAAGGCTGAGACAAGCAGTGCTTTGTCCAAGCTCATATCAATGAAGTATAAAGGTCAGGGGAACATTAAGGAGTACGTTATGGAGATGTCTAATCTCGCATCAAAACTCAAGGCATTAAAGTTACAGCTTCCTGAGGATTTGCTGGTGCATTTGGTTTTGATCTCACTTCCTGCACACTTTGGGCAGTTCAAGGTGAGTTATAACACTCAGAAGGACAAATGGTCCTTAAATGAGCTTATATCTCATTGTGTGCAAGAGGAAGAGAGATTGCAGAGGGACAAGATAGAAAGTGCTCATTTGGCCACTAGCTCTCAGAACAAAAGAAAAAAAAGACTGTGGGGAATTCTTCTCGAAAGAAGAAGGCAAGGGAACAACCAAAGGAATTCACATGTTTCTTTTGCAAGAAAACAGGACACATGAAGAAGGATTGTTCCAAGTATGCAGCCTGGCGTGAAAAGAAGGGTAATTTTCTCACTTTTGTTTGTTCTGAAGTTAATTTAGTTTCAGTACCCAAGGACACTTGGTGGGTAGATTCTGGTGCTACTACTCACATTAGTATGTCCATGCAGGGTTGCCTGTGGAGCCGTCCGCCAAGTGATGCTGAAAGATTCATCTATGTGGGCAACGGCAATAAAGCTGCAGTTGAAGCTATAGGAACTTTTAGATTATTATTAAAGACTGGTTTTTATTTGGATTTGGTTGAGACATATGTTGCACCGTCTATTAGACGGAATTTGATTTCTATTTCTGTTTTGGACAAATCTGGTTATTCTTGTTCATTTAGAAATAATAAAGTTAGTCTCTCTTATGATTCAAATGTTGTTGGTTATGGGTCTTTAATTGATAATCTTTACATGCTTGATATTGAGCGTTCCTATAACGAGATGCTGCAAATAGAATCGCGTGGTACAAAACGTAAATTAAATGAGAATTCCGCTACTTTATGGCACAAGCGCTTAGGGCATATCTCTAAACAGAGAATTCAAAGGCTTGTGTCAGAGGACATTCTTGGACCCTTGGATTTGTCAGACTTTCAAGTCTGCATTCAATGTATCAAGGGTAAACAAACAAACAAAAGGAATTTTAATGCTGATAGAGCTAAGGACGTCTTAGAACTAATTCATACGGATATCTGTGGTCCTTTCCCTACGGGTTCCTGGAATGGATAAAGGTATTTTATTACGTTCATAGACGATTACTCAAGATACGGCTATTTGTATTTAATTCATGAGAAATCTCAGTCTCTAGACGTGTTCAAATCTTTCAAAGCTGAAGTTGAGCTTAAACTTGGAAAGAAAATCAAGGCTGTCAAATCTGACCGTGGTGGTGAATACTATGGTCGGTATGATGGATCAGGGGAACAACGTCCAGGGCCCTTCGCGCTTTTCCTAAATGAGTGTGGAATTGTTCCGCAATACACCATGCCGGGCAAACCCAGCATGAACGGAGTTGCAGAACGACGAAATCGGACTCTAAAGGATATGGTGAGGAGTATGATTAGTCATTCTCCTTTACCAGAGTCACTTTGGGGAGAAGCAATAAAGACTGCAGTTTATATCCTTAACAGAGTTCCAAGTAAAGTAGTCACTAAAACCCCTTATGAGCTATGGACTGGGAAAAAGCCCAGTATAAAGCATATGCACGTTTGGGGCTGTCCAGCTGAAGCAAGGCCTTATAGGCCGCATGAAGGTAAGCTAGACTCAAAGACTATTAGTTGCTATTTTGTTGGGTACGCTGAACGCTCTCGCGGGTACAAGTTTTACAACCCCACTGCTAGAACCTTTTTTGAAACGGGAAATGCAAGATTTCTTGAGGAAGTTGAGTTTGGAGGGGAAAGAAACATAAGGAGTGCTGTCTTTGATGAAGAAAGTGTTACTAACAATGATCAAGTCTTTGTACCTATCATTGCTACAGAAACACATCCGGAAATAATTAATGATGTTATTCCTAACATCACTCGAGAACAAGACAATGCTGAGTTTCTTCCTCAACAACCTGCAGTTCAAACTCAACAGCCTCAAGAAGCGCCATTAAGGAGATCCACCAGAGAGAGGAGCAGCGCAATTTCAGATGATTATATTGTGTTTCTTCAAGAACATGAGGATGGCATTGGTTTGACTGAGCAAGATCCAATCAACTTTAGTCAAGCTATGCAAAGTTCTAACTCCCTTAAGTGGATTGATGCCATGAAGAATGAGATAAAATCAATGGCTGACAATGACGTTTGGGATCTCGTCAAATTACCCGAAGGAAAGAAACCCATCGGTTGTAAATGGATATTTAAAACCAAAAGGGATTCAAAGGGTAATATTGAGAGATATAAAGCTCGTCTTGTCGCCAAAGGGTTTACTCAAAAGGAAGGTATCGACTATAGAGAGACTTTCTCTCCGGTTTCTTCGAAAGACTCTCTTAGGCTTATAATGGCACTAGTAGCTCATTTTGACTTAGAGCTGCATCAGATGGATGTAAAGACTGCGTTTCTAAATGGAGACATTGAAGAGAAGATTTATATGTTGCAGCCAGAAAATTTTGTGTCTGGAGACCCAAAGTCTATGGTGTGCAAACTTAAGAAATCCATCTATGGCCTTAAACAGGCTTCCCGCCAATGGTATTACAAATTTCATCAAGTTGTTACCTCTTATGGTTTCAAGGCTAATATAGTAGATGATTGTGTATATCAAAAGTTTAGTGGGAGTAAATATATTTTTCTGGTATTATATGTTGATGATATCCTTTTAGCAAGTAACGATATAGGCTTATTGCACGAAACCAAGAAATTTCACATAAAGAATTTCGAGATGAAAGATCTTGGGGACGCCTCCTTTGTATTAGGAATTCGGATACTTAGAGATCGCTCTCGAGGTATTTTGGGATTATCACAGAGGAGCTATATTGATACAGTTTTGGATAGATTCTTCATGAAAGATAGTAAACCAGGAGATACACCCTTTGCTAGAGGAGACAAGTTTTGCCTAAAACAGTGCCCCGTTACGGATCTTGAAAAAGAAGAGATGCATAAGTTTCCTTACGCCTCGGCAGTAGGGAGTCTCATGTACGCTCAAGTTTGCACTCGTCCTGACTTAGCTTTCATTGTGGGAGTTCTTGGAAGATATCTGAGCAACCCTGGTATGCAGCACTGGAAGGCGGTAAAGCGTGTGATGCGCTATTTAAAGAGAACTAGAGACTTCATGCTAACATATCGGAGGTCAGACAACTTAGAGATCATTGGATATTCTGACTCCGATTTTGCAGGATGCCCGGATAGCAGACGTTCCACATCTGGTTACATCTTCCTTTTGGCCGGAGGAGCTGTCTCCTGGAAGTCTGCCAAACAGACTTTGGTGGCTCCTTCGACCATGGCAGCAGAATTTGTGGCTTGCTTTGAGGCATCAAACCATGCGTTATGGCTGCGAAATTTTGTCACGGGGCTACGCATCATTGGGAGCATCGAGAGGCCCTTGAAGATTCTTTGTGACAATAGTGCAGCTGTGCTCTACTCGAACAACAACATGAGTTCTACAAAGTCGAAGTTCATCGACATCAAGTATCTTGTTGTGAAGGAAAGAGTCCAGGAGAAACAGATTTCGATAGAACATATAGGGACAAACTATATGCTAGCTGACCCACTGACCAAAGGCTTGACACCCAAGGCTTTTCATGAGCATGTTGCTCACATGGGTGTTGGTTTTGAGATTGCCTTGGAATAGTGGGAGTTTTCCCCTTATTTTGTTTCATTCTATGTTCTATGTTTTGACTTTTGTACAAACTTTATGTAATGTTTGAATTTCTGCAGAAATAAAGTTTATGAGGTTATTATTATAACTGTCTTCAGTTTTGTTTTGGTTATGTGCAAATATTTAATTTGCACTTAAGGAACTTCAGTTTGATCTCACTAAAGACTTAAGTTGGACCAGTTTGAAATAGGCATGATTCAGAGATCACATTGCATGAAATTTCCATGCCACTCATCCATATCGATCTATGTCATCAAGTGCATTGATGTGGTGGTCGTCGGGGTTTAGTCACAATAGACGTTAGTGACGACAGCCGCGGTGGTCCCATTATTGATGTATGAGGTGGACCAGATTGTAAAGGGGAAATTTAAAGATAAATAGCATTCGGATGCGCGCCTAAAGAATTCTGATATAATTATTACGATATATTGCCCAAGTGGGAGATTGTTGGAATATTTTGTATTTAATTATATTCCAATGTCATAATGTGGGCAGATATCGTTTATTAATTATATTAGCTATTTATCAATTAGGAGCCTTAATTGATATGTGATCAAATTAAGTGATAAGGCTAATTAAATTTCTGATTTGATAATAAATTGATATGGACTAAATATGAGTGGATGTCATTGATGGCCCATTTCGGAATAATGGGAACCCTAATTGGCCATCACCCTATATATAGGCTATGGTCCCCAATACACCGGACACAATAGAGCATACCGTCTCTTCTCCCCATTTGAAGAGCAACTAAGGCATAAGGAGTCCCGGTTGAGGAAGAACCACAAGCCAACGGGTGTTCATTACCCGTCTTTCTTTTCTCTCCCCTCTCTGTGTTTCGAGATTGCCGCTCTCCGTTCGTGAAGGTTGGTGATCAAGTTCATCCTTTGAAGAACGCTTAAGGACAGTGAACACTATGGATCCAGGTATATTCATAAACAACGAATCCTAGTAATCTGGCATGATGTTGATCCTAAGCTATGTGGTAAATGTGCTCTAGGATGTATGCCTATAGATTTAACGCTTCCGCATAAAGAATAAAGAACCTAAAGAAAATATCTAACAATAACTTCACCTAAAAACTGAATTCCAGTTTTTTCAGCTTTTTTTTATCACAAAATTCACTTTTTTTGGTGAAAAACGCTTAAACAAATGGTCTATTTATCAAATTTGCTAAACATGTCAGATTTAACCCGAAACACATTTTACTCATAAAAAAGTTATTTTCATAAAAAAAAAAAATATTTCACACATTTTACTCACAAAAAAGCTATTTTCGTGCAAAGTTTATCTTACCCAAACATTGGCTAAGTCATTTACATTCTATACTTTATTTTTAGTTTGCATTCAAGCATTTACTTAAGGGTGTCCATGGGACGACGTGTTTAGTTTGGCCTGATACGTTGTGTGTGTGTACATTTTAAAATTAACATACATTTTACAATACATATCTCAAAACAAATAATATTAATATTAATATATTGTAATTTTGTGTAAAAGCTTATTAATTCAAGTAAAGAAATCTTATTACTTATACTCAATTGTTAAGAAAATATAAGTTTCAAAAGAATTAATGTATAACTCAAGATCAGGTTGGGATGACCGGAAACATAATAGATCTCAAAGCACATTAGATCTAAGTTTTTTTGGGTGCAAATACTTAGTTTTTGGTGCAACATCATATCGAAGTTTAATTATTTTGTCATTAACTGATTGGCATAACAAAATAATTCAAATTAATATCATCAGGTCTAACGTGCTAATTAGGAAGTGAGCTACTACTTCGGGATCTGAAGTAATTAACATCGGTGGGAGTTTTTCTCAAAGGATTTATTTTGCACAAGGTGACATCGAATCAGAGATCTTTCATTGGAGAGTATTTCTGTACACATTCGTCATACCTTATAAACCTAACATGCTTTCATTAGGTCAATCCCGCTTGGATAATGATGGAAACATTTTTTAGCAGTTATAAAAAAATCCATTCTATTGTATCCAAAAAAAATCCATTCTACCAAAAATATATAAAAAAATCCTCCATGCACTCCACGAGCTTTTATTTTTGTATAAATAGTAAATAAATACTATATAATGGTAGAGCGTGCTGCTCGTGGAGTCTCGTCACAACCTTCGACGACTAATAATGTTTTTTTACAATACTTTTTTTTTAACATATATATATATATATATATATATATATATATATATATATATTAGGACAGTGTTTGATCTAAGTTAGTGTGAGTGAATATTAAAATATTTTTATTGTTTGATATATAATAAAAATATATATAAATTTAAGATGATGAGTTCAATTTTGATGTATAAGTAGCATAAAATATTTTATATTATTTATCACATATATATTAATGTATGTGTGATTTTTAAGATAATATATTTATACATGATTGGATGCTGATATAAAAATATTTTATATTAACAATGTATTAAAATAATTCTATAAATTATTATCTTAAAAAATTTAATTGCAATTTTGTGATGCACTCTTGGTGAAAGGTTGTGGATTTTCACGTCATTAGAAATATTTGATTTTTTACAATAATTACATGAAAAGCCAAACATTGAGTATAAATTGTTAATAATGAAAAAAACTACCTATCAAAACTTATTTCGGTGATTTTTACATCTCAAAGAATTAGTTTTCGAGTATCGATTGGAATATCCTTATTTACACCAAAAAAATGTATTAGACATTTTTTTCAATAATAACATAATATATGATTATACCCATCAAAATTAAATTTTTATCATATTATAGACATTATCTTTTAAAGTGACATACCCGAGGGACCAAATAAACTAGAAAAAAATAAGAAAAATGAATTTTTTTTTTTTTGGTGAAAAAAAAAATGAAGTTTTTACACTTTTGTGCACATCGATATTTATGTATCTGGTATATAATTAATTAATTATTGATCATCTTCCTTTTGCTTTTGAAATGAAAAACAATCAATTCTTATAAAGTAATTATAAAAAGAGACATAAAAAAAAGAGTGTAACAATATATTACTCTAAAAAAATTATTGGAAACAAATCTGATTAGAATCCATCTTATCTTATTATATATATGCAGCTGTGGTGTGTTGGCTGTGGAGCTAAGCTCTGATGAGGTTGATAGAATAGTAATAGTAATAGTAATAATAACTATAACTAATAAGAGTAAAGCAGGGGCAGAAGAGGAGGTATGGAAAAATCGGGGGCATTGAAAATATACTTCCTGCCCTTCTTCGCACAGGGACACCTGATCCCTCTGGTTCAGTTGGCTCGATTGGTAGCTTCACGAGGGCAGCAAGTGACGATCGTCACTACTCCCTCCAACGCTCAACTCTTTGATAAAACGATTGAGGATGACAGAGGGTCGGGCTACCTCATCCGTGTTCACATCATCAAATTCCCCTCCAACCAAGTTGGTCTCCCCGCTGGGGTCGAGAACTTGTTTGCCGCCTCCGACAACCAAACCGCTGGCAAGATTGCCATGGCTGCTCATCTTATCCAGCCAGATATCGAGGCTTTCATGAAGGAGACTCCTCCGGATTATTTTATTCCAGACATCATGTTCACCTGGAGTGAAGCCTCTTCCAAACGCCTTGGAATCCCCAGGCTCATTTTCAACCCTATCTCCATCTTTGATGTTTGTATGATCGAGGCCATTAAGAGTCACCCAGAAGCCTTCGCTGCTGCTGCTGCTTCTGAAGATTCAGCTGGCCCCTATCACATCCCGGGTCTCCCACACCCGCTTACCCTACCCATCAAGCCATCTCCTGGCTTTGCTAGAGTCACTGAATCTCTGGTGGACGCTGAGAAGGACAGCCTCGGCGTTATTGTAAACAGCTTCGCCGAGCTTGACGTGGAGTATACCCAACATTACGAGAAGCACACCGGGAGAAAGGTGTGGCACATTGGCCCTACTTCACTCATGGTGCAAAAGACGTCGACGGTGGGTGGTGAGCCTGATCAGCACGACTGCCTGAGTTGGCTCAGCTCCAAGGAACAAGATTCGGTGGTTTACATTTGCTTTGGGAGCCTGTGCCGTTTGTCCGATGAGCAGCTTTTCGAGATAGCGAGTGGGCTTGAGGCCTCCGGGCATCAATTCCTGTGGGTGGTCCACGGGAAAAACAACGCCAAAGAAGAACAAGAACAAGAAAACATATGGTTGCCAGAAGGTTTTGAAGAAAAGATGAGGAAAGAGAACAGAGGGATGCTGATTAAGGGATGGGCCCCACAGCCGTTGATCTTGAATCATCCCGCCACCGGAGGGTTTCTAACGCACTGTGGATGGAACTCGGTGGTGGAAGCCATCAGTGCTGGGGTTCCCATGATCACCATGCCGGGATTCGGCGACCAGTATTATAACGAGAAGCTGGTAACTGAGGTACACGGTTTTGGGGTAGAGGTGGGCGCAGCGGAATGGAGCTTATCGCCCTATGATGCTAAGAAGAAAGCGGTGAGTAAGGAACGTATAGAAAAGGCTGTAAAGAGGTTAATGGATGATGGGGAGGAAGCTACGCGAATCAGAAGCAAAGCCAAAGAGATGCAGGAGAAAGCTTGGAAAGCCGTTCAAGAAGGTGGATCCTCCCACAACAGTCTCACGGCCTTGATTGACCACCTTCAGAGGCTGCTGCCTAAGCCTAACCCTGCCACTGTTGATGTTAACAATCATCATTAATTAATATATTACTAGTTCTATATCTATATGCAGCTCTGAATTATTTTTGCATGTATCACATAAAGAATGTTAATTTTCACTTGTTGATGTTAACAATCATCATTAATTAATATATTACTAGTTTTATATCTATCTGTGGTGTTGTCGAAGTTGCACCAACATAAAAAAGGTGCAACCATGCACCTTCTTTTTAGAGGATTCTAGATCATCCATTTGTATACATGTGCTTATTTGCTTTTGGGTTATTGTTGACCCGGTCAAAGTGGGTCAAATGTATACCAATACTTCTATTTGCACATTTGGACATTGATTTGTTGTATTTGCATGTAAAATAATTTTTTTTTCTTTGTATTTACAAATTAAATTTTTTTTACTGTTTGGAAGTTCTGGAAAGAGGCACCTGGGCACATGGGTTCTTTGCTTCTAGAGGTGCCTGGGCTTGAAGCTTGTTGTTCTGATGCTCTTGTTGTTGGGACTTCATTGTAGGAGCTGAAGCTTCTTCCATGGCAAAAGGGATTGTTGTAGAAACAAGAGAGTTGAGTTGAAGGGAGAGAGAATGGAATAGTGTGAACGTGGGTTTGTGATGCTGGTCATCTAGTTTTGCTAGTTTTTGAAGCATTTGGAATTGGAATGTAGAATAGACCAAATCGAATGGTGGCTGAGAGGGGAGAAGGTTTAGATCTATCATCATATCTACCTTCAACCTTTAGATCTGCGCCACCTCGCCCCTGCTGCGCAACCGTGGTCACCCAGACAATATTTCTTAGATTCGCCTGCACCAGATCTGATTCTCGTTGCGCCTCGATGTCACAACTCCACCGTGTCTCGCCGTCCATCGTGTCTCGTCGCCGCTCCTCCGCAGGCGGACCATCATAGACCGTCGAGAACCAAGTCCGCCACTGCGGAGTGCTCCCTTCCAAGTTGTTGAGTTGACTTTGCCAATCAAATGTCTGTGATGGTGGATGGTGGCTGAGGGTGGTGGTTCTATGTTCAAGGTGGTTGTTTGTAATTTATAAGTATTTGTTAATCTGCCCCTTAAATAAATTTATAAGTACTATTATGCAAATACAATATGAGACGACCCGCCGTCCCATCAGTAGGACCTAAGATATTAAATAATCTTAATCGCATAATAAACGTTAGCGCGCCTTATTAATACGAAGCGAAGCGGAAAATTTAGCGTGGAAGCAAAACGATTTCCGGCATGCTACGCCTCAGAGTACACAACTTTAAATATAAAGAAATATATCACATACGTCATTGCCCCATCAATAGGGCTACAGTAATAAAGTACTACATAGTGTATATTAGTACAGACTGAAATCAAAATACATAACTAAGCCAAGAGACAGCTTTCCGGCTAGCCACTATCATTGCCCAACCTCTCGAGGCTAGGGTCCGTGGCACGTCCTCCAGCGTCAGGTTCGTAAGGAATGCCGTCCAGCTCTTCAGCAACTGAATCCTCCTCGGGGTCTTCCCATAAAATAAGAGCAACACATACAGAAAAATAGCGGGAGATAAGAAACATATATCATCAATATAGGAGAGGGGCATCAGTACAACATATATATATATATATATATATATATATATATATATATCACACAACACAGATAACATATACAACACAACATCACCCATCTCTTAAGTCACCCATCACAATCATCTCAAACATCATTCTCTCAGATAAGCCTATAGGAGGGACACTAGTCCCTATGTACATGTTGTCTTCCCTATATGCATGTCGGCCGATACATCACGTCCCCAATTGGACATTCCCGTCGGGATTACATCATATCACTTCACATCATATCCCGCCTCGGGATTTTAAGTAACGTCACCAATTGGACATCCCCTTTGGAACCAAATGCTGTGGTATGAAATGATATGAAAATGCAACAAACATCCATCGCAGGTTGATATCGGAACCTCACGCCTAAACACTCGTCCATGACCACGACACATCGCATCACATCAACGTCAACATCAATCATCAACATCAGCATCACATCATCATCAACATCACGTCAGCATCAGTATCCGCATCACGATGCCTTGTGTCTACGAGCCACAGCTTCACGGTCGGGATCACAACGATATCAACCCGAACAACATCATCACTCACCATACTCTCATCAACACTCAACCACCAGTCAAATCACAATAACATTACAATAGTAATTCATTCCAAGGCAGATATCATCGTAAAAATCGAATAGCAGCAAATCACACAGGCAGTTCAACACAATAGATAAACAGATAATCAATTAAATAAATCAACACAGCAACCTCGATCAATCATCATTTATAATATCAACTTAGTGGTGATAGCCCAAAAGTACCCACACCTAGGGTCCAAGCATTTTATCCAGGGCTCAACCTCTAGTAGGGTTTAAGGGTTTCCCTACACAAATATATATACTCTATACTAAGCTTGCCTTCCCGACGATATTAGTTCTTTCTCCCCACCTTAGTGATTTCCTCATGCAGCTCCGACTACGACTATGCAGCTGTCAGTCGGGTGCGCTATCGGATGTTCGAGTCCTGTCCGATTCTATACAACAAAACACAACCAAAAATCAGTACGGTTAAATCAAAAATTCCCCTAAACTTAGGACTAGGCTGCTGCCCCTATTTAATTACTTAGGCTAGGGATGTTGAAATTATACCAACTCCTGGATCAATGATCCTTAAACATACCTAATACATAATCAATTATCAAAGATTTGAACCAAAACCCCTTAAACCAAAAATTTGGGGTTTCGGCCACGACCCAAAAAAATAGGTGAAAGATGGATTTAGCTTCCTAATCACTTGGATTACATGATTAAGGAATGAAATATGTGAAATCAAGAACAAAGAACAAAAACCCATTTTTCCCCCCAAAACTCACCCATTCGGACTTGAAAAGATAAATAGGTTAGAGAGCTTATTTGATTTCATTCTATTGGATTATGATATTAGGGGATAATACTGGCTCATAAAAATTGGTTTGGCCTCAAAATGATTTTTCTACAATTTTCTAGAGATTTTTGAAGTTTGAAGCATAAACTTGAAACTATGAACTTCAATGGAGAAAAATGAAGATTGAGAGCTCAAGAGTGAAATCTATACCTCCTAGGTGATAGAGGAGGATGAGAGGATCAACTTTGCTTTACAAACTTGCTTGAAAATCCTTGTGGAAGCTTGAGAAAAATGGAGGTGAAGGAAGGAAAGAAAAATGGAGAAGAAGAAAGAAGGAAGAAGAAAGTGAAGGGAGAGAGGAGAGAGAGAGAGAGGGGGTGAGGTCATCAAAATCTTAGATATTTTAGGGATGTAAACGTCCTTTAGGAAAAAGATCAGGGGCATTTTGGTCTTTTCGCGTTCAGATATTTTCTAATTTCATAAATATCTAGATATTTTTCATAAAAGTAATGATGACAGTAATGAGTCACAGACACGCCTTCCTAAGCGATGTGACTTCATGTTCATCCGTTTTTAGCCCCTTTACTTTCACGATTTAGTATTTCGCCCCAAAAAAGTCGTGAAAACTTATATATTTTGAAAATTTTCAAAATCGCCGATAACGTTCACAATTTAGTTTAAAATCTAATGGTTTCGTTCATGAGTCAAAATTAGGTCGTCTGAGCAGTAAAATAATACTGTCAGTGTAAAACGCAGACCGGGTTCCATCTGAGCTTTTGACCAAAATTTAACCATAGCTTCTTACGATAGCGTAGAGCGTGACTATGGCCTCGGAATAATTTATTAAAGTTTCTAAACCCTCAAATAAAATACAATTACTTAATTATTGATTAATTACTAATTAATTAAAAGATTAAGAAAATTGGGATGTTACACAATAAGTACAACATCTATTATGCAAATACTAAAAATCTGGTATCTCATTTGACTATGTTTGATGTGGTCAAATATTCAGATAAAAAGTTTGCTGTCATGTTTCAATCCCATTAGTCCACATCAAACAAATTTTATGGTGCATGGTGCACCTCTTTTTTGCTGGTGCACCATTGAGTGCACCTCAATATGCAGCTCTGAATTATTTTTGCATGTATCAGATAAAGATTGTTAATTTAATTATGCAGTGAATCTAATATCATTTTCTTTGGAAATTTAGAGTTGTTCATTTTAGATGACTATATTTTAGCTACTTTTTGTCATTGAATCTAATTCCCATGATATGTAATGAAGAAATAATATCAAATAGCCAGATATGGCTCATATAATTAAAATTTCCTTTTGTGAATTCTATAAAAAAAATCTTCTTTTTTTTAAGTGAAAAATGAAACTTTATTTTATCAAAAAGAAATTTATCAAATTCCAAACCTTGGTTTTACCTTTTGCAAAACATAGCACTTTGCTCTTCCTCTATCTATGAAAACAAATCTTGAATAAAATCTTATGAGTTAATGCAAAATTCGTTTTAAACTGTATTTCTTCTCTCTCCCTTCCCCTTCCCCAACCATAAACCATTCAACCAAAATTTGTTGGCTCCCTCACCATCTCCTCTTTCACTTCTCAACCAACATGTACATAGTACTTGTGGGGGAAATAGAGGGAAGGGGAGAATTTTTATAAACTTTTATTGTTTGGTTCAATATTAGGTAATTTGGAGGGGGAAGAGATAAGGGGACTTAAAATATTTTAAATAGATTGATTAAAATATCTTCATTTATGTATATGTATTTTAAAATCTAAAAATATAAGGGTATAAAAGTAAATTAGTTTTAAAATATCTCTCATCCCCTTGTGAACCAAACATGAAAAGTGTAATTTCTCCTCCCTTCCTCTTAACAAAACATGATATCTATTTAAAATCTCTTCCCTCCCTTTCCCTCATCTCCCCTCCCCCTTCCTTTGAACCAAACATAGTCTTAGTGAGTCGTTAGAGTGTCAGCGTCGACAACAAAGCTCTATCAATGGCTCCGTTCAATGAGGTAACTCCTAGAGATTCCAAAGTTGTAAAAAAACACACACAGAGACATAGAGCACCCAGCCATGGCGAAACCAAGTGAATTCGACATTAAAGCCCTGTATAAAAGTGATGGATCCATCACCATGGCTTGCACCGAACCTAGAGTTGTCTAAAACAATTGGCTTTGCATTGCAGTACCTTTTCTCCACCCTTAAATTATTCTCCCTAAAATCGCCATTGGGCCAACTCTTTACCAATGACTTTGACGATGAAAGATATGAGAGCAAATCGACCTCCAATTACATCGAAAAAAACAAATCCCACAACACAAAACCATTATTACAATGAGACTACTTTAAAAAATATTAGGAACTACGTGATCATACACAAAAAGAAGCCATGACCCATGTTCTCATGTTTACCTCTTGGAACGAGAACGAAACCGCATGTCGTGAATCATGGGCACCACAAAATCTGCGCCACTTCTATGGTATCAAGCAAAACGTGTCACAAATGCCTCATGTCCGTGTTCTGGAGTCTTTCATCTCTTGCGCCAGTGCTAGGTGCAAATAGAACGACAATTTGCCACTCTCTTACTCACAATACTAATTTTGTTGCTTCTAGGGTTTCAGACATGCGGACCTCTAGCAGTACTAGTTATGTTGAGAAATGAATTCAAACTCAATATGGGGTGAATTGAGTTTCTATATAAAAAACTCTCAACCAAATATTCTAATTAGCATTCTTATTGTTATCTTTGAGTGCGAACGCGAATGAATAAATAACATGGGAAAAAATACAGTTATATAATGAAAATTAAAAAAGAGATAGGGATAGAAAATCAAACATTGTGATTTCATCTTGGTTCAGACACCCACCCCTTTGTGACCTACATCCATATATTCCCTATAAGCTACGCTCAGGATTTTTCCACTATAAAGACAAGCTTGCTAAGTGCTTGTGAAGCTTTACACCACAAGGCACTCTCTCACGTCTCTTGGGATACCACACTAATGTGTCAGAGCCTCAAAGAATTTTAGCACTCCCCTTCATGCCGCTTAGGATACCACACCCACGCTTCAAAGCCTAAAGTCTCACACAAAAGGGATACTCGCCTTTTACAATATGAAGGATAGCTAACCTTTCGCTCAAGACGAATATCTCACCCTCTTCACAAAAATGGTTTAGCTAACCACAAAGTGAAACACTCAAATGTGCATATAATACAAGTTGAAGCGCTATAGCTGTAGAAGAGAATGATCAAGAAAGCTCAAAGCACAAGTCAAATAGTGAAGATATATACGAATGACGAACAATAAGGGAACTAAAGGTTCAAAAAAAAAAAAATTTATTCTCTTTGAATATTTCTCTTGTTTTGTTCTTATAAAATTCGTGGTCACTAATCCTTATTTTATAAGGTTAAAACCATGTATAACAAATAGGGAAACAATAGGGCATTTTAATGCTCATAAAAATTTGGTTGTTTTGGCTCACCAATCGTGGTACTCGAGTATTGTCCCTCCCTCTGGCCGGTCACGGCTTCGATTTTGGGTCGTGACAATGTCATAGTTCAAATGTTTTAAAAGAATATAGTGTATTGAGATTTTATCTCACTATATTTGTGTTTTCTGACACTTTTTTATAAGGTTCCCAAATAGTGACTTGGCACAAGGTAAAAGACTCATTGTTGAACAACTATAATACATGACAAATTATTGTTTTAGTCTTTTATATTATATTACTAAGGACGTGTATTATGTATTTCTAATTTTTTTAAATTTCAAATTTGAAGAGTATTTCTTTTTCTTTTTTTAATGAAAGTTTTATTTTTATGAAAATTTCTCTGTTATGTTTTATGTAAGTATGCCATATGTTTTTTTTTTTTTTTTGACTAAAAGTATGCCATATGTTTTAGGTTTTTACAATTACTGCCTTGATCAAAATTATGGAAAGCTCGATAGGTCCCTTCTTATCATGGATAAATGCCCTAGTACATCAACAAGTAATTATTTCAACTTCTCAATGCTATTGCTTGAACTAAAGCACTCATAATTTTCATACAATTTTGATCTTTTCATTCATTGGTTTCCATGGCACACAACATCTTATGGCATCAAACCTAAAATCCTAAGGACTTTATGGTATTCATCTTAGTAAACATCCAATACAAATACAATAAATGAAATGCTCTATTTTATTAATCAAATAACATGATATAAAGTGCAAACTACATATACGAAGTATGATTGGCATACATGACAAATAGAAAATTGAGAGCTTTATGACCTTGATCATGATGATGGGTTGAATGACACAATTGGCGAACATGTTGAGCTCCACCATTCACGAAAGGTCTTTGTACGAGAGAACCCAATCTATTACAGATCTTCACCTTGTCGCATAACTTCTTCGTGCGTGTGTTTAGCAAGTGGGAGATCAGGCTTGTGGTGATGGTATGTAGAAAGGGTGTTGATGGTGCCGAAATTTTGGCTAAATGTCTTGATCAAAATTATGGAAAGCTCGATATGTCCTTTCTTATCGGAATCCACATTGTCTCCAACATTGTGCCTACAACGCCTCTCCCGCCATGTGATCTGGAACGTCCGACCAGATCTGATGGTCCAGATTTTTTTAGCCATTTTATAATAAAAAAAATAAAAATCCATTTTTTTTAAAAAAAATTTGAAAACCCAATTACGTTTTTTGCTTCTCCCTTCTCAGTTCTGGATGCCCCACCCCCTGTGTCATCCCTCACCCCGCCAGCAACCACCTTCGCGTCGTCGCCTCTATCTCGCCTTAGTGGTCGGCAGCCGCCACCGTTCACGCCCCTTTGCAAAATACAGATTGTAAAATACATTGATGAAAGCAAATAACAACAACAATGCAAACATATAGATTAATCCAGATCTAAACATCAACAAAAAAAAAAAAAATTAGCATAATAGAAGAAGAAAAAAAAAAGGGGGTAAACTTCACGATGGTGGCAGACTTTGCGGCGCGGAGGTGGGTGGCGTGAATGGCTCGGAGGGAAGGCAGCTGAACCATGGCGAAGGACCACAGCGGGGAAATGAGAGAGATGATCGAAGAAGGAGAGAGAGAAGAGAGAGAGAGAGAGAGAGAGAGAGAGAGAGAGAGAACGACTTGGAGGCTGGCCACGCGGGGGTTCCCCGTCCACAGCGGCGGTATGGCGATGGCGCGAAGGTGGTTGCTGGCGGGGTGAAGGATGACACACGAGGGGGGCATCTAGAACTGACGAGGGAGAAGCAAAAAACGTAATTCGATTTCAATTTTTTAAAAAAAAAATGGATTTTTTGTTTTGTTATTATAAAATGGCTAAAAAAGTCTGGACTGTCAGATCTAGACGGACGGTCCAGATTGCATGATAGGAGAGGCGCTGTAGACACGATGCAAGAGACAATCCGGATTCTTCTTATCATGGCTAAATGCCCCAAAACATCAACAAGTAATTAATTCATTTTCTAAATGCTATTGCTTGAACTAAAGCACTCATTTTCATACAATTTTGATATTTTCATTCATTGGCTTTCATTACACATAACATCTTACGGCATCAAACTTAAAATCCTAAGGACATTATTGTATTCATCTTTATAAACATCCAACACAAATACGATAAATGAAATGCTTTACTTTATTAATCAAATAACATGATATAAAGTGCAAACTACATATAGAAAGTATGATTATAGTGTATATGGAATATAGAAAGTTGAGAGCTTTATGACCATGATGATGGGTTGAATGACACAATTGGCGAGCATGCCGGAGCTCCAACATTCACAAAAGGTCTTTGTACGAGAGAACCCTTGAAGATCCTCACCTTGTTGCACAACTTCTGATGAACTTTAATTCTATGCATTTTATAGGGGGTATTTGGGTTGAATTTCGTTGCATTTAAAAGCTAAATATTATTGTATTTCACATTTTTACTCAAGTTTTGACAGAATTGACGTTCAAATGCAGCTTGATGAACTTTTAAGGAAAAGTGAAGGTTTTTAGAGCTTATTTGGAAAGAATACTGAAAATCTGGAAGTAGCACGGCCGGCAGCGAGAGCACGCCCATGCCAACTTCCAAAGTCATCCATCCAAACAAAACCTTACGAAAATAATTAAAGCTGACTTCTGGAGACTCAACACAGCCGTGCCATGCGAGAGGACGCACGTGCCAAAGGAACCAAGGCCTGACAAAAGCTAGTACTGTCCCAATCGCGAAGAGCACGGCCGTGCCAGATGAAAAGCACGCCTATGCTGCAGCCCGTGCACTAGAACGTTGTTCTGCGAAGTTGGTACGTCCTCACAGATTTGAGCACGACCTGACATCATGAAGAGCACGCCTGTGTTGAGTGAAGAGCACGCCGTGCCACCTGATTGGCAACCCCATCCTGACAGCTCAGAAGACATAATTCAAGGCCTTGTTGACTTAGTTTGTTATAAATGGAGGCCCTTTGTGCCACTTTAGAGATATCTTTGCATCTATGCAATCTTTCATCTCTTTATTTGTTTAAGGACTATACTCTTGTTTTAGTCTTTTAGTTTATAGTTTTAATTTCTAGAATAAGATTTGGCATCTGAAGGTTAAGTTGGAGACCAATTCTCCTTCTTCAACTATTCAGGATGCATTTTCCATTGTTGATTTTGGTTTTCATTATGATTATGAGTAGCTAAATTCACCACTAGAGTTGTGGTGGATCTTGTGTTAGTAGAAACCATTTTCGCTATATCTTAGCTTTAATTCAATTCTATTTTGTTTCAAAGTTACGATTTGAATAGTGTTGTTCTATTGTTCTTCATCCCATACTAGTATTGTGCATCCTTTGTATGCTCCTAATCAATTGATTGATATTTTGGCTATCAAGCCCAATTAAATTGGTATACCTATAGGATAACCGACGTTTAATATCTAGATTTGAGAAAACGTGATTTACTCCTTTCAATCATTCAACCTCTTTGCGCTTTATGCTTTCTAATGATTTAAACTATTTGCCTGACAATCATTGAGTTCATCTGGGGAAAAGAATATTAATTGCCAGACAAACAATTAATAGTTTTCGTAGAGGTATTGATATTCGAAAAGCAACCGCGAAATAGAATCGAATTAGGATTTGGGTCTATCAAAAGCACAAGTGAAACCACGACTCTAGGCTCTTTTCTCTTGATTTCTAAACTTTCTTCTTATCTTTTTGTTATCTTTTGCTACTGCTTGAATATTATTTATTCTTTTAAGTTCTGGATTAGTCTGAATAGCATAAGGATTTCTCCATTCTGGTACTTGCTTTATCATTATTATATCATAATTAATTTTTGGGTACGATATCTGGACTTCCGTCCTATATTACTTCTGCGACAGGATACACTGCCCTTATGTGTGTTTTGAACGCAACAAGTTTTTGACGCTGTTGCCAGGGATTAATTTTTGATATTTTGTGATTTTAATAATATAGGAAGAAAAGAAATCCTATTTACTTTAGACAAAAAAAATGTTATTTTATTTTATCTGTGTGCTAACAGCCTGCTTGTAGTTGATCTTATTTTGCAGAACCATGGGTGAGAGGATAACTCTTGAAGATTATTTCACTATCAGTGATTGTGGTCTGTATGTGCAGAAGCCAGCAAGCAATCCTTGGACAAATTATGGGAGTAACTCCAATTAGGGCCAATATGATTATGTTTACGAGGCACCTAACTTGCGAAATCAGTGGCCGAGACAAGAAGAGCGATAAATAGACTGGGACGAGTTTAGGGAGCAGAGCAAAAACCGATTCGATGCTATGGAAACTCAAATAGAAACTCAACTCTCCAACCTATCTACGATGTGGTCTCAGTCAACCCAAAAACCATTGGCCCCTCAAGTTGAGCTCAATCTGGAGGAAGAAGCCCAAGATGACACTTCTGAGGATACTATCAACATAAATGAAGAGCTTGGAGATGACCAACTTTAACAACTTTGGATGATTACCCCTCCATCTATTGCAGACAGGCATCCACAATAGGAGTTCCTACTGAAGGGGACAACTTTGAAGTTCAAGCACAGCCGTGCATAGCTGATAGTGTGCCAGAAGAATTAGTTGATAGAACCACAGAAAAAAAAAAAAAAAAAAGAAGCTCCTGCTGAAGAAAGCAAGTCTGATACTGAAATACGATCGTGCACCACTCCCTGTAAGCCAAAAACGGTAAAAATCAACAGTGAACCAGAAAAGATTCTCTTAACCATTGGTGATGCTAAAGTTGAGGTTAAAATGGGAAGGTAACATTAAATAGTGGTACCAAAGAGGATGTTTTAGAAAATGTTAAATTCTAAAAATCCCTCACAATATTTCTCTCCTTTAATTTCTTCTTATTCTGCTAATAATTATGTGGTTGTTACTAACAACTTTGAGTATGAAAGGATGCAGAAAGAAAATCTTATCATGCAGGATCTACAAATATCTGTGGATGATTGAAAAGCAAAAATGTCATCATCTTTTGAAGCACATCCATCAGGGGGAAAAGGAAAATAACATAAACCACATGGTAAGGAAGCTAAGAAGGGGCAATCCGTTAGATGTTAAGTTTGCACTCGGAGAGCCTCCTGATTGACCAATTCTTTAAAATAACAGGACGTTATGCTCATGATGTTAAACAAGCATTGCGCATGAGGCAACCTGTATTTTCATTCTTTCGTTTTTATTGTTTTTTTTATCTATTTCTTGTAGTTGTGTGTTTTTAGTAGTTTTCTTTTTTCTTTTTTGAAAAATAAATCAGAGAGTGAAATAAGTGTGGGAAGGTTTGCAAAAAATTAAAAAGTTCCTTATTTTGACCCGAAATTTAAAATCTGGAAAATAAGGAGAGCACGGTCGTGCTCATTATTAGCAAGGTTATACCATGCGCGTGGCTGTTCAAAATAAAAGAGGGGAGCAGCGCACGGGCAGAGCACTGCCCTTACCCACCCTATGCTCCCCCAGCTGCGCATAATCTTCAAATTTGTTGCATCCTTCCTTGTGTATTCACTTCTCTAAGGTAAAATCCCGCTTCCTTTTCCTTTAATTTGTATGATTTGGTTTAGGTTAGGTTAGGTTAGGGTTGATTTTTCCCTTTTGATTTTTCTTTTGATTTGTTGTTATTTTGCTAGTTGTTAGAGATGATTGATGTTTAGGACTGTTGGTTTAGTGTTGATTTCGAGTCTCTGCATGTTTGGGCTGTGATTTGCTGAGTTTTTGTGCATTCTGCGTGTAGCACGGGCAAGAGCACAGCCGTGCTGTTCCAAGAACAGGCCGTGCTGCTCATATTTCTGGTTTTTTGTATTAGCACGAGCACTAGCACGGCTGTGCTATGCCAAGAACAGGTTGTGCTGTTTATATATTTTGAAATTTGAATTTTACACTCAGCACGACCGTGCGTCCTGTTAGCACAGTCGTGCCCCCTTTAATATCTCAAAAGTAATTTCAGCACGATCGTGCCCCTTATTAGCACGACCGTGCCAAATTCAGAATGATAAATTAAATGATTTTTTCTGGGAATTCAGTCCATAAGTCTTATGCCTATGTTGATTATGATCAATACTTATATTTTACATATTATCATGATTATTCTTGACACTAATGCTTGATTTTTGGCTTATACAGGACTGTGGCTCACAAACGAAGCCGTACAGAGCATGACAGTTCTTCCCGGCCTATGGGAAATGAGCCGTTGACCTTCACTAGTACCAGCCACAAGATAGATTCACTCAGCTTGGATCGTTTGAGATTATGGCCCAGAGATATCTGGACACGTACATCTTGGCTATCTATGGACTCGCTCCGCGTGTCACCCACCTACTTCAGAACATTGGATGGGAACGAGTAGCTACTATTCGATGCCCAGCATACCGGGAACCTACCCTGGAGTTCCTCTCCACCTGCCACTATTTCGATTCTGATGTTGAGGGTGAAGAGCCCAGGGTGTCATTTCAGCTGAACAACCACATTTGGCAGATGTCACTAGCGGACTTTAATGTCCGCCTTGGGTTCAAGATAGCGGAGTCAGTCCACTCAAACAGGTACCGGACCACTTTATTGGAGATGTCCATTGACTTTTCATATGGGGGCTTTTGGGCTATGATCACCAGGGATGGAATCGAGCTGTATAACCCTCGCTTGGCGAAGTCATCGACATTTACTGAGATCCCGCTTCGTGTGTTCCACAGATGGCTGACCCTTTCTATCATCAGTCATTACTCTACCGCCAACAGGGTCTCCCGATTAGATATGTTCATTTTATAGTGCATGGTTCAGGCCCTACCGCTAAACGTCGACTATATCTTGATGCAGACATGCCTGCATCTGGGGGACTGTTCGAGATCGAGGCAAAAGGGCTTCATCTTAGTTGGTTCACTCCTATCTCAGTTGGCCCGCAACATGGAGCAGCTGCACCCACGGGCCAGACAGTTGAGCATGATGTCTGCGATTGACGAGAGGATGCTGCTATCGATGAGCATTCTGACACGTGGGCCCCATAGAGATCTTAGCCTCAATGGAGTCGATGCCGCTGAGGTCTTAGACTCGGAGCCTGACCAGGAGGAGCAGCATGAGGGTCAGGACCCACATGCCACGATTCATAGAGATGGCCCGCCAGCCCCGCCGGTCCATGAGCATGATTGCCAGCACCTTACTGCCTGTTTCGATCAATTGGATGCTCGCTTAAACTCTCAAGAGCAGGAGTTCCAACAGTTTAGAGCGAGTGTCTACAGGAGGTTCGATGGTCAAGACTAGCAGTTTGCGCAGATGCTGCAGATGATGCAAAGACATTACGACCATCCTCATCCACCTCAGTGATCTCCCGCTAGGATACTTCAAGCGTCTGTGCTTTTATATCAGGGGTTGTTTTGTAAACATTTCACTTCTATTTTCCCTCTCTACTTGTATTTCATGATTAAATGTGTTGCATTGAGGATACTGCATCAGTTAAGTGTGGGAAGAAAAAATATATTCATATTTTTGCATTGCTGCATCTAATTATTTGGCTTATCTTTCTTTTAAAAAATTAAGGAAACCTTTTACAATTTTTTTTTAACAAATTGCTTTGATAGTCTCATAAGTATGTTTGAAAAAGTTGGTCTTTTAAAAAATGATAATTGGCAAAAAAATTCTTTGATTGAAAACTTTTTCATTAGACTTATCATCTAAATGTGAGATTTGGGCTTTTATGGGGTTAAGTTACATTGACAATATTATTTGATATTAACCCTTTTTCTTTCATGAGTGTGATTCTCAGCTGAATATATATATTCTAGAACTTATTATGAGACCATCTCGAGGCGAATTTGACTTATGCATGTGGAACTCTGGTTGGGGCACTCTTAGGTATTTTTCTGGCCCGCATTTGTTTTGTTAAACACTTCCTCTAGTTGCCCAATTTTGAGCCTTTTTGAAAATTCTCTTTTTTGGTTCCCTATTCTGAAAAATTAAAAATTGTTTTTGGTGACCTCTTAGAAGTATAACAGAGCAACAATAGGGACGTGTGGTGGTGGATCCCTTTCCAAAAATAAAAATGTTAAAAATAAGCTGGCAGTAAAAAGAAAAAAATTTGCTTCTCTCGCTTCTCAAAAATAAAAAGAAAAAGAAAATAAAGATATTGAAAATAAAGCTAGAGAGAATGCAATAAAAAGAAAAAGCTTATAGAAAAGGAAAGAAAAGGGGAAATGTTGAAGAAAAGTAGAAGATCCTTGAAATTTTTGTAAAAAAGGTGCCAATGCACTTTATGTGCTTTTATGCTTCAAGATTGTGAGTAAAGATTGTGAGTAGAAAGACATTTGTTCTTTTGAAAAGTTTAAGTTCAAGGAATTTAAAGTTCTAATTGGGTAATTTCTTGGCTCACTTTTGAAAATTAAACTTACTTGACTATGCTAGCAATTTTAAAAAACTCTGTTTGTTTTGAGTTCCCTTAATTTAAGTCTGAAGCTTCTATTGAAAATTATTTTAAACTAGATAATTGCTTGAGGACAAGCAATGTTCAAGTGTGGAAGTTTGATAAACCTCAATTCTGTACATTTTATAGAGGGTATTTGTGTTGAATTTCGATGCATTTAAAGATAAATATTATTGTATTTCACTCTTTTACTTAAGTTTTGACAAAATTGACGTTCAAAGACAACTTGATGAACTTTTAAGGAAAATTAAAGGTTTTAAGAGCTTAATTAGGCAGAATACTGAAGTTTTGGGAGTAGCACGGTCGTGCCATGCCAGAGCACGTCCATGCCAACCTCCAAAGTCATCCATCCAAACAAATCCTTACAAAAATACTTAAAGCTGACCTCTAGAAACTCAGCACAATCGTGCCATACGAGAGCACGCCCGTGCCAAAGGAAACAAGGCCTGACTTAGAGAAGCAAGGCCTGACAAAAGCTAGCATGGTCCCAATCATGAAGAGCACGCCCATGCTGCAGCCTGTGCACTAGAACGCTATTCTACGAAGTTGGTACGCCCTGACATCATGAAGAGCACGCTTGTGCTAAGTGAAGAGCACGCCCGTGCCACCTGATTGGCATGCCCGTGCCACCTGATTGGCACGTCCGTGTTGATGGCGCAGAAGACCTAATTCAAGGCCCTGTTCACATATTTTGTTATAAATAGAGGCCCTCTGTGCCACTTTAGAGATATCTTAATTTGCATCTATCCAATCTTTCATCTCTTTATTTCTTAAAGGACTATACTCTTGTTTTAGCCTTTTAGTTTATAGTTTTGATTTCTAGAGTAGGATTTGACATCTGAAGGTTAAGTTGGAGACCACTTTTCCTTCTTCAACTATTCAGGATGCGTTTTCTATGGTTGACTTTGGTTTTCATTATGATTATGAGTAGCTAAATTCACCACTAGAGTTGTGGTGGATCTTGTGTTAGTAAAAACCTTTTTCGCTATGTCTTATCTTTAATTCAATTCTATTTGGTTTCAAAGTTACGATTTGAATAGTGTTGTTCTGTTGTTCTTCATCCCATGCTAGGATTGCGCACCCTTTGTATGCTCTTAATCAATTGATTGATATTTTGGCTATTAAGCCCAATTAAATTGGTAGACCTATAGGATAACCGGGGTTTAATATTTAGGTTTGAGAAAACGTGATTTACTCATTTCAATCATTCAACCTCTTTGCGTTTTATGCTTTCTAATCATTTAAATTATTTGTCAGACAGCCATTGGGTTCATCCGGGGAAAAAAATATTAATTGCATGACATACAATTAATAGTTTCATAGAGGGATTGATATTCGCAAAGCAACCGCGAAATTGAATAGAATTAGAATTTGGGGATATTGAAAGCACAAGTGAAACCAAGGCTCTAGGCTCTTTTCACTTGATCTAAACTCTCTTCTTATCTTTTTGTTATCTTTTTTGCTATTGCTCTAATATTTTTTATTTCTTTTTAAGTTCTTGATTAGTCTGAATAGCATAAAATTTTCTTTATTCGATCTGGTACTTACTTTATCATTATTATATCCATCCTATATTACTTCTGCGATATGGTACATTATCTTTAAGCGTGTTTTGAACGCAATAGCTTCTTTGTATGTGTGTTCAACAAGTGGGAGATCTGGCTCGTGGTGGTGGTATGTAGAAAGGGTGGTGATTGGTGTCGAGTTCGTGCTTAGTTTGTGTGTTTGATTCAAGAGGCGGAGGTGCAACTCGATGGACAACCATGACCACAACTTGCGGTTGACGCCTCAGTGGATGGCCACTGTGGATGCCTTGATTGCATGGGAAGGGATGCCTCAATGGACAACCATGACTGATGGGGAGGAAGGTGATGGAGTTGGTGTCTTTAGTGCAAAAATGTACAAAGAGACTAACATGAAATTCTTATGAGTTATGGGGCGTTTGTTTTACAAGTTATAAGGATCATTCTCAACGGTTGATTACACCATTAATTCTATCTTATTATCCCCAAAAAAATGTATGAATCATAGACAGAGCCATAAAAGTATTTTGTGGATAAGAAGTTATGGTTAGGGTATCAATTGCTGCTGATTATTCCTTTTTTAGTAGCAAAAACATATTTTGAGCACATAGAATACAATACTTGCTTGCAATGTCGTACTACATCTAAGTGTACTCATTGTTTTTATATACTATATGTCAAGTTAAAATAAAATATTATACACAAAAATATGAGTATAATGCAATATATATATATTTTAAATATTCAAATAATATAAATCCCAAACCTCACCCACTAAGCGTCCAAGTCTACCACAATGTTGTTTGAACATTTAGAATGATATTCCAATTAACATCTCTCTCACATTTACATAGAATATTTTATCTTGAAATACAATATACCTAGATGTTCCCATTCACTCATGTCAATAGATGGTATTTATGTTTTGTGTGCAACCCAATATATAAAATAAAAAACATTTTCCAGCCAACTAGAGCTGCCACCAGCCCTGGATACGACAAAGGAAAAGAAAAAAGCCTCAAGTGAGGCAATTCTTATTTTCCGCACTTTTTCCGCACTCTTTCTTATACTAATTTGAATTTCGATGTTCGTGATTTAGGATCCGTTAGATTTGTCTTTAGTTTTCTATGTTCATTTTTTGTTTTCAGGACTAATTGCAATAATATTATCTTGTTTTTAATCTTGTTTCTTGTTTTTCAAGATTTATAGAGGAAACTTGAAATCAAATTTTATTGTTTTTAGAATAAGTCATATTTTTTTTGACAATAGAATAAATCATATTATAATTAATTTTATTTATTCTCTTTTATAAGATAATCCTCTTATCTTATGTTAATAAGTTACATGTGATTTTAAAATATATTTGGCACATTATATTAATGGCGCATGAAAAAAATGTCATTTTCTCTTTTGTTTTCGTGTACATCAAGATAGATTGTTCTGAAATATGTCTTACTTTAAATTGTTAAAAATTTACATATTTATTTTTTATTTAAATTTAATGAAATTGATAATAATTTTAATTAAAATATTTAATAGGATAGGTCGGAGGATCTGATTTCGTTTGATGAATTAAATACTTTCTTTAAAAAAAACTTAACAAGACACACATTTGAAATAATAGATATATTTTCTGATTTTATTGGTTTGTATTGATAGTGTACAAATTCATTACACAATCAACTGATCATAAATTAATACATTATTAAAAATATTTGACTCACTCTAACTATCTTTAGAATCATTCATATTATGATTCGTTATTAGTTAACAATTAACAATATAAAAAACTTTATGATAATATATATCAATCAAACTCAAAGTTTCTTTAGAAAAAAGATTTGGCTCCTCTAAAGTGAGAAAGTATGAGTGGATCCATCATGGATTCGATAAATGTATAGAGATTTTAACCTACTAAAAATAATCCAATGGTAGATACACTTTTACTTTCTCACTTTAAAGACTTTCTCACTTTCGAGGAGTCAAATTCTTAGAAAAAATTATGAGATAAACGGTGACGAAATCAGACATGAATGATTAGGGGCCAACTATAAAAAAAAAGTTCACCCAACAAATATAACACATCAAATTTCATACAAAATATTCATAATTATATATTTTTAAAACGTAAATTACATTAGTAATCTATCAAAACATGAAATGTCTCTATTATATATCACGAAAATCATCTTTTAATTAAATTTACACTAAAATTTTTAGCAATTTTTTTTCAATGTATACTAGCAAAAGGTCGGTCAAAAATTCATCTTCAATCTTACTGTAAAGTGTATCTTGACGATATTCGTAGCGGAAAAAAATTACTTTGTAGTAGTTATTAAAATTAGAAAGTACGAGAATAAGATTATCACTTTAATTACAATAAACTTCTGCTTTTGTGTTTTTTTTTTTATCAACCATTAACATAAATGTAATAATTTTAAATTATTAATATTTTTTGCATTTGTAAAACGTTAGGGAGGGCCAAGGCCCTCTGAAGATACAGGTATGTAATTCCGTCCCTGGAGATAAGAATGTTGATGCATGGAGAATTTGTAATTGGCTGAGCCTGCCACGCTAAATGCGAGGAATTGTTGCATCACGCTTGTGTTTTGTTTTTCTTATAAGAATTTTAAACACATGTTATATGACGCGTAAATATCATATGTCGAAAAGTAACAACGCAATGATAGTTAATGAGCGTGAGAAGGCTTTTCTTTCTTTCTTTCTTTCTTTTATTAAAAAAATGGTGGTTGTTTGATAAAAAAAAAGTATATAATAATAACTTGCGTGGCACTCGTGGGAAGGCTTTTCTTTTTTTCTTTTTTATAAAAAAAAAAATGATAGTTGTTTGTTGCCTTATATTATTATAATAATGTTGGGAGCAATGTTAAAGAGCGTGAGCTTGCTAGCTTCATCTCTGTTTCTCTAAGCGCTGGCAGAGACGCACATAGTGATACAGAGCAGAAGATCATGGGAGGGTTAGGAATATCATCACTGAATTTGGCCCCAACTACAATTGCTTTCAGCATTGTGATTGCTACGGTGCTGATATGGTGGTTATGGAACGCACTTAACTGGGTGTGGCTCAGACCAAAGAGGATAGAGAGGCGTCTCAAGCAGCAGGGTCTCAAGGGCAATTCCTACCGCCCTTTTGTTGGAGACATCAGAGATATGGTTAAGATGATCAAAGAAGCCAAATCCAAAACCATGGATCCTCACTCTAACGAGATTGCAGCCCGTGTATTGCCTTTCGTAGTCCACACCGTCGCTAAATACGGTCAGTCAATCAAATACCACATTAATGCCTATCCTATTTCAGTAGTTGTTTTTCTTTCACCGTTTGAACTTTTGAAGTATTATTTTTGGAGACACTTGGAAGAAATTATTATTATCTTCATAATAAATATAACAACACTCAGTGATGAGACTAGAGCATCATTATTCATGACTTTGCTCTTTAATATTTTTTTATGTCATCATAAGTCCTTTTTCAAATATTGCTAGTGCTAACCACATCTAATCTAATCTAATTTAAATCTAAATCTAAATAATATACATACAGGAAAGAATTCATTTATGTGGCTCGGTCCAAGACCCAGGTTATTCATCATGGATCCGGACAAAATCAAAGAAATCGCTACTAAAATATATGAATTTCAAAAGCCTGACACCAGCCCACTTTTCAAGCTTCTAGCATCGGGCTTTGCAAATTATGATGGCGACAAGTGGGCTAAACACAGAAAGATCGTCAGTCCAGCATTCAATGTAGAGAAATTGAAGGTGAGTTTGTACGTACTGAGGCTTACTACGTGAGGAACAAAACTGTTCTTCCTCAGAGCATCTTTTTAATCATTCATTGTTTTTTCGAACAAATTAAGGGTTTGAAACCTCGTGGAGGAAGAACAGGAGGACAAAAGATTTTTTCGTGTGTGCTTCGTTTCTCTGTTATTATTATATCAAAGCACTTATAAATCTGTGGGTTTTCTCATGAAATGACATGTGTTGATATGCAAGCAGGTCAAATAAACAAAGGAATTATTGACTACATTACGATCTAGTTGTTATTTGCTACTTTCATATATGCATGAGAACTAATGTCATAGCGAAAATTCTTATTACCTTGAAATTAAGATTGGTGTTTCTGACTCTAGAAATTTTCCACAGCTCTTGGTGCCTATATTTCGGCAGTCTTGCGATGATATGATAAGCAAATGGGAGAGTTTATTATCTTCGTCTAATGGGTCATGTGAGTTAGATGTATGGCCTTCCATCCAAAACGTGTCGAGCGATGTCCTCGCTCGTGCAGGCTTTGGAAGTAGCTATGAGGAAGGAAGAAGAGTATTCGAACTTCAAAGGGAAATGCTTCAACTAACAATGACACTCTTTAAGTTTGCTTTCATTCCTGGGTACAGGTGAGACTACACTGCATACGCAACTCAAATCCATTTTATATGTTTTGGTGCATAAACCATATTCAGGTCGAGGAAAAAGCATGTTGTATTATGAATTTCATACACGGGACATCCATTAAATAAATTTGTAGAAAGATTAATTTATTTCAAAACCTATCAAATTCACAATTATTAAACTAAAAAGTCAGTAGTTTGGTACCACAAAATTGGGACAGAATTTTACTTTTTATACTAAAGTTTAAAAGATTTTGCCGGCGTATAGAGATTTGGCAGTGGTCTGTCTTATGATCAAGTACACTACTAATCAATCATGCTTATTTGGTAGGTTTCTGCCAACATATACCAACCGGAGGATGAAAGCAATTGACAGAGAAATACGAGCATCACTTATGGGTATCATCAACCGAAGAATGAAAGCAATGAAAGCAGGGGAGCCTACTACCAATGATTTATTAGGCATACTTTTGGAATCAAATTACAAGGAATCTGAAAAAAATAATGGTGGAGGAATGAGCTTACGGGATGTAGTGGAAGAAGTCAAACTATTTTACTTAGCAGGGCAGGAAGCCAATGCAGAATTGTTGGTTTGGACTATGTTATTATTAAGCAAGCATCTAGATTGGCAAGCAAGGGCGAGGGAGGAGGTTTTTAAAGTATTCGGTAATGAAAAGCCAGAGTATGACAAGCTAGGTCAACTTAAAATTGTAAGTTTCACATAATTAATTAATGGCATGATGAATAACAACATATGATTTTTGAGCTGACTCTCACCCTAATGAATCACTCTTCATCAATCAGGTTTCAATGATTCTACAGGAGAGTCTCAGGTTATATCCACCAGTAGTTATGTTCGCTCGATATCTTCGTAAAGATGCAAAACTTGGAGACCTTACAATTCCCGCAGGAGTGGAACTTATAGTACCTGTGTCCATGCTACACCAGGATAAGGAGTTTTGGGGTGATGATGCCAGTGAGTTCAAACCTGAAAGATTTTTAGAAGGAGTCTCAAAGGCAACAAATGGCAAAGTTTCATACTTGCCATTTGGTTGGGGTCCTCGACTCTGCATAGGACAAAACTTTGGCTTGTTAGAAGCAAAAGTAGCTTTGTCCATGATTCTGCAACATTTCTCCTTCGAGCTTTCCCCCTCCTATGCTCATGCTCCATCCTTTATTATTACTCTTCAGCCTGAGCGTGGGGCTCATCTTATTTTACATAAACTGTAGAATGCAATTTAGTCATTAGCAAATAAATCAGGCTTCTTTATTTCAAACCACTGTACAAGGTTAAGGAGTCTGTTATTATGTTTATTTTGCTATTCCTGCTACTATGTTATGGAGATGAAAAATCTGAACCTCCGCATTACTAAAGTGTATTTTAACAGGATTTGATGTATTGTTGAATCGTTTTTTGCTCAGCAGCAACTCTGGAAAGAGAAAGCTACCGGCACGAATTTTACATGTTGACATTGGCAAATAACCTGCCTGCCCCCACTCTGGCTCTTCGTTGAAATAGGGGAAAATAAAAACTTCATTAACCGACACGATTTCATTATCCGAATTTCGCAGTCATGACCGATCAAAAGAGAAAGGTGGGACCTCCCCTTTCGTAGCCTATCACACTCCTTAATTCGCCTCATTCAAAGTATCAAGGTAATACCATTCAATAATACTTCATAAGATTGAATAATATCCTCAGTGTTATACACAACATAATCTAACCATTACAAGTCTTGATACCCAACGAAATGAGGTTTTTTTTTTTTTGCCACCCTTAACAAAGCAGGGTACAGTTTAGAAAAACAAAAGAAAACCTCTCCCACATGGTTATCAAGGGTCCCAGCAGCTCCTAGACACAAGATGGTCCGTCTTGTTCAGTACCTGGGCTTACAACAAATAAATTCGTGGGGTGAGTATTAAACTCAGTGAGGGTCCCCACACACATACATATACAAATATACACATAGACGTGTCGATGGATAATAATTCAAGAGATAATATATATTTCTAATTATAAAAGTGCTTGTGGAATGATTCGGTAAAATCGCACTAATTCCTACAGTTCCATAGTAGTGCAACAGAAGGAAAATATAAGTAGCAGTGCAACAGAAAGAGCAATTAGAGAAACGGTTTTGGGAGCATCCTCCACCCAGTCTTGTGTAAATATAAAAAAAGTAATGAATAAAATTGTGTATATTAGTTATTTCACCCTCACACCAAATTAGGTATATAAAGAATAAATTCAATATATATATATATGAATTATTTTAACATATTTTAACATTAATTTTAATAATAAAATTTAACGACTAGAGTTATTTTAGTTTCCTAAAGTATTTTCACTCAATAAGTGAAAAACTAATTTTTCGGATCTAAGCAAAGACCACTCACAAGAGTATTTTATTCGATATACATAAAATCTTGAGTGGAATCGAAAACCACAAATTTGAAAGGCCTGAACCAATAATAAAATTAATAATAAAGTTCATTTCTCTCTTGGTTAAATATAAATTTAAGTATTCTCTTTATTCATTAAAAGCAAATTATATTATTCACTTTTTTTTATTAATTTTAGCCCTTAATTTTATTTTCATCCAATAGTGATTGTGATTTTAACTTTAGTAACCATAGATGAAAATAAAATCAAGGACTGAGATTGAGTATAAGTGAAAAATAACTTACACTGGTATAAACGGATCCCTCCTATGTATACATGTCTGTATGTATATATACATATGTTTAATTAAGTTTTTTACATTGTTAACCAATCACAAATCATCTTATGTATGAATTTTAAGTTAGTTATTATAAAAGTCAAAAAAATTTAATGATGTGACAATTTATGATTGATTAACACTGTAAGAAATTTTTATGCTAAGAATGCATACAAATTATATATATATATATATATATATATATATATATATATATATATATATATATATTCAATTTAAAAAATTTATTCTATAAAATATCAAATAATAGTATACTTTAAGTATATAAAAAATGGATTTTGTTGTAATACACTATCAATGTAAATTTTTATTACTCAAAACTAATTATTATATTGCCACATCATCAAAAATAGGTGTCTCGTAATAAGTATCTTTTTTTTTTTGACAAATCGTAATAACTATCTTAAAAGCATATATAAGGTGATTTATGATTGATTAATATTATAAATTTTTTACCGAGTATATCAAAAGGACAAAATATGGTTGCAGGTTCATAGATACTTATGATGTTATTTTTCAATGAGAAGAATACAAGTGTAACAATTAATCAATGAAAATATAATATGTGTAACAATTGTTACAAATCTCCTATTTTCATTAAAAAAAACACCACCACAACCACCTAAACAATAATCCCTAAGATTTGCCTATACCAAAATTGCACTCATAAAAAATAGGCAAAATTAATTCTTTTCTTATTGAACTTTATTTATTTGTTTGATTGATAAAAAAGGAAGAAAAAAAACAAGTATTAAAGCTATGTAATGTGGGATTTTGCCGAACTCTCCCTAAACCGGGCTCGTTTGGTGGTCAGGATAGGATAATGACAGATAGAATATGAGAGCTGGATAAGGATAAGATATGATATGAGCATGATAAGCTTTTATCCTGTCCGATGTTTGATGCGTATCAGATAATGATAGGATATGATATAAAATATTCACAAATGATAAAATTACCCTTATATCAAAATTTCATTTTTTTTCAAAAATAAAATTTAATATTATTTTATTTTTTTATACATTTAAATTAAAAAATATTTGATAATATATATATATTCAGCTTTTTAATTATACATTAGTCCATTTTTTAAATTATAATAAATTAAATTTTTTCATTTTTTATAAAAATTGCTAATTAAACCACATATTTTAATTTAGTAATAAGGTTGACTAATTAGATTTGAAATCATAATTAAATAATAACAATATTAAAGGTAAGAGATAAAAGAGAAAACATTTTCTTATCCTATCCTATTTGTTCTAACTCAGCTCCACTCTCATGATAGAATTATAACTAAGTAATATGATATGATAAGCTAACAGGATAAACTTATCATATCCTATGGTACTGATTTATTAAACTACAAATTAAATCAAGACAAAATAGCTTATCTTATCCTATTTTCCATATAATAAGTACCTGTTTGTTTAAGATTCTTCACTCTCAAAATCCCGTTGGCTGTGACAAAAATTGATTTTGGAAAGTAAAATTGTGTTTGGATAAACTTTGCTTCAAATAAAAGTGTGTTCTGAGGGGTTGAGAATTGATTATTTTGACAGCCAAGAGAGAACAGCTTTCCCATTTGAAAACATCAACGTGAAAACATATATTACATCACTACCCTCCATTTATTTCATTCTTTTCTCTCCAACTCTCACCTGACAACCCCTCTTTACTCCCAACGGTAATTCTAATTCCAAGCTGCGACCATCCTTCTTTCTTCCTCCATAAGTTCAGTTCACTCCATCTATAAGAGTAACTAGTAACTCAAGATTTGTTCTTCTTTATTTTTTTTCGTAGATCTCTTCTAATTTTTTGCTCTCTCTCTCTCTCGGTGTATTTGTTTGCAATTGGGTATTAGTTTCTCACTCAAACTAATAGTCCTGGCTTATGTTTCTTCATGGGTATGGAGCCGTGCATATTGCATGAAAGTTGGATAATTTTTTGACTCACATTTTGAAGTCAATGAGAAAAAACATAGAAAGGAAATCAACCCTACTTATGTCCTTTATAGTAATTTTATCTCAAAATTACTTTAAAAGTGATTCTATTTTATGTTATCTAAATAAAATCAATTTTTCTAAATTCACTTTTAAAATATAATTATTAAATATAAATCAATTTTTTTAACCTTAATTTTTTTTAAAATCAATTATTTCAAAATCAATTCTATCAAAATCTAAAAGAAATGTACCTAACAGTGTATATAAGGCTGGCTAACCTCATCTCATTGGTCTCATCTCATCAGTGTCAGGCAGTAATCAAATGACGAAGAAGGGCAAGAAGCAACTGATGTCTTCAGCGCCGTGGAGGGGCGACGACACTGAAGAGTTCCAAGACGCAAAGCTCAAACTCACGAGCCAACCCGGTGCCACTTCAACCATGCACGTCCCTCGCACCAAGTCCGACCATCACCACCACGACGACAGTTCCCTCGAGATCGATCCTGAACTACGCTACAGCTTCCAGCGCAATTTTCAGGTTTTTCTTTTCTTAATTAAATCACACAATTGAATTGAAACAAATTTATAATTATCAAGCATTCCCCACCGGTGCGGTGGCTCTATTTTTGAAGATATCATCATTCATCATGTTAGGCCTAAGAAAGGGGAGTTTCATGTGATGTCCAAAAACATTACCTCTGCCTCTCTCCTTTATCGTTTATTTATTTTAATAAAAGCCAAACATTGTTTCGGTTTCTTGCTCCCAACCTCAGTATATGATTTGTCCCAAGGGAGTTGTTTCCCTTCATCTCGCTGCCTTGGGGGTTGTTGATTGAAGATTCTGGGTCCTAGTAAAGGGGGGCATTATTATGGGTAATTACTAATTATTAAGAGATTGTGTTACTCAAATTTTACCATTCCAGGACCACTGAAATTTGATCAAGCCTTGTTCAAGCTGTCAGCTATGTTCGATTTAGGAAATTAGTTACTGAGATACTTGAAATCCTTTCTGTAAAATCTTTATAATGAACCGTTCTCATAATGCACACAGCGTGGTCCCTTGTTCTCATAATGAACTGACAGGACTTGGTATCATACTGCAAGACTGATATGTGATTATCCAATAGCTTCAACTGCTCATTATAAAATGCAACATATCCATTTTCCAGACTGACTTTTTTCCCAGTTAATAAGTTATTCAACATATTACTTCGGTATTTGTTATTAGACTTTATGCCTTTGCACCATACATGTATATTTCATGCTGCCTCTTCTCGTTTATATTCCGTTGTCATAGAATTAAATATTTACTTTCATTATTACCTGTTATATTTAAATGGCTACATGTCATTTCCTTCTTTCTTGTGCAATTTAACTAGCATCTTGTTTTTTGTAATGCAGTTTCTTCAACGAGTTTTTACCATTGACACTTTGGTGAAACCTCTTCCTCCTGCCATGGCATACAATGTCTCTCGCAATTTGAACTTCTTCACGCGCATTTTCACGCAATTCTTTGGTATGTTAGATTCCATATACCTTTTTCCACAGCTTAAGATTGAATAGAATATCATATATAGAGCCAAACTGAACCAACTATTTTAAGGATTACTGTTCAATTCTTCTTTCTAGAGCAAATAAGAAGGCCCAAATATATCTCCATTATAAGTTTTTGCCCCCTTGTTCATATATTTTGATTTGTTTTGATATGTTCTTGATATAATATGATTTAGTTTCCTAGTTTCCTTATTCTAGTTGTAAATAGGTTATAGGAGATACGGTCAATCCCCAAAATCAAGGGATTTGATATTGTATATTTGTAAATCATCAATCTATAAATTCAAAAGGCTAAAAGGGTTTCTCTCAAGCTACATAGCTATCATAAGTTGGTAAGTAGAGCTAGTGTTCCATCTGGTCAATAACCTTTTTCCGGGGACCGTCTCCAATCACCAACATAAGGTGACCAGACACCTCCGAAATGGCTGGCAAGTCTGTTCCGCAAAGACCCAACACCATCTGCTGCCGCACGCATCGTCACGTGCTGCAACTGTTCGTTGTCCTCTGTTGTGCATGGGGTCTACGCACCGCCTTCCATGCGCCCATTCGTCTTCCAGCTTCTTCCAGACTGTTTTCCAACGTTCCTTGTCTCTATTTTGAAGGTCAAAAGCCAATTCCGATTAGTTTTGTCATCTCCCTCTCATTATGTCAATCAATTCATCCACTGCTACTTCTCAAAGTTTTGGGTTTATAGGGAAGTGCCTCATATCTTTTGCCTTTTCTGGCAGCCCAACTATCATATCCGGAAAAAAATTTGTGGATTGGTATAATGTTGAAGTTTGGTTTTTAGGTCAAGGGCTTCATGATCATCTTATCTAGAAGGAAGCAAACATGTATGTGATGAATGGAAAAGGGCAAATTGTCAGTTGGTATCTCTAATATGGCGGTCCATTGATCCGACGTTGTTGGTGCACTATCGCCCTTACAAAACTTGCTATGAAATATGGAAAGCTCAAAATGTGTATTCTAAACAGAGCACAATTAGTCATCGATGACATCAAACGCATCTTGACAGGAGTTGTTGGTGCACTATCGCCCTTACAAAACTTGCTATGAAATATGCAAGAAAGCTCAAAATGTGTATTCTAAACAGAGCACAATTAGTCATCGATGACATCAAACGTATCTTGATAGGAGATGATCTTACAAAGGTACTAGAGAAACTTGATAATATATGGTTTTCGTTCTTCATGGTTTGCATAAAGACTTTGAATCTGTCTGAAATCAGTCTCTAACAAATCCTAATATCCCTATGGTGGAGGAACTCATCGATCATTTACTATGAGTTTTGTCATCGATGGAGACATCCGAGATTGGTTGTCAGACAACTTCAGTGTCTTCAACTTTTATCTCTATTTCAGTAGTCCATGGAGGACGGGGTCGTGGGCGTGGCAGAATAGGTGGTCATGGTAGAGGTAATTGTCTTTAGTGTTCCTATTGTAAGCGCTTGGGCCATACTTAAGACAAGTGTTACTCTTTGCATGGTTTACCAGAAAAGAAAACCAATGTCACAGTCTCAAGATCTAATGTTTATTGATAATAAAATTGAGATTGGGAGTGACAATCAGAACCTATTTTCAGTTGATGAATACAAGGAGTACCTTCAACTTAAGGCAGCCCCACATGTCTCATCTTCAGCAACTATAGCTCATACTGGTAATTCTATGATTTGTCTCTCCCAATCATCTCTTGTTGGTTCCTGGATTTTGGATTCTGGAGCTTCTGATCATGTAGCTGGTAACCCTCTACCAAAACACCACATCACATCACCCTTGCTAATGGCTCTAAAACACAAGGCACTGGTATTGGTCAAGCTTCACCTCTTCCCTCTTTGTTTTTAACTTCGGTCTTATTTATATTTGAGTGTCCTTTTAATTTAATTTCTAATTTTCTATTATTCAACTTACTGGTTCTCTTAATTGTTCCATAACCGTCACCTCGATTTGCTTTTCTATCCAGGACCGGAGTACGAGGCAGACAATTGGAGCAGGATCTGAGTCACGTGGTCTCTACTATCTACAACCTCCGTCCTCCACCATACATGCTGCCACAAAGTCATCTAGTCTTCTTCACCCTCGTTTGGGTCATCCGAGTTTGAATAAAATAAAGAGAATGGTTCATCTTTCTCTTCTACAGTCATTGGAGTGTGAGGCATGTCAACTTGGAAAACATGTTCGGGCATCCTTTCCAAGCCAAGTTACTGTCCGTGCAAAGTCTCCTCTTAGTATATTCCAATGTTAGGGGTCCTAGCCATATTTCTCTTGCCTTAGGATATAGGTATTTTGTTACTTTTTTTTTTTATGATTTTTATCTATGTACTTGGTTGTATTTAATGAAAGAGCCTTTTGAGTTTTTTATTCACTTTCAAAATTTTTGTATTGAGATCCACAATCAATTTGGTGCAACTATTTGTATCTTAAGCAATGATAATGCCAAAGAGTACTTTTCTGCCCCATTTAATTCCTTCATGGCATCTCATGGTATAGTTCATCAATCGAGTTGTCCTCATACACCTCAACAAAATGGTGTGGCTAAGCGCAAACATCGTCATCTCATTGAAAAAGCTCGTACTCTCCTTTTACATTCCAATGTACCCTCAAAATTTTGGAGGGTCGTTGTTCTCATTGCAGGATATTTAATAAATCGTATTTTGTTATAAAAAACAGGTTCCTCACTCTCTTCTATATCCTCATGCACCTCTTTTACTGTTACTCATGTTTTTTGTTCCATTTGTTTTGTCCATAATGTTGCTCTAGGTCTCAATAAACCTTATGCCCATGCAATTATGCCATTCTTGGTTATTCTCGGGGTTCAAAAGGGGTACATGTGTTATTCTCCGTCCACCAATCGTTCTTACATCTCCGCAGATGTCACCTTTTTCATGGATACACCTTATTTTGCCTCACCGGTCATACCAGAATTTGTCTCTCAGGTATTGCCTGTTCCTTTATTCGACTCTCCTATGCCACAAATTCCAGCCAATCCACTAAAGTCTGCCCTCGTTGTTCCCAATTATCCCATCCAACCCTTTTGTCTCACTTACCACCGTCGTCAACATTCTACAACTCTGAAGGCTACCCCTGTTATGGACACCGGTGACTCATCTCCTGCTCCTCCGTCTTTGTCGATTCTGGCCTAACCCAATTGATCGACCTTCCCATCGCTCTTCACATTGGTATTCGTTCTTCTTGCAATCTTTCTCCTATTTATAATTTTGAGTTATCATCGTTTATCTTCTTCCCATTATGTCTTTGTCGTCCATTTCTACTCCTAAAACTATCGAGAAAGCACTATCTCATCCGGGATGGTGGCATGCTACGATTGATGAGATGATGACCTTGGACTGTAACCGTACATGGACTCTTGTCCCCTCCCCTCCCAAAAAGTCTACCGTTGGCTGTCGCTGGGTTTTTACTGTGAAGGTTGGTCCCGATGGAACAGTGGATCGTTTGAAGGCCGGTCTTGTGGCCAAAGGATACACTCAAATTTATGGTCTTAATTATGACAATACATTCTCTTTTGTTGCCAAAATGGCATTTGTTCGTCTCTTTTATCCATGGCTGCTATATATTGTTGCCTTTATATCAACTAGACCTTAAAAATGCCTTTTTACATGGGGATTTGGAGGAGGAGATTTATATGAAGCAACCATCAGGTTTATTGCTCATGGGAAGTTAGATCTCGTTTGCAAACTCAAAAAGTCGTTTTATGGATTGAAACCGTCTGCTCGAGCTTGATTTGGGAGGTTTCGCAAAGTCATACAACAGTTTGGTATAATTCAAAGTGAGGTTGAGCACTCTGTGTTCTATATATCCTTTGTCGTCAGTGTTGTTAGTCAGTTTTTCCACTCCCCTTGTGATGGTCATTGGGATGCACTAACCTGCATTTTAAGGTATATTAAGGGATCTTCTGGAAAATGGCTAATCTATGAGAAAAGAGGTCGCATAGATATTGTTGCCTATATAGATGCGGATTGGTAGGGGTGTAAGTGGATTTGATCCGATTCGCGAATCCGGTGGATGGAATCGAACCGAATCGGTTTTGATGGTTTGGATCGATTAATCGGATCAGATCATATTTTAAATGGTGAATCCGAAAACAATAAGTTCGGATATCAGATTCAACAAATTTGCACACGTCCAATCCGAAGCCATGACTTAACAAAAAATAATATATTATTATTAATTTTATTATAATATTATTTTTTATTGAAAAACTTAATATATTATTCCTAAAGGCTAAAAATAGTGAATTTGGTGCAGGTGTTAATTTTTCGATAAGTATATTAATTTTTATATATTTGTTCTGTTTTTTTTTTTCACATTTTTTTTTCGAAATTGAAAATTAAATTAAATTAAAAAAAGGGTAATCCGATAATCCAATCCAAACCAACTCAACTTAAATCGGATTGGTTCGGTTTGGACTAATACAAAATATTTGCAAAATCCAATCCACTCAATTTTTATCGGATCGGATGCTAAATTACACCAAATCCTATCCAAATCGCTCCAATTACACCCCTGCATGTTGGGTAGGTTGTGCTAGTGATAGGAGGTCAACTTCTAGATATTGTGTTTTCATTGGGGGAAATCTAATTTCTTGGAAGAATAAGAAGCAGTTTGTAGTAGTAAGATCGAGTGCAGAAGCAGAATATCGAGCCATGACTCTCACTACATGTGAACTTATATGGCTAAAACATTTACTTCAAGAGTTGAAGCTTTGTGAGGTAGGTCCTATGCAAGTAATTTGTGATAATCAAGTAGCTTTGCACATTGCCTCTAATCCTGTCTTTCATGAACAGACTAAACATATAGAGATTGATTGTCATTTCATCCGAGACAAGATTCTTTCAAAGAAAGATCCGTACTTCATTTGTCAACTCTAATGATCAACTTGCAGATGTTTTCACCAAGTCTTTGTGGGGTTCACAAATAACTTACATATGTAACAAGCTTGGTGTTTATGACATTTATGCACTAGCTTGAGGGGGAGTATTGATATATTTTGATTTGTTATGATATATTCTGATTTAGTTTCCTAGTTTCCTTATTCTAGTTGTAAATAGGAGATATGGTCTATCCCTAAAATCAAGAGATTTTATATTGTATATTTGTAAATCATTAATCTATAAATTCGAAAGGCTGAGAAGGTTTCTCTCAAGCTATTCAACTATCATAAGTCCCCTCTTATCAATCTATGTTGAGATTTTTATGCTTCCAAGAGGCTTCAATACCCTTTGATTCACGGAGTTACCTATGGCAAGGCTTCAATAGATCGAATCATTGTCCGTGAGGAAATCATGAAGCGGCTTCAATATCCTTCACAAAGAAACCTATGGTGAATATCCATCTCTTACCAGCCAACCTCGACAGATTGTGATAGTCTAGCAAGGGAGCCTAAGTCAACAGACTCACAAGTGTCTAGACTTGAAACAGAGTTGATGGTACTCTCAGTGGTCTCAGTAAACCATGAAGAGATCTCGTCATTCTTTTGGTCATAAGGGTATCAAATAAAGGGGGACCATAGAGGGAACCCTACATCATAGTCACAATGGCTATTGATGTACTAACCAAACGATTTCATGACGCAGATGGTGTGGTAGAATCTTCCTCCACGAAGGTATTGCTTTTCGTGATGGCTCCCCACATACTCGTTGACAGTTGACACAAGATAATTAAGAGAAAACTAGGACAGTACCTCAGGACCAGTCTTTACATAAAGCGACAATCAAATCTATTAAATTAATTGATACTTTCTTGGAAAACCAGTGGAAAGGGTGACTATCGATTTCAATATCGCTCTGTCAATCCGTTTCGCCAGGCAAATAGGCCGTCAAAGACTGAATCGTGACCTCATCAGGAACATCGACACGGTCAATAAAATGCTAAACAGAGGGCCAGATCGTCGGTTTAATAGAATTATCTGTTTGGTAACGAGGTATGTATCAATTAGTATATAAGAAAATCTTGAAGATGGTTCTAGTAGCTAGTCTGAGCTAGAGTTTGTTAGGAGTTTGTTACTTAAGCAAAGTGCAAGTTATGTAGTTATAGTTGAATCATACTAGCTCATATAGTATAAATACCCGATAATCAACCCTTCCGAGTTAGAATATTCATTCTGTGTTTTTCACTCTTCTAATCAATAGTTGAAATAAAGCTCTAATGTTGTACTGACAAGTGTTTGGTGGACACAAACTGAGATATGGGGTATTTGGCACATGTTCCCTTTCCTTTTCTCAAGGCTATTGACAAGTCATCAGGGTTAGGCTCATAGATATTATTTAATGGACTAATCAAAGGCTCAGAGTTAGGAATATTTACCTTCAGTTCAAGCGGCTGAAGTTGCTGCTGGACCCGGTCGGGTTTTGTACGCCTCTGAAAGTGATTCCCCTTCCATTTCGACTCATTGGATGTGGGAAGGGCTACTTTGGTCTCCGAAGTAGTACCAGAAGATGATGTTACATCCTTTATAAGAGGGAAGACAGGTGACTCCAATGATTTAGCCACAGGGGGAAGAATAGGGGACTCTAGAGACTCAAATTCAATACCACTCTCCCCCTGAAGCTGAGGACCAGGATGGAACGACTCAGATTTACAAAAAGTGACATCTATGGAAACATTGACCCGACGACTTGGAGAATGATAACATTTGTACCCTTTTTTGTCAGGAGCATAGCCTATGAAGATACACTTAATAGCTCAAGGATCCAACTTACCACGATGCTGATTATGGACGTGAACAAAGGCAACACAACCAAAGACACGACATGAAATATGTTTCATAGTAGGAACGAAAGGGAAGAAGGACGTCATTAGTTGAACAAGACTAATACCATCCAAGACTCGAGAGGGCAACCTATTTATCAATTGTGGCAGTTAAAAAAGCTTCCTCCCAGTAAGATTTTAGGACAGACATTTGGAAGAGCAGAGCTTGTGCAATCTTAAGGAGATGACGATTCTTCCTTTCAGCAACCCCATTTTGTTGCTGGGTATCCACACAGGTTAACTCATGCAAAAGACCATGTTATATGAAAATTTTGGTAAAATGTTGATTCATATATTCTTTGCCATTATCAGAATGTAGCCTTTTAATAGATTTTCCAAATTGAGTTTGAATCATGCAGTCAAAATTGAAGAAGAATTGGAAAACTTCAGTTTTATTTTTCATGAGAAATAGCCATGTGACCCTAGTGCAATCATCAATAAATGAAACAAACCATTTGACACCAGATATATTAGAAGTAGAGGAAGGCCCCCACACATAAGAATGAATAAGATCAAAAGGTTCAATACTTTTATTATTATTAGGAGAAAAAGTTGTGCGATGGTGTTTCGCAAACTGACAAACATCACAATGTAAAGACTCAACTAGCCCCTTTGTAAACAAATGTACAAACAAAGACCCGAGAATATGAAAAGGAGGATGACCAAGGCGTTTGTGGTGCAGCCATATCCGAGAAGTAGCGGATCCTGACCTTGTTTGATGACAGGAAATAGACAATATCGGTTTGGTACTACCTCGATCCTGATGTTGAACATACAACCCGCCCTGCTACCTAGCAACTCCAATCGTCTTCCCCATGGCAAGATCTAGAAACACACTATGAGAGGGGAAGAAGGTTATTGTACAGTTTAAATCTCGAGTAAGCTTATGAATAGAGATAAGGTTATTCGACAACTTAGGGACATAAAGCACATTATGTAAGGGAAGGGAAGGTTGAAGTGAAATGTTACCACATCCTGAAGCAGGGACATGGGATCCACTAGCAACAGACATAGATGTTATCAAAAATCCGCCATGGCGGAGTGTTATCAAAAATCCGCCATGGCGCCACCATGGCGGATTGTGGTGGCGGATTTTTGGCCAACCGCTATGGCCAATTTATGAAGGATGGCGGCGCCATGGCCGCAATGGCGTTTTGAGGCGGCTTAAAATGGCGGATTTTTGGCCTTCCGCCATGGTCCGCCATCAGCAATTGATAACTTTGGCAACAGTGATGTGATGCTTACTAGACAACTCGGAGTAAGTTGAAAAATATAAGGATGAGGGGTCATGTGATCAATAGCACCAGAGTCAATAATTCAGAGATCCTCAGATATAGAACTAGAAGCATTAAAGGATAATGAACTTAAATTCTTATTGGTCATAGTTAGAGAACAAGTGCGAGAAGGCTTATTGATAGAATCCAAGAGCAATCGCAAACGATCTAGCTCGGCCTTACTAAGATGAGTGCAAGACTGAGGGAGATCATTAGGACTGGGGTTGGAACTGTCGCCGAAGGAGCCTTGGAGGCGGTGGACATCACAACAGTCTCGGATTTAGACATACTAGGAGGACCCATACCTCAAAACAGAACCAGGGGAGGTCGGCGATCAAAACCGAGGCAGCGGCGCGACAAACCATGACCAGGATGGCGGCGCATGGCTTACACACACGGAAAAGCACGGTGGCGCATGAGCCGTCGAGAGGAGGTGGGTCCTTGGTGGTTGGCCAGAAAAGGGTCTGTGAGCAGTCCGGCGAGGGCGGTGGTAGGATGTGCAACACTTAAGGCTGCCTGAAAAAGGAATAAGGGAATGAAATCCTACGCAACAATAAGGCTGCCTGAAAAAGGAATAAGGGAATGAAATCCTACGCAACAATAAGGCTGCCTGAAGAAGGAATAAGGGAATGAAACCCTATGCAGCAATGGAGGCTGATTTGGAAAAAAAGGAACAGTGACCCTAAGAAGAAACCTAGAGCTTTGATACCAACTTGAACTGAATAACGCTGAATGTTGTTCACTTAGTTAAAATGTACAATGAGGATTTACAATATATAGGCTAATGGCACTCAATGCCATCCTAAAAATTTAATCCTAATAATTGCTCTATTAAATTGTACAATAAACTAATTATAAAAGAATATCCTATAATGAATGCAACTAAATACAAGATATTCTAAGAGGTCGTTTACTTTATCTTACTACAACGCTCCCTGGTATTGCTTTTGCCACTCAACAACTTAGCCAGTTCAGGGCTCATCCCACCGAAACTCATCATCGTGTTGCACTTCGAGTACTTCGCTATCTCATGCGTTCCCCTGGCTGTGGCCTCTTCTTTCCCTGTCACTCAGAGGTCCAACTCATTGGCTTTAATGATGCGAATTGGGGTGGTTGTTTGGATTGTTGTTGATCTGTTTCTAGATATGCTTCTTTCTTGGTCACTCCCTCATTGCCTGGAAGTCCAAGAAGCAAACTTCAATGTCCTGTTCTTCTACTGAAGCTGAGTATAGAGCTCTAGTCTCCGCTACCCGCGAGCTTCATTGTTTAACTTTCCCACTTCAAGACTTGCACCAAGTTCCATCTCGTTCCCCTGTCCTCTATTGTGACAATCAAAGCACCCTTCACATCGCTGCAAACCCTATTTTCCATGAGTGGACCAAGCATCTCGACATTGATTGTCATGTGGTTCTAGAGAAGTCTCAAGCTAGTCTAGTGCGGCTCCTTCCTATTTCTTCCCACTGTCAAGTGTCTGATATCTTCACCAAAACCTCTAATCCTCGGCACTTTCAGCATCTTCTTTCCAAGCTTGGAATGGTGGATATCTTTCACCCTCCAGCTTGCGGGGGGTGGGAGCGTGGGGTGGGGGTATCAGCTAGTATAGAAAAAAAACTTGATGGTTCTAGCAGCTAGTCTGAGCTGGAATTTGTTACTTACATGGAGTTAGTTGTAAGCAAACTGCAAGTTAGTTATGTAGTTACAACTGGATCATACTAGCTCATATAGTATAAATACCCTATAATCAACTATTCAGAGTAAGAAGAATCATTCCGTGTTTTTCACTCTTCTTCATCTTCTATGTATTCTGTTGCTACTTCGAGTATGCTCCTACATAGAGTACCTTCGTCGGACCTTTGCTAGCTATTATTAGTATTATCTTTTTTATAGATAGATACTACTAGCCAAAGATTTTTTAAAATCTTGTGGCATTTGATGGTCTTAAAATACAGCGGTTTGTCAAACAAATACCTGGAAGAATTCTTTTTCATGTCTTTCGTTATTAGTAGGGACAAATGGACTGTGGGCAATCGTGTGCCCCGGCCCCTCCCTCCTCCATATATTTTGTTATTTTTTATGTAAATGTGCTTAGTTAATTCTAAAACATTTCTTCGTGGTGTGAGGTACAACCTACTTCTGGTCCTTGCTTGAAATAGTTTAATATCACTCATTTATTTATAGGTTTGTAGTTCATAAATATATACACATAATGATATCTAAGTAATTCTTCGTGCGTGGGTAAACTATTATTATTCCAGAAAAGCAATATAATAACCGGTGATATATATGAAACAAAATATGTAGAAATGAGATGAAGCAATAAATTCTGCGACAGATTTGCCCCCTTAATGCTTTCTGGATCCGTCCCTGGTTGTCAGGTTTGGGTACCTGATGTAGAAGTCAGTGGACTCAACTCCACTGGGATGGTTTCTAGATCACCACCCTTAAATGTCAATACTCAAGTATAAGACATTTGCCAATTTAACCAGATCCATTTGACAAACCGGTGTATCTAATAAACACCAAAACTCGCTCAAATGATTGAATGTCGCATCAGTCATGGCGGGCACGTAGTTAACCAAACCAAACAAATAGGACTCCTTGTGTCTTGGAGTGAGGTTACACAACATAGTGTTGAGGTAGAAGACCAAGATCTCTCTTGATCTTAATCACTTTTTGTATGGATAAGAGCTGAACCCTAAATTCAAATGCTTTCTCCTTTTTTTTGTGGTGTCTTCAAGAAACTTCAAGTAATATGTTCTTCAGTGCTAACCTTTATATATGCATACCAGTCTCTCAACCATTTTGCCCGTTTATCTTCAATTATATATCATCTAAATTGACTAGCTGTGTTTCTCAATTCTATATGGCGTTTGATCACATTAATGTGTATGATAGTCACAATTACTGGTGATAATTCTGCGTTCTTCATTGGATTAGCGTACTCACTGTGGTTATTTTGAAAACGAACTCTGGTTAATTCTTTGATGTTTCCTTCCGTTTAAAGTACAGCAAATATCGATTAAACTTGATATGTTTCTGCAGATCCTGAAGGTATTGCAAATGCCCAGAAATCCTTGGGCATAGGACAGGAAGAGAAAACTCGCAAAGTTCGTTGAAGACGATCTAGGAAGACAAAAGGGAGGGGGGAAAAGGAATGAACCCGGAAGAGCAAATAGAATTATCATTGGTGACCAACTTTGTTACGATTTGATTACTTTCGGAATTATTTGGCTTGTTTAACTTGAATTCTAGTCATGTTCTATTACAGTTTGAGCAGTACTAATACAAATTACAGTTTACTTATTTCATTTTCTTAACCAAAGTAAAATCCTTGAAAATATTGTTAGCAGCTCTCAAATCTAATCAAAATCCACTTTTATAAATGTAAAATTTGAGTTCTCTTTCTTAAAAGTGGATTAATTCGTTATGCTATTCTCTTTATTTGAATGCCACGAATTTTTTTAATGCCACTTTCTCTCTTCTTAATTTTTAGTGTTTTATCTTGTATATTTCTTAAATATACATTGTCTATAACATATTATAACCATATAAATAGATATAAAATAAGTTCATTTCAAACACATACATCTTTATGTACATAAGTAAATAAAATAACCATATATACAATATGAAGACATAATGTATAAATTCAAGGTTTAATTACTTGGTACCCGAATTATTTGAAAATTTTTAAATAGGTCCCTAAACTAAAAAAATTTATAATTGGGTCCTTGCACTTTAAACGTTTGTAATTGAGTCCTTGAATTTGTAAATAATTTGTAATTAGGTCTCCGGGTAGGAGAAGAACCTTGTAATTAGAGCATCGTATAAATTGTTTTTGAGGTTTCTTGTCAGTTTTGGAGGTTAATAGAATCATTGGATCACCACAATAGCAAAAATTTTAAAAATGCCTAATATCTCAGGGACCTAATTACCAATTATTAACAAGTTCAGGGACCTGATTACAAAAGTTTAAAATGAAGGGACTCAATTACAGAGTATATCAAAGTTTGGGGACTCAATTACAAAATTTTTTAGTTCAGGGACCTATTTAAAAATTCTCAAATAGTCCAAGGACGGTGGAGCAATTAAACCTAAATTCAAATATTATGCATAGTTAAGTCATAATATTAAGAAATTAAGGAACTTTAATATATATTTAAATACAAATAATATCAATATTAATGTATTATCATATTTTCCTATTACTTGGGTTCATTTCTTTTTATATTGGAAAATTAAGTAAAAACGTATAACAAATAAATTATTAATTAAAATATTATAATAATTTTGTTTAATATTTATTTTATTAGTACACGTGACCTCGTCTTCTTCCTTGCAACTCTTTCCTGTTGATGATCTTACTGCTTAATCATGGAAAGGCCTGCATAAACAGAGCAAAATCAAAGGAAAGATACATAAAAATAATAGAGGAATCTTACTCAATGGCGAAATATCTATCCTCGACCGTTCTTTCCAGAATTCACTTTAGACTGTAACAATGTCTTTCTCAGGTGCCCTTTTCTTTCTTTGGCTTCCCAAATTACCATCTTAACTGCACGTATTCACAAGATGCTGCTGGGTTTGCTTGTGTTGTTTCAATTCTCTTTCTAGGTGTGACTTCTAGATCCAATTTGGATAAAACAAACAACGTTATTGTTCCAGTTGCTTGTAAGTTCTGATTTTCTCTACAACTAGAATAACAATCTTGTTTTCAGTTGCTGAGTTTTACTAACTTCTTTCAGTCACGATGGTTGATGCTGGTGTTATGAATGATTACCAAATTTCTCTAAAATTTCAAGAAACCCCTTCGATTTCTGTAAGCAAGTTGTAGGTGTTACTTGTAACATTTGGAGATGGGCTTATAGGTAGTTTTGATAGGCAATAAATCCCTACAATGGTTCCATTAAAAGTTTAGAAACGTTTAGAGGTCCTTAGGATACTTAACAAAAGTTCAAATAGGTAATTTTGAGTAATTTAATTAGGCTCAATTTCACATAAGAGATCTCATATGACCTGACACCCACATTCATATGGATTTTTCCCATTCCAAACAACCTCTTTTGGCCTCCATTCTTCATAAGAATTGTAGATCTTTCTTTTAGCTTTACTAAATTTAGCTTTACTAAATCCTGATTTCATCCCAATTAGATTTTTGTAATTCGCGTTACAGCCCAACACATACAAGTTGTTCATGTCTTATTGTTAGCACCGTTATTTCTTAATTCTAGCCCAATTTTGACCCATTAAACATCTGTTCTAGCTCTTGCACTCCTCATGAAAGTTGTAGATCTTTCTTTTAGTTTTGTAATGATATAAGTTTCATAACTTTTGAATGTCTATAACACAAGATATGTGCGAAATATAGCGTTGGGTAGGTGGGCCCTCACGTTGTGTTTCCGCGTTGATAAAATTCGACACCAAGACTGAGTGTTGGCTACCGTGCACTGAGCGCCCGACACGTACAGAAAAATATTGTTACACATTTTGACACGTTTTGGGCTTGGGAGGGCCTATAAATAGAACCCTAATACGTATTTGGATGTGTTTTTTGGAACCCTAATCACCTAAGAAATTTAGAAAAACACTAGAGAAGAGAGATTTCAAGGAATTGGAAGGAAAATCCAAGAGCGAAGGCTTGGAGAAGGGGATAAATTAATATTTGAATTGAATTAGATGTGATAGATAGCAAATAATTAGTATTTGTTTTAATTTTTAAAAAGGTAACAATTTGAAAAATATGTGATAGCAAATAATGTAGATAATCCATAAATTAGTATAAGTAATCATAATTTTTTGTCAAAATAAAGTAATTAAATAAAAAATAACTAAAGATTTGATAATTATAACAGTTAATTAGCATATTTAGAAATGCTTTGAAAAAATAAATAAAGTATTTTAAAAAATGCTTGATGTGTAGGTGACACACTTAGTGCATTGAGAATGAGAGAGATTGTGGAGAATGATTCACGTTCTAGAGTAAGAGCTCTAATTTAATATATAGGTTTTTACTAATAGTAAAAAAAAATCTGAAAATTAGTGTTAAACAAGTACACAATCCTAAAATTAGTATTTGGTAAATAGAAACGTTTGTACTAAAGAAAGAAATAAATAGAAAAATGAGTAAGAGGACTCGGTAATTATAAATGATAAAACTATAGTAATTATTATCATTATAGTAATTAAAAATATTTATCCGAAAAAGAAACAAAATGAAATGAAAAAAATAAGTAAGTAGATTCCGATATTTATTTAAAAAATGATACTTGAGGCATCGAGAATGTGAGAGATTGTGAAAAATGACTCACTTTCAAAGAACTCTAATTTAATATATAGAGGTTGATTCAAGTGGCACGAATATTTTTTTTATGAGAACTCTAATTTAATGATGTACACTTCGAACAACTTACTCCTCTAATCAGGCCTTATTTTTTAGATTAGAGTCATCGCTTTTGAATGTGAGTTATTTTTTAAATGTATTCCCAAATTTGCTTATTTATTTTTCAATTTGATTATTTTACCTTTTAGGACAATTATTTCAAATTACTATAATTTCATTCATTAATTGTTGTAATTACCAAGTGCACTTACTTATTTTATCCATTGAATACTTTCCTTTTTAGAACAAAAATCTTAAAATACTAATTTGAGTATTGTGTATTTTTTTGGGTGCATAAAGGGGCACAGATTAGCGAAAAAGATACATGTGTATTAATTGTCTAATACTAATTTCTGAATTCCTACTACTAATTATCTACTAATAAACTCTTATATATTAAAGTAGTGTACTCATTTTTGAACGTGGGTCATTCTCCATAATCTCTTTTCTCCTTAGTATATAGTGTTGTTAAAAGATAATATTTATAATAAATTATAGAATTTGAATTTAAATATTTAAAAAAAGAAATTAAAAATAGTAACCGTCATTCTATAAATGAAAGTAACCTAAGAAATTTAACCACTCTTAAGAAAATGTATTCTCATAATATTTATATTATCGAAAAATTTACCTAATTAAGTTTATATTAGCTTATTTTGAAAATTAAAAAAAAAATAAGTGCATTGGAACTTTTATTTTATTATTTTTTAAAAATCATGTACGAGTAATGATGTAAGAAAAATGACGTGTAAATATCTATATATATAGGATGATTTTTGCAATGTTTTTAGAGCATCAAATCGAAAAAAATTCCTTTTTAGTTTCATCCGGTTTAACCGGTTCAATCGGATGGTTTAGTCGAATGATATATATAATATGCAATACTGTTATAACATACAATACTGAAAAAATGTAATAAAAATAATCAAAGCACACAAGATCAACGTATTCTTCTGCTAAACTGTTCCAAAAAAAGTGTTCTACTATTCTACATTGTCGGACAAGACGAATGGTTAGACAGACTAATAACTTTTATTGTTGTGCATTGCCACATTTATGAAGGAAGGATTGCTAGATCTGAAATACATGATTAGTCAGCTGATAAGGTTTTATCTTTATTGTTTCAATTTTTCACTTTTTTTTTATTTTTTTAATAAATTTTAAATTTTCCTCTTTCTAGAAAACAAGTTTAATCCGGTCTAACCTATTCCAACCGGGATTTTGACCGGCTAAAAGCGGTCTGGCCATAGAAATGGTTTTGACTCCAGACCAATACCGGACAAAAGCCTGGTTCACAGTTTAATCGGTCCGTCCGGCCAGTCCGGTTTTCATTACACTGGATTTTTTATTGATTTACGATGTAAAAAACTTTATACTGACAATGTATCAAAATTAAATTATATATATATCAAAATTTTATATATATATATATATATATATATATATATATATATATATATATATATATATATATTGTATTTTTAAAATTTGTTGTTTTTACTTTTTACATTCTTAATAGCTAAAATGATTTCACTAGATGTGCCCCCATGTTTTCAATAGCTAATATACTTTCACTTGTTTCTTCAAAGGAGTATATTAGTAAGTTATACCAACTCTTTTGAACTATAATATTCATACTTTATATAGAAGTAAGAAAATCTCCTCTCTTTCTCTTGTCACCCTCACACTTTCACAGATGGCGACAGGGGTAGTTTTGGACCATTTTAGCATAAAACCATCAATTTACTTTGCTTTTTCTCTTCTTTTCTTTTCATAAGTGGGTTTTCCATATAGATCTGCATCTTTTTGTGTTTTTTTCCTGTCCTCCGTAATCTTGGTGTGGCTTTGTTTGGTTTCCCGTCTTGGTGCGATGCTGTTTGATTCCCGTCTTGATGCGGTGTTTGTTTGTTCCAGATTGACAGATCTGCTTCGATCCATCATAGATTTGATCAAGACTTGGGTCTCAATGCTACAGATCCGGAAGCATGGGTATTCCGGTGACTTTGATGGTGTCACTCTTGTAAGCAATTTGACTATGATGTATTATGCTTTTAACCTGGGTGCTGTGAATTTGTTCGCAGTTTCATCCTTTTCGGTTTTTAACAATTTTAGATCTGTATTGTCATTGATATACTCTATCAATTTGAATGAATGAATGCCTTTCCTTGTCAAAAAAAAATATATTCATATTCTATATATTTAAATAGTTTTAACTCAAGGTATATTAGTATAATGTTGATACAATTAATGAATAAAGAGGAAATTGGAGTCTTATCTTATAATTAGTTCAATAAATTTGGTTTATGAACCAATAATGTTGAATTTGAGCTAATCTATTAAGTCACATGAACTTGAGGGAAATAGTATACTGCTCGATTCATTTACTTAATAAACTGGCTCGTCGCTATATATAATGTTTTGTGTTTAAAAAATATATATTGTTAAAAAATATATAACTGCTGTCAAAAAAAATAAATATATAATTTAAAAATAATTGTATGAGAAAGGATATTTTGTGAAATATTTAATAACTTGTGACATTTAGCCATTTAGGCTATGTTTGGTTCAAATGAGGGGAGGAGACGAAAGATTTTAAAACTAACTTACTTTTACACCCTTATAATTTTGGATTTTAAAATACATAAGTGGTGATATTTTAGTCTATACTTTCAAAATGTTTTAAATCTCCTCATCTCCCCTCCAAATCCCCCAATATTGGAGGAGGCCAAAATTGGATGAGAAAAGATTTTGCTCGCCTTTATTCCCCTCCTCCTTCCGAAAAAATGAGCCAAATAAAAAATGTTTAAAAAATCTCTTCCCTCCCCTCCATCCACCTCCAACCAAACATTGTTATTTAACGTTGAAACTTAGCTATGAATCAGGTTTACAAGCTAATTAAAAATTTAGTTTGGTACATTTAGTTGATATAATTTTATTTTGATATTTTGTTGATTTAATTTGAGGTGTGGAATTAAATGAAATAGTTTGCGAACTTAATTGGAGACGAATTTGAGCTAAAAAACTTGTTCATATCGAACTTGAGACAAGTTTTGAGTCGAATTGAGCTGAATTGACTTTGGTTTAGTTGACACGTTTCCATCAATCTTGATGATCATTACAAGAAAAATCACTAACAACATCACTACAAGAAAAACTTAAATTGCTGATGGACAAAAGTTGTCGCTAATGGCCCAAAGCTATTGATAGTTGATATTCACTACAAGAAAAGGTTGATATAGCGATGGATTATTACCGACGATGTCGTGGCCTTCGGTAAATCAACAATTTTCGACGGTCTAGATTGTCGGTAAATAGGGTGGTTGATTTTCATCCCATTATCGACGCCTTTACTAAAACCGTCGGTATATCCCATGATATCCTTTGCACGCAATTGCGCGAAATTTTGGGTACCAAATTACCGACGACTTACCTGTTAGAATTGTTTTTTCCATTTTCGACCGCAACAAATGTCACTAAATTTTGACAATTGAATTTATGAGGATGACAGAGTTTATGACGGCCTTGACCGTTGTTAATTCATTTTATTGTTTCTGAGGGCTTTGCCCGTCGGTAATGTAGAAAACGTCGTCGGTTTCTTTTATGAAGTATGTGGGCTGGAACTCTTCCTTCCCCCCTCATTTCTCATTTCCATCTCAGTCTTTCCCTCTCTGATCCTCTTTTTCCCTCACCTTCGGTCGTCTCCCTCCGTCCCAATCACCTCCAGCCACTGTCTTGTCTTTTCTATCTCTCTCTCCATCTCCACCCACCATCCAAGTCGCGACCACAACTACGAGCTCCACTCCCTCTCACTGTCCAACTGCTAGCCACCACTCCAACCCTCCATGTATTTCCTCTCACTCTCTGTTTGTAACGGTGTTTGTGGTTTTTTTTTTAATGGTGTTCCACCTCTGTCAGACTCCTGGTTTGTTCTCCGGCCACCACTAGTTCCTTCTCTGCCAGAAACCACCGCCCCCTCTCCAACTCCTCTTTGGCAGGAATTAACCACCTCCAGATAATTCCACCTCCACCTCCACCTCCATTATGTCCCCACTATCTTGTGTGCCCTGAATGTGTGTTCCCTATTTGATTATTTCTTTTATTAATTATGAACATGTTTGTTCTGAACATTGTTAAATGGATGTGAAAGAAAATTTGTTCTGAAAATGTTTGTTAAACTATGATGCTTTTTTTTTAATTTCTGAACATATTTTATTGTTAGCTCGTGTGCCCTGAACCTGGACATCTTTTCCTTTGTTATATGTTTCCAGTGGTTTTAATGTTATGAAATTAATTTATCTCGGTTGTAGTATATGAATTGTGACCACATTGATTTTTGTTGATTTTTCTTGTTTTTGGCTGAATTTGTATATAGAGTATTATGCAGTTATGGAATATCTTAGTATTATTGTACTGAATTCATCTTTCTTCATAGTCATTCTTGTTTAATGGTATAAGATTCTTAGCACTGATTTCATCTTTCTATTTAGCCTAATTTTGTTTAATGATGCAAGATTCTTACAAAATTAAAAATATATCACAAATAATGTATTAAATAGAGGGTAACTACTGTAAGTAAAATATAACTATTACTTAATGAGTTGGGTGGAGGTTGTTGGCGGCAAGAAGAAGAGACACTTGTACGATACGGGAGACCTTGTCATCAACTATCAGAGTGGAGCCTCCCACATCCTCAATCCTAGTGGAGCGTCCACCAGCCGCAGTCGCCACTCTCACTACAAGAAAACCCGCGTATACCGACGACTTTTTACCGAAGGCCTTAAGGCCGTCAGTAATTTCATCATTTTCGACGGCCTAGACTGTCGATATCGCGCGAATACTTAACTAACCAGATTACCGACGGTCTTGGCCATCAGTAAGGAGAATAAACATTATCGAGGGACAACTCATCAGTACTCCCTTCGATAATTTTGGCGCAAATAGGTGCCAAAATTGTCCAGCTAAGTTTCCGATGGGCTGGGCCATCGGTAAGGGCAGTTAAACAATACCGACGACCTAAGCCTTCACTAAGGGTAGTTAAACAGTACTGTCGGTAAGCGGCGTTTGGTATTACTGACACAACGTCACTTTTTTTAAGTACTGACAACCTAGGCCTTCGGTAAGGGAAATTAGTACCGACGGCCTAGGCCCGGGTAAGGGAAATTATTTATTACCGATAGCCTAGGACCTCGGTAAGGAAAATTATTTATTATCGACGGCCTAGGCCTTCGGTAAGGGAAATTAATTAGTATCGACGGTCTAGGCCATCGGTTAGGGAAATTATTTATTACCGACGGCCTAGACCCTCGGTAAGGGAAATTATGGAAATTATTTATTACCGACGGCCTAGACCCTCGGTAAGGGAAATTATTTATTACCGACAGGCAAGGCCATCGGTAAGCATCACTAATACGCGTCCAGTAACCTTTCCCTCTCATTTCAGTCAGAATGTTTACTTCTCCCTCCTCAGCCTCCTCTCTGAGCATACCACCACCACTTCCAGCGCCTCCCCCTCCACCGCGAGCTCTTAGCCTCCTCTCTAGGTATTACCATTTTCCCCATTTTGTTTCATCTCTGCTCGCCTCTCTTCATTTTGTTAAAAAAAAAATTTGTAACCTATCAGGCGCAACCACCACTGCCAGAAGCGGCCACCACCACTCTCTTCCCTATTAGATGACACCACCACCGTGAATAGGTATCTCAGGCGACATCACCACTCTTCCTTTCTTTTTTGTTAATTTTGTAGTTTTATTTTTTATATGCTTCCCTCTTATTAATTTTTGTTTCTGGTTTAGAATATTTGATGTTAACTTGTTGATGTTAAATTCTGATTTTGTTTATCCCTTCATTATAAATGTGATTGTGCTCATCCTCATTTTAATAACTTGCTGAATTTGGTGATTATGGATGCTTATGATTAGCATTTCTGTTAAGTTGCCTGTGATTAGCATTTCTATTTCTTTTTTATCATTTATGTGTTATCATTAAATAATGTAGGAAAAAATAAATAATATTTAAAAAAAATTAAATTAGAGTTACTGACAGCCTTGTAATGGTTGAAGAACTTACCAACGGCCTGTCCGTCGGAAACGTTCCGATGGCATTTTGCGCGAGGCCGTCGATATGCATTACCGAGGAGCTTGTTTCCGACGGATTTTTGGCCGTCAGTCGTCCGTCGGAAATGGCCCATTACCGACGGCTTTTGGCCCTCGGTAATGAGATTTTTTTCTTGTAGTGTCTCACGAGACTGAGGAGACTGTCGAGCTGCAGCGGAGACTGGTTGCTTCCAAGGAGCGTGAGCGGTGGATGGAGCAGGACTAGCGTCAGATGATAATGACGATTCAATAGTTGCTAGAGACACAAATGAAGATGTTGTTCCCAATAGCAGCAACATCTGACCTAGCAGCAACAGCCCCCACAGTCTCTGTCTCAGCCGAGCCAGCGCACCAGGAAGGACGAGGAGGAGACATATTCATCTGAGGAACTTTTCAGATGGTCTCCTTATGGGAATTATTAGATGATTTTCTTAGGTTTTTTAGCCTTTACATTGCAAACTTGTAAAAAATACATTATGGTTAATTAATTTCATTTTAATTTTATTTATCATTTCAATTATAATTATAATTTATTTTATCTTTCTTTTTTAATCATGTTTTGTAATAATTATTTGACTAATATTTGAAAACAATTAATATAAAATATAATTATAATATTTAATTAAAAATAATTATAAAATTTAAACTTGGTGACAATAAAATATCATTTTAATATCAGTAAAACATAGTACAATAATAATTTATGACTACCGACGGGCTAGGCCGTTGGTATAAAACGTCATTGAAATTACCGACGGGTATAGGTCGTTGGAAATTACCAACGGTTGTTTCCGTCGAAAATTATAATTGGTGTTTGCATAAACCCGTCGGTAACCATTATTGACGCTCTCGTTTCCGACAAATCTGAGGTCGTCGATTTTTCGTCGAAATACAACCATTACCGACGACTTTTAGTGTTTTTCGAAGGCTTTTGGACATCTATAATGGAGCATTTTCTTGTAATATTTACCGATGGCTAACTGAGAACACCAAATTCGTTGGCAATAAACTCATCGATAAATATTACCTACAAACAGATCTCAACCCTTCGGTAATATTGACAACATGGTTTGTGAGGTGAACCATGGTATTAGAATTTAACATGAGATCATTGTACTTGATCACATATAAATTGCGTATGTTGACTCTTGCTTCTTATCATTATGTTGTTACGCTTATGTTAATTATCTATTTTATGCCCTTACTGAGTTATGTAACTCACCCCCGTAATGGCTCAGATGTAGGTGTGGAAACTGTTGGACCATCCCGAGCTGCTCTGACTTCTTAATGTGGAGACATACTGTGATACCGTGACCTAGAATTCATTTTCACTCTTTTTTCTTTTGGGATCAGACATGCAACACATTTATTAACCCTTCTGACTTTGAATTGGTTTTTCATCGGTAAAAGAAAAAAGGCTTTCTTTCTCTAAAACTTTTATTAATAATTTATTATAAACTCTTATTTTTAATAAATCTTGCTTAAATCTGTTTAAATAGGGGTTTTCCTTCATATGATGAGGTATATTTATATTGTAATTAGATTTGAGATCCTTTTAAAAATGTGGTTGAAAGGCTTTGGAATTGGGGCCTTGCCCCCTTTCTAGTCAGTCATGGCTAGGTATGGAAATAGGTCAGGCCACTCGTCAGGGACCTATGGTGTCGCGACCGTCCCGTTCGGGCGCCGCGAAAAAATAGATTATTTGTGAGGTTCAGAGGAGTCGCCACCAATTTTATTTTAATTAGGGAAAAAATGGAAAACCCTAAAAGGATGGTCTTAAACCAGAATCGATTACGAGTAGGGAAGGTATTAGCACCCTACACGTCCATTAAAAAAACGGTTGCCTCTAACTAATTGTGTAAAATTATAATAACTTATGTTTTACCCCTAAAAGCGAAAGATTTGTTATTTAATTAATTTGAGCTTTAAAGTAAGGAAGAAGAATTTAAAAGAAATTGTTTAGCTTGACAAGGATGGTCCTTGCTCCTATGTATCCCTCGGTGCGATGGGGAATTCAAAGCTACGTAGTTCTTGTAGAAAATGATTGTGGTTTTGTTGATTTTATTTATTTAGTTTTTTAGAGATTTAATTGATTTTATTTTTTTTTATTTTCGAAACAGATTTGATTGATTTTATTTTTTATTTATTGAAAGAGATTTTAATTTAGGACTTCTGAGCTGTCGCAACTCATGCATCCTTAAAGATGAGATAAATTAGCTGTCACTGCTAACTTAACCTCTTTAAATAATTTAATCTTATTATTTTTTCAAAAGTGAGGTTATTTAATTTGGTTTATTATATATATTTTTAAGAAGAGGGCTTTAGGATTTCTGAGTTGTCACAACTCATGCATCCTAAAGAGTGGAATTAACCTAGTTGTCACAACTAATTTAATTCCCTGCATTTTTGAAAGAAATGAGACCTTACGACAATAATAACAAGCAATGTTGTTAAAATCGAACAACAAAAGGAATGATGTATAACATATATTTTCCTAATAAACTACAACATGCTCTACGAATAAATCCAAGAAAAATATACTGAAAATCATATTATATAACCAATGGTTCATAGTACAATATTGTATGTTATAACTTATAAATAGAAAATTATAAAGCAAAAATTATAAAGTTTTTAATTTTATTTTAATTATTTCTTATATATTTATATGACAAGAAATGCCTCAGACTTGCCATACGCGGTCTAGTGGTTCGGTGCTTCAGCTTTTATCTATTTTTTATGCGTCATAATCATATTATATGTAGTTTAGAGTTTAAAAGTTTGAAAACCAAAAAGATGCAGAAGAAGTCTAAAAGCAATGAAGAATATTGGGACTTTGAAGAGTGAAAGCCGCCATGGTTACTCACAAACGACGAAGATGTCCGCGGTGGTGGATCCGTGACAGTGCGGTGGAAGAAGAAAGAGAGTGGTCTGTGACTATGAAGGAGCCGGAGGCGGCGGCTTGCGGATGGCGGCGCGGTGGCTCTGCAGATCTGTGATGCGGTGGGGAAGGATTGCGTCAGAATGGCTGAGATGATGATGGAGGAGGGAGCGATGGTGGCTTACAGTGGGAGTTTGTTGTGATGGTTTATGGTTGTTGTTGTATTTATTTTTGTGCACTGAAATTGATAGGACCGCTTGTGGTGGTTTTGGGGACCACTGTATATGATGGTGGTGCTGTAGTGAGAAGAAGATATTGTAGAAAGGTTCAGCGAGCTCAAAAAACCCTGTCCCCCCTTTGAGAATTTTTTATCCTCTTTATAGCTAGCCATTAGGTTAAGAAAATTTATTTCATTATCAATCACAATTAAATTACTCAAATTAAGATCAATTATTCAATTATCATTCAAATCTTTATAATTATGGAGTTAATCAATCATTTAGATCAGAATCAATTTAATTGAAATCAGAATCAATCATCCAATTTTATTTTGAAAACCTACCATTAGTGGATTTATGAAATTAATTTCATTTCGAAAAGGAAAAACCTATCTTACTAAATCAATTTGATGAGAATCATAACATTATTATTTCTTATTTATTTTTTTATTTTTGTTATCATAATTATTGTTCATCCATCTTTAGCCCAAAGCCCAGCGGACCTGCTTATGACTCTCTCTGATCCAAACTCCTATTGATTTTTTTATTTTTATTTTTATTTTTATTTTTTAACCGGACAGAATTAAGTGTTCACATATGGCCTAGCCTATTTAACAAAAAGAGACTAGGTCAAAGCTTTTTAAAAAGTCTATATAGCTAAAGAGCTCAAGCTAAAGGCTTTAAAGAAAGTCTACATGGCCTATCAAGCCGGCCTATTTAACACAAACATGTATATAATATATATTTATAAAATACAATTTTTTATATTATAATAATATAATATATTATTTATAATATTTGAAAGTAAAAGCGTATTGATCTATTTAAATGTAAAGACCTACTTGCATATTTATTTGCGAAGGCTTAGTGGCCTATTTATCAGTATAGGCCTACCGGTCTCTTTATCTTTAGTGGCTTACAAGCCTATTTACAAGTGAATGTATATGACCTATTTGTAGGTGGAGGCATATTTAAATACCTTGTTGAAAATAAGTAGGCCTTTAAATAGGCTTTCAGGTCAGGTCAGGTTTTGAAGTAGGTCAGGTCAGACCTTAAAAATTGGCCTATATCAGACTAATAGGTTAAACTCATGCCTGAAGATCGGAACATAGACCAGATCTATTTATGTTAGGGCCTAACTCGGCCTACCCTATTATCACCCCTAGTGATGGTCCCGGTTTTGGGTCATGACAGACTTGCTTATGATTTTTCGTTCATCTTAAGTCGTCTGTCTTGAGTCATCTAAACATTTTCTCGTTCTCGAGTCGCTTGATGGAGTCGTCTGATGGGGTTGTCTGACCTTGTTATTTTGAGTTATCTGATTTCTTTGACTCTTCTTTAGACAACATCTTCTGTTCATCTTCTCCTTAATTAAGATTGAACCTTTCGCAGGTAACTTCAGATTTTTGCACACTAAACAAATATGTTAGCAAGGTTCACATTAATGCACATAGAAGAATATATCAAGTCTCATCAATGATTTTTGTATTATGGTCACGAGACTTGGAAGTTTTACATAATATGATTTTACATTGTTAAGCACATATTCGTAAGAGGACGAATTCGTACCAAATAGCATGGTTCAAAATGTTTATTGTGACACATTTGTATTTTTTGTTGTTCTTATTTTATTAATTTTTTATTAAATAATTTTTTGATTTGTTTTGATTTAATAGTCCAAATTACTTAATTAATAAAAAATTAAAAAAATAAGTGTGTTAATAAATGCAAAAAATAGTAATGACACAAATTGGAGCATTTATTATACTTGATGAAACTAGCTCCATACGTGCTGAAATCCCTAAACAAAACACGATGGGATGATTGAACAGTTTCTCCCTGTGTGAAATGTGAATAGCCTCAACCCGATTAGATGCGAATTTTGGGAAGCAGCAGCAATTTATGAGACTGATAATGATAGATTCTCTAGAGGGGCATATTAGTCATCGAAACTTGAAAAATCTAAAAGCAAAAACAAAAATTGCTGTAAAAGGTGTGAATTTGCACCTGCAAAGATGCATTATTTTGGCTAAAAACTTCTGCTTCGGGTATTGGCTTTGGGCAAATAACCATTCCAGCTGAGCAGGTCCTTTTCTTCGCTAGAAGAAGCTCTCTTTCTCTCTCATGTGCTCATTTCAAAACTAGACAAAGAAAGAAAGGGCTATAAATAGATAGGGCTAGCTAGCTAGAAAAGATGGAAGAAGTGGAACAAAGGCATTAGTGCAGTTTGGTTTCTTTGGGATTAGTAATTTTTCCGAAAGCTGAAGTAGCCGGACTGAGAAGCTGAGGCAGGTTTGTATCTGTATACTTGATCTTAATTTTCTTCTCTTCGTATAACCCCTCGTGAAACCACAATTCCTCATGAGTTGGCTAGATAGTTTTCCATTAATTTCTTTCTCTTACTTTGTTTTTGTCGTTCACTCCATCTCTTTCCTTTCTCAAACCAGTTTTCTCATCAATGAACTGTTTTTCCTTGAGAAGGAAAATACAAGTGTCGTTTCCTTTTTCTTTGAGCTATTACAGTTTGATTACTTTCCCAATATTTCTGCAGCTTGTTTTTAATTATTGATTTTCTATCATTTCCTATCCACAAAAGAGAGAAAATTTATGCCAAAGCCAAAGGATCTGAGTCTGATGATTCTTTTGCTTAGACTTGCATATTACTGTGTTAAAGCAAAAGGGTGTTCAGCCTTTCGATCTTGAAACAATACTCATACACTAATATATACACAAGGGTTTCTGGCTGGTGATTTTCATATATTGGGTACAGACACAGATATAAAGCCTGGTGAAAAAGGGTATTATATCATCTGCTTTCAGAAAAAAGGCTAGTACTACCTCCAAATCTTGTTCATTTCGTTAGATCTTGCATAAGTTTTTGTCTGAGATATATTCGGTGGTATATCCGTTTGTGCCAATCTTGTCTTTACTTAACCTAGCTGGAGTTGCATGGGTTTGAAGTATGCACAGAACCTTGTTGCTTGTAGGGAAGTTTCCTATGAACTTTCATCCGGAAAATCATACCCAGCAGAAAGCTGATCGATTTGATTAGATCGATGTGTTTGTAGGAAACTAGCTAGGAGTCATGACCTCTCTCTCTCTCTCTCTCTCGTTCTGGTTTGTTTTAAATTAATATTAATATTTCTATGATCTTACATGCAGTTTCTCTAATATTGCCTGTTTCAAAGATGGGGAGGGGAAAGATCGAAATCAAAAGGATTGAGAACACAACGAATCGCCAGGTCACCTTCTGCAAGCGAAGAAATGGTCTTCTGAAGAAAGCTTATGAGCTATCAGTGCTTTGTGATGCAGAGGTTGCCCTCATTGTCTTCTCAAGCCGCGGTCGCCTCTATGAGTATTCAAACAACAAGTAATTTACCTCCTCCTTTTCTCCATTATTTTTTTTTCTTCATTTATTTTGTTGCTAATTAAAGATCAACCATTAATAGATACTACAATATTAATATATTTATTCATAGTTGATTGCAGTCTGTTACTCCTTTACAATGACATTGTTCTTTTAGCCTGACTAATGATTGGGACCCCAGAAACTTGCATCCGTTCTAAACTGATGCTAAATTAGTAGTAATTATTAATTATTATTGCATTAATAACATTAGTTACCTACCATTAATCCGGGGTCAGAGATCTGGAAGAATTCTGGGCCATTAAATTAGGAATTGAGATGCTATATAGATCGAGTTAAGAGCTTTGGTAAAATACAATACAAGGGTGATTCTTGGATAAAATAAAACGGTCAGTTGTACTCATCAAGAATCCACACCACCTCATTTTAACAAAAATTATAACTCAAACATTTTTCTAGAGGCTCTTGCTAACGATGATTAAGGAATCAACAAAAAAAAAAAAACCTGTATTGAGAAATTAAGTATAACACTTTTTAATATATTAAATATATTATTTTTTCATATTAAATTTTCTTTCTTAATTTCTTAAATAATGTTTAAGTAGGAACGCTCATTAGGATTCTTCTTTTATATAGGATACTCTCATGCCTTCAATAATAAGAAGCATTGAAGACTCAACATGTTAAAGAACTTAAACTTACACATAGCAAAAAAAAAAAAAAAAAAGAAAGAACTTAAACTTACTTTTGCCTCTGATTCTATTGGAAGCTTCTTTAAAATTTTATAATAATATTCCACTTAGCCAAAATTTTTCCAAACCCTAATCTTTTACTAGACCGAGTTATTTAATAGGATTATTATATTATAAAAGATATGTTGTTAGATCATTAAAATTTGAATATTACAATCATTATATATGAAGTGCAACTTTTTATAATAATAATCATTATATATGAAGTCCAAACTCATATAAACTTCTTCCGAGAATGATTTTATAATTATTATAGATTATTCACAATATTGCTTATGTTTTTTTATCTTTAACTAAAAATAAAATACACTTAAAAAAAAAACTAAAAATAAAATACAAATTATGGGTACCAACTCCTCGTCAAGAGGCAAAAGCTATTATACAACAGTACAGATGCATAATATCCAAGTAAAAAACAATGAACTTCTATGCTTGTCTTCATTTTTGTTATAGTATATCGCGGTATCTCTTAATAATTACTACTAGATATTTTGCCGCGTCTCGCGTATTTAAAATATAAAATACGGTAAGTTGTCTTTATATTATAATTATAATTTGATTAAATAAGAAAATGATTTAATTGGTATACACTGTTAGTGTAAAGATTTTTTTACACTAACAACCATCTTTACACTGACAACCAATCAGAAACTGTCACATAACTTAAAATGTTTGACTTTTATCCAACTATCTTAAAAGTCACGCACACCATAATTTCTGATTAATTGTCGGTGTAAAAAACTTTTCACTGACAATGCATAGCAATTAAACTCATAAGAAAATTATCCTTTAATTATAAAATATAGAATTTGTAAAGAAATTAATTCTCTAAAAACCAAGATTCTCCAAAAAAAGATTTACCATTATTTCTCTTCATTAAATGTGTTAGTATTTTATTAAGATAGCCTTAAGTTAAAATTGTTTTAAATAGATAAAATTTGCGAATTCTTGTTCATAAAAGTTGGTGTTGCTTGCTAATATACTTCTTGATCGAGAAACAGGTGGGAGTATACTTGCTGCCCCATTAACTATATATATATATATATATATATATATATATATATATATATATATATATATATATTACTATTATTGTTTCTAGTTATACTACATACTAAATAGACGACCTTTATGCTGCTAGTACGTACATACCATGTCAGGAAAATTTATTGAAGAGCTGCTTTGGCAAAGCCCTAATCTAAGAGCCTGTTTGAATTCACCTTCGGTAAACCAAAAGTAAGAATAAAAAAAAAAAAAATAGATTAAGATATTTGATCATAGTCACAGTTGAATGATAAGGCTGACCTGCAACTACAGCAACTGTAACCAAAATTCAGACGATCTAGTAACCATAATGCATTGCTGTGCCTGTTACTAGATTGTATTATCTCACCCATTTATGAGGTATATCTAAACTTGTCTTCTGCTTCACTATCAGCTTTCTCATCTCTTCATGTTGAAGTGACAGTGAGTTATGGTTCTATATATGTTCCGTTTGTATCCTAGTTTGGGTCTGCTTTTACTTTTTCGCTATTCACAGTTTTGCAAGAAAAAGGTGAAACACTGGAATTTTGTAGGATTTCAAATCATATCGTTTAGAACTTAATTTCATCATAGCACGGTCACCGTTTAATTATCGATCTGGATATCACGGCGCTAGCTAGCTGTCAAAAGAGAATGACCATAAACGTGCATACAATTTTATGTTACATCAGAGGAATATGGGGCAATTTGATTATGTCTCCAGCTTTAGTGCAACGTAGGTTTCAATTTGTAGTTGTACTTGATTCGATCCACTAACACAGTATCTCTATCCTATAAAGATATACTGATTCACTTGCATGTCTCCGATCCCCCAACGTACAGATCATAAAAGCTAACTAATTAAGAGCTAATTGTATTTTTTATATCAATATATATAGTGATGATCATAATTAATCCCTGTAATCATAATAGAAGTTTCAGTAAATTTGACTCACCGTACTGAGCTGGTTGACAAAATGGAGGAGAAAGTGAGAATATGTCAGTGAGTCAGCTCCAATAAGATGGACGGTACGTTGCACCTATAAGGGAACCATGCCGGCCACTGCTTTCATGTCAAAATGGCCCCTTCTTTTCTTTCCTTTGAAGTGCTAAACTATATGAGAATCCGCGTATATGAGAGAGAGAGAGAGAGAGAGAGAGAGAGAGAGAGAGAGAGAAAAGATAACTAGTAGATCGCATCTTCCGGTCCTTTGCATTCAAATTTCACAGAAATCCAATTTGCTTGCTCATGATCCATTTCCATTTCTGGCTTAGATTGAAACGTCATCTTTGTCCACCTTCTTCAGTGAAAAGGAAAACTTTTCTGTCCTTTTTGTATAGTTAAATTTCCTGGAAGTCTCTCTGATCCTTTCAGATTCGAGTTTCTACCTTTTAGTTCCAGCTAGCCTCTCAGGTTAAGTTCAAAATTGAAGAGGGCAAAATAGCGAGTTTCCATAAAATGTGTACAAATCGAAGATGGTACCCGCTTTTCCTGTAGGAGTATCTTTGCCTCCATTAATTATCTTCTAAACAATGGATTTGGATCCCCTCCATTTCTCTAAAGAGATGAAGGGCTCCATTTATAGACACAAAAAATTTTTAATGATTTAATTTTTTTTAAATGATAAAAAAAATTTGAAACACAGATCTCTAATTTATGTTTATCTCTCTTCTAAATTCGGAGCCCTCCAATTCTTTTAAGAAATGGAAATGATCTCAACTCCTAAATAATGAGGGTTTGGTGGACAACCTTTGTATATAGTTTCAAGGGTGCAATAATACACCCCAATTTTTATCCAATATTATTTGGCGACTTGGTTTTTTTTTTTTTTTTTTATATTAATCGGAAAGGAAAGTCACCCCTTCTCTCCACCTTATCGTCACCGCAATCCAAACCTATCGTCCACTACATCCTTGCGCAGCCACTACCATGTGCCATCACAACCCCAAAGACCTCCATATGGGAACGTTATCGCGGTTCCATCTTCGGTTGACACCTCCGGCTCAATGTCGGTCCAAAGCCGCGATACTGTATGGAATCACACTAGATCCAAGTCGTAGGACTTAAAAGCTTTACTCCCACCTTTCTCCCTCCCCACCATCATCGCCCCGAACCTCAAAACCAAATCTTGCTCCTTCTTCAATGGCAAATCGGTAGATCTACAGCTCTTTCTTTGCATTGTTACGATCTGGGTTGCAGTGGGTGGAAATCAGAAAATATCGTACATGGGTTGTACGACAACACGTGTCAGCAAAAACCACTATTGCAATCGACATCGCAACGGACAGACAACACGACACACTGATATTGCTGCTCACAAATGACGATGATCTTACCTTTACAGAGAGATTGGAGGACAGACATGGAGGAGAAATGGTGGTGGTGAGGGAGAAGGGTGATGCATGATAGGTGGTGGTCTGTGGTGGCTGAGCGGATCTGCTTCTACTTTTCACAGTGGGATTGAGTCAAAGAAAGGTTACCCATAGATCAAGTAACAAGTAATTATTTTCAGTCGTTGATGGAAATTTCTTTTTGATCAACGGCTGAAGGAGCAAGTTTCATAGTTGCACCTCCCTTCGAAAAGTGCATTGTAGATGACACCAATGTATAGATATATTCATAGAATCACTTAAAAGATATAATGATAAATATTTTTTATAAACAAAAAATATATTGATAGGAGTATAAGGGGTACTCAAACCCATGTACAAGGACAAAAGAAAGAAATAAATAAAAAGAGAAAAAAACAAGCTTTATGTAAATATCATACAGACTCACTAACTACAAGACCAATATGTACTTTAGAGAGGCCTTTCCCCCAAACAAATCCAGACCAACAGAAAAGGAAGCACTGAAAAATTCTACCTAGCTCCAGTTCAACAATAATTGCCAGCCACAAAGAATGGAATACATGAGTACTCATCATCACCACATCTAGCTGCCACTGCTTTTACAACCAAAAACCTAATTGACTTTTCCTCTAAATAAAAACAGAATGGTGTATTTCTCCATTATTGTTCATGAATCCACTTTATCAGTTGAATACATGCATCTTTCATAAGGACTCCCATCTAAGGCATGAGCAAACTAGCCAGACAAATGATAATCCTAGTTCTACAAAAACCGAATCCACACCTCCAAAAACAACTACTCCAATGCATGAAGGGCTTATTAGAGCTTGTACAAATAAAAAAGTATATGAAAAAAACAAGAAAAGAAAGTTACTCCTCAATAATCACATCTGACAGCAGTATGATAAGCAACAACTTCTTCAAAGTGCACATAACTGCTGTTTGAGAGAAAAACAGAAGCATCAACGAGTTTCAATCTAGACAACTCCTCCACAAAGGCATAGGAAGATAATTTGAAAAGAGCCTGCATCTAGTAACACGACAGTAGGAACTAAAAAACCACAGTCACCAAAACCAAGTATTGTATGGACACTCCCTAAAAACCTCTCGTGTTTCTCTCTCTCACCATATTTAGCAGCCTCAACAATACACATTTAGTGTATCACTCTCTCTAACACCTCGACACGAGCTTTCCAAGTTGACTACACGGATAAATCCATTTCACGCACCTGCAGGAAAATTTACCAATACAAAGAAGATAAAAGTTTCCTAAAACATGTTCAGGTTGGATGTCAAACAAAAACCGAAACAAAGGGATATAACAACCAAAAAGACTTCTCAAACTATAATGAATAAATGTTATTAAAATGTTGCCTTTGAGTCTCCAAATGCTTTATAATATGCATCACTTTAACTATAGTTTTAATGTCATGTATGGTTGAGATAATATACATTAAATAATATACAAGCTCTTGACTCTACACCTATGTTTGTTATGGCTGAAAAGCAAAGGAAAGAAAATTAAGACAGGAAGGAAATGGGACAAAAAGTAGTGCTTTCCTCGTTTGGTTCATCATTGAAAAGGCAAGGAACAGTTTTAATTTGTGGTGTACACCACCAAAAGTGCTTCCACCGGATTTACCAAGAAAAGTGGAGGGAAGTGTTCGTTTTGTGTGAAAAAGATGAAAACACATATGATATGATTATATCCAATTTTTACTTAAGGATATTTGTGTCATTTCACAAAATTGATTTTTTCTTTTCTTTCACTTTCTACACAATCAAACAAAAGGAGAACAAAAATTTAGTTTTTTTCCTTACATTTTCTCTTCTATCAATAACAGTTATCTCATTTTTTACTCTCTTTTTTCTTCTTCCCCTTTCTTTACTTCCCCTTTTCTTTTCTCTCATTTTATTATTTCCTAAACCAAACGAAATGTACCTCTGAAGATGCATCGATAGGGTTTCGAGCACTACAGATGAGGATGTGTATAGCCTCCTTCCACAGTAGGTGGCGTCATCATCCTCATTGGAGTTATCTTTAGGACTATTGGCCTCTAGTTTCATCTTCTCCATCCACTGCTTTCAATGGAACTCTTTAATATAGTGTCTCGTTCCTTGCTAGGTGCACCATCTAGTGACGCGAGATCACTTATGTCTTCGTTTGGTAATATCACGCGAGACTCCCAAATCTTTACATATTCAGAGCCATTGCTTCCACCCGTACTTTGATGCTGATGAGGATCTATAGGCGATGGACAATGACAATGATGGACCACGACAACAAGTATGTATACCCAAAAAGAGGAGGGGAAGAAATCGAGGTAGCTAAGACCAACTTTGACAAATGTTTTGCGCCAATAAGAGTCAAATGCACACTACCACGATTTATTGCGGGAAAAAAAGGAAAACAAATGTCTTTGAAATTTATCTTATGACTAGTAAAGGCTAGGTGTTTGTATTTGGGTCAAAAAAGAATATCGTGTTTGTTGGTTATGTATGCTAACACATTTTTTTTTGTGCACAACCATATATACGTGCTTTGCTTTAGGTTATATATTTCGTTAGGTAATTTTGTTATTTATCCTTTAAGCCTTTTAAATGTTAGATTAGAGGTCTTAGAAAAGGAAATTTTGTTATGTATTCTGATACTACTACACATGTATATTAAAAATATAATGCATGACACAAGACATGAATGATCATGACATTAGATTGAATTTAAACTTAATTAAATTACTCATTTGATTTTTATAGTTTATTTCAAATTTAATTTAATCCCTATAATTCAGAACAATTTAAAAAGGTAGATTTTTTTATTAGACAAAAAAGAATATAATATAGTAGAGTATAATGGGCCGGTACTCCAACCCATATACATCAAGGAGTAGAATTATCTAACCTTTACAAGCTAACTTTAATCATTGAAGAGGGCTTAGACACCAATCATAAAAAGAGAAATTCCCTAATCTTAATCCTAATTCAATACCAAGATCTGATATTTTTATGATATGAAAAACACTAAGAACATCAACAAAGTGTTGATTATAAATAAAATTATTATTCTTGTGGAATCAAATCGACCAAGTAGTTGTAAACCAAGGAACCATCATGATGACATAATACCTTTTTCATCTTCTTTTCCACGCTCCAATCCTTGATGGTATAAAAGTGAGATATTGCACTCACCGAAAGAATAACCTGAATGCCCAAGCAAAAGTAGAATTTTCCCCAAACTAAAGATGCAAACTTGCAACTGAAGAAAAGATGCCTAAAAGAGTCATGTTGTTGTATGCAAAGAGAACAGTCAGCTTGCTAACGTTACGATAATATTTCTCCTACCTAAATTGAGCATTGTTGGGAGCCTATCTAACATCAATTGCCAATAAAAAAAACCATAACTTTTGCTGGAATAAAACTATCCTAAATTTTTTTTTAAAAAGTTATGATTAATAGACACACCAAACTACAAGAATAAACACAACTTCTGATTTTGAATGATTAAGTAAGCAGATCTTAAACCGGAAGAGTCAAAAGTAAAAATTTGGTGTTTCTCGCTCACTCAACGTGGTGAGTTTGCGGTTTACCAAAAAAACGTGGTGAGTTTTGGTGATGGCTAGCAAGAGGTATCTCAACAAGTGCCTCACCCATGTAACACCAAATACTCATGTGAAAACCCATATTTATCCTTCTCATTAACACACTTTCCCTACCTTTCACTACCACCCCCATCTCAACCATCCCGAACACCATCATCAGCCACTACCGTCTCCTCCGAGACGACCACCACTGTCGTCATGCCAGTCACCACCACCACAATGTCGCCGCCTCACACATAAGCCATTACAAAATGAACATAGTGACAGATCTGGTTTATTGGGTGGGGGGGGGGAAGGATGGTGGTTCACAGACCACCGTTGAGACTGAGCTCCTCTGCGCGAGCTCCGTTTGAGATTGGAGCACCACCACCCACCGTCGTTGTCTCGCCTTGTCCTGCCATAACCTTCGCACCAGACGCAGTGTTGTCCTGACGTCCCTCCGTCGTGAGCTCCAAGCATCAGATCCGTGCCTCAGCTCCGTTCATCTGCTTGAACCGTCGCGCCGTGCTTAGCCCGCTGCCATCCTGGTCATCCATCACCATCGTCGCCCAAACGCTCCACCACCCACTTGCTGCCCCCTCCGAGTCTCTTGTTGGTAATATTCAACGAATGATGCTGGTGAAGGTGGGGTTGGGGTTGTTGGGTTCTGGGTTCTGATGTCAGGTTGGGGTAGGAATGTGGGTGGTGGTGGCCAGTTGAGTGGTGGTGAAGGACAGAGGGATGGAGATGAGGTGGTGGCTGATTGGGAGAGGTGAAGGTAATTTAGAAATTAAAAAACAAATGTTTGGTACGCAATCTGGACCATTGATTATTTGAGTAATATATCCAACGGTTAAATATGATGATTCGTCCATGAGGCACTTGTCGAGGTACCTCATGCTAGCCATCATCGTGAGTTTTGCGACATTAATCAAGTCTCATCTTTAGTGAAGCAAAGGGACCTAGTTATAATTAATTAAGGAGTAAAGATCCAAATTGGCCCTTGACAAAAAAAACACGATGACATTTTGGTTCCTAAGAAATGAAAATACCAATTTGGTTCTCAAGAATGTAAAATGCGTGTCAAATTGATCCTTTTTAGGATAATTTTTAAGGACATTTTAGTTCCCGTCAGGGATCAATTTGACCCGCATTTTACATTCTTGAGGATCAAATTGAAATTTTTCATTTCTCAGGAACCAAAATGTCATTGTGCTTTTTTGTCGAGGATTAATTTGGGTCTTTACTCATAATTAAGAAAATACGTGATGTATGATGAATGACAAACGAGACAGTGACAAAGGAAAGAATAAGGACTTGCTTGATAAATTTATGAAAAAAAGGGTAGCGACATGTCAATACCAAAAAAAACCAGAAATTCTTTTTTGTTTAACAACATTAAAGTGCTTATATGGCCAAAATTGACCCCTTCATAATATATTCAGCGGCAATTTTTTGTTTAGCCATTAAATGGGAATATTTTCTTTTAAGGATTTGATTGCTATACAGTTACAGTATAAATGTTTTTTACACTATCAACCAATCAGAAATTGTCATATCAATAAAAATGATTGACTTTTATCCTAACTACTAGGGGAGGAAATAGGCTAGGCCGAGCTATATCCTGACAGGCTTGAGCCGGGCTTGTGTTCTAATCTCAAGACTTGAACATGACCTATTAACCTGATATAGGTCAATTTTTAAGGCCTGCCCTGACCTACTTCAAAGCCATGTCTGAAAGTCTTTTTAAAAGTCTATTTTTCAACAAAACCTTTAAATATGCCTCCGCCTATAAATAAGTCATAAGCCTTCACTTGTAAGCCTCTAATGATAAAGAGGTTGGTAGGCATATACTGATAAATAGGTTGTTAGGCGTTCACAAATAAATATGCAAGTAGACCTCTACATTTAAATGGGTCAATAGACATTTAATTACTTTCAAATGTTATAAATATTATAAATAATATGTTATAGTATTATATATTAAATTATATTATATATGTGTGTGTGTGTGTGTGTTAAATAGACTGGCCTGATAGGCCAAATAGGCTTCTTTTAAAGCTTTAGCGTGATCTCTTCAGTTATATAAGCTTTTTAAATAGCTTTGACCTGACCTTTTTATTAAATAGGCTAGGTTAGGCTAGACCTTAAATAGGCTAGGTCATATGCCCCTGAAGAGCGGAGTAGTCTATTCCCACCCTACTAACTACCTTAAAAGTCATTCAAACCATGATTTCTAATTGGTTGACAATGTAAAAAAAATTTACATTGATAGTGCATAAAAATTAAACTTCAATTTGAATATATTATTAATATAAAGATAATTTTTCACTTTTATGTAATTATATATTATCATGTTATTAAAAATGTAGTTAGAAATGGTAGCAAAAACCTACGATTTACTCATACTTTGAGTGAGGGAAATACATGTGCTGATTGGTTAGCTAACTGGAGCTTGCATCAACCTTGAGGCATTCATTTCATTCATTCTCCCCCTGTGGATCTTGCTAGGCTAATTTTTAGTGATGCTTCTCAGGCTTCCATACCCCGTTCTTTAGTTTCCTTATAATTTTTCCTGTCTTTTGGGCTTTAGCCCCTTTGTGCAAAAAAAAAAAAAAAGAAATGATAAAAAAAAAAATCTCCCCATATTCATAGATCTGTGTGGAAATTGCCTGTTTAATTTAGGAACTTAAATTTATTAAATATTTCCTATAGAAATGGGAATGAAGACAAAAATCTCACCGAGACAAAAGTGGGAATAGAGATAGCACTAGACAGTAACTTATTATTTTAATTTATTAATATTATAGACTTAAATTTTTTTTGTTTTGGTGCTATTAATATTATAGACTTAGATTGAAACTTTTTACAACTTTGAGTAAGTGACTTTTTTTTGGGTATGCATATATGAAGTTTGAGTAATTATTAATTATTACTTATTAATTAAACACATATATGAATAGCAGTACTATGTCCTTATAAGATGCGTTAGTTTGACTTCAATATGAACTATATATAAAGATTAAATGGCGTAATTAATGGTTTCCAAAAAATTAGTAGAAGGCTGAGATCTTAATTATTTTATACACATGAGGTTGAAATATTTACGTACAATTAAAATATTAAATTTTGTTTCTGAAAGCAGTTCGTCAGCAAGATGTTCACCATTTATAAATCAATTATTTATGATCTCTTAGCACACCTAATAATACACCGACTTATTCTAGTTCGCATTGCAATTCAACTTTTTTAATTTAAAAGAATATAGGTAATAAAGATTGAACCCTTTATTAACCCCTCAATTATAGTGATTCCTACACCATATATTAAGAATTAAGTGTGTTTGGATTCTCCTTAGAAAATTCCGAAGGGATATTTGGACAAAAGTTATTCTTTAGTAGTGTTTGCCCAAATGACCATTTGAAAACTTGTAACTCTTCTAAAAATTTGAAAGTGCGACTAGTAAATTGCTTTATTATGTCTTGAACACTTGTAACATCTGTTATGTGTGCAAATGAATTTTTCCACGTGACTTTAGTAATTCGACCATTCTTGATTCCTGGCTCTGACCTCTCTCTCATTTTTTACTGCAGCATAAGATCAACTATTGATAGGTACAGAAAAGCATGTTCAGATAATTCGACTACGAGCTCTGTCACGGAAATTAATGCTCAGGTAATGCACGTGCATTATGCAAATGATAGAAAGCTTCTTCTGCTTATTCATTATTCTCGAATTGGGATCGTTTTTTTTTTTAATAAGCAATGAAGTTGTGAAAAACGGAATCAAGAATGTAATGGATCGAGCTTCTCAGAAGCTCCAGATCAGAGATAGTTCGTGAGAGACAAGAATTAGAAATGGTGAATTGAGAGAATTCTCATTCATACAGAAAATAAGATACAACAAGATCCTCATATACATATTACACAAGCCATATAAGTTACTAATAAGTTAATAATGAGTAACTAAGGTCTCGTTTAGGTAAACAGCGTATTTAAACGTTTATATTAGAAGAGCTTACGTGAAAAGCTTTTATGCATTAAGCTCCTTTTAATTAAGTTATTTTGTACTTGGATACATACACGAAGAAGCGCTTTTAATATCTATAAAGTTGAAAGAGGAAGATGGAAATGTTGGATTTGATGTAATTTCAAATTATTATGGGATATAATTATCCTATAAAATATGAAAACAGTTTCTTGTATAAGCTTCCGCACAAGGTTTTTCAATAAACCAAAAATATTGGCTTTTCAAAATAAGTTAAAAACAGCTTCTGCGGTTAATAAGTTACTTATTTAAGCTTATCCAAACACTGTTTTTTTTTTCACACAAGCTTTTATATCATCAATGAAACTCTAACAAACTGTAAGTTCTGCTATCCAAACGGGACCTAACTAGTAGTCAAATAACTAACTAACTAACAGAAATAATAAAGTTAGCTTAATTAGTCTACTTTGACACCCCCACAACCTGGAACATTCAAGCTTGGACTTAAACAGTTGAAAAGGAACTGGTGCAAGAGGCTTGGAAAGGATGTCTGCTACTTGACATTGGGTTGGAATTGGTAGCAGGTGCAACACCCTGGATTGTACCTTTTCCCTCACAATATGCTAATCAATCTCCATGTATTGTTTCGTTCTCTCATTAAACACAAGGTTGGCATCTATATGGAGAGCGGACTGATTATCACAATATGACTGCATGGTTGTTATGAAGTATTTGTAGGTCTTGAAGCAAGTATAAGTTCCATTGAGCTTCACAAGTGACTTGTGTAATAGCTCTATATTTCGCTTCTGGGGAAAAGCGCAATAGTGTGGTCTGTTTTTTGCTTTTCCAAGAGATAAGAGAAGCTTCAAGATAAAAGCAAAAACCAGTGATGTGGACCTCCTAGTGTCTGGGAAGTGCCCCAATCAGAATCACTAAAACCTTTTACGTGAATGTCTGAGTTTGAAGGGAAAATAACCTTTTTCCTGCTGCTCCTTTGATGTACCTCAGAATTCTAAATGCAGCTTGGTGATGAGTAGTGGTTGGGGATTGGAGAAACTGACTCAAGTGACTCACTGTAAATGAAATATCTAGGCGAGTGTGAGTGAGATACAAGAGTCTTCCAACAAGACATCTATAGGCGCTGGGATCAGACATAGTTTCTCCATAATTTTGATGCAAAGTGACCTTGTAATCAATTGGAGATGAGCTAGGTTTTGCAGCAACTAACCATGCATCTTGTAAAAGGTTCAAAGTATACTTGTGCTGATATAGGTTGATTCCTTGAGAGCACCTAGCAATCTTAAATCCGAGAAAGAACTTCAAAAGGCCCAAGTCTTTTATACTGAATTTTTCATCCAAACACTGCTTTATATGATCGATTTCTGTGGTGTCATTCCCTACCAAAACCAGGTCATCCACATACACCAATATAGAAAGTTGAACTAGCAGATTTAACAAATAATGAATAATCAGCTCTCCAGAATCAAGGAGAACTTGCGTGAGTTTGGCATTGCATTGACGACTATAGCCTGCTTGAGCTCATAAAGGAACTTATGCAGTTTGCAAACCTATGTGGGATCGAATGTGTTCAAGCCTGGAGGAGGCTGCATGGACACTTTCTCATGGAGGTCTCCATGCAAGAAGGTTGTATTCACATCTAGTTGGTGAAAAGTCCAATTAAAAGTGGCCGAAAAGAAGGATTCTAACCGTGGTCATCTTGACAGCTAAATTGAAACTCTCTATATAATCAATCCCACAAGTTTGAGTATAGCCTCTTGCAACCAATCAAACTTTGATTCTCTCTATGGACCCATCTGCTTTATGTCTCAACTTAAACACCCACTTGCATCCCATTGTTTTCTTTCCATGGGGCAGAGAAGTAAGAACCTAAGTGTTATTCTTTACCAAAGCCAACAATCCAGCCTTGATACTATTTCTCTTATTCTCATTTTGCACTGTTGCTGCATAAGAAGTTGGCTAAGGGGAAGCAGTCAAGCAGACATAGTTTGTGGTTGTCAAACTCGCGAGTTGACTCGTAGAATCGTCTGAGTCTACGTTTCGACATAGGCAAAACGGGTGCACTCACATGTAGAATCGTTTTTTGGGTAAACTCGCTCAGAATTAGTGTGACTCGGGTAGACTCGCATAGACTCTCAAGTTTAAGTGCGAGTAAGCGAGTCGGGGAAAAAAATTGTTGCCTCTTTTTTTTGGTCCAAAATGCGTCATTTAATTAAAAAAATCAAAAAATTTCCTTACACAACTCGATTCGACAACCCTGTTCCCCCTCCATTCGAAAAGAAACCTTTTGCTAAGTCTAACAAAAAGAAACCATCGAAGCCCTAGCCCACTGCCTTTGAACGTCTGCCTCCCTCCATGCTGTGATTGTTCGCTGACATCCCTTGCATGAGTCCACCGTCGCCTCCCTGTACCGCACACCCATTCGAGCGCCCCTGCCCTGCACCACACACCCATCTCGAACTCTCCCTCACTACTGCCAATGATATTGATGATGATGGAAATGGTGGCAATGGAGATGATATTGTTGGAGGAATGGATTTGGACACTTGAATATGTATTAGCCTATTAAGAGTTGTTTTCTGAATTGTTTTTTACTTTAGGAACTTATATTTCTCTGATTTTATGAATGATTTTGTCAAACTTTATCATTGTGGAGTTTGAATAGTAAATTATTGTTGTGTCGTATTGTTTTATGTTATGTATATATATCATTTATAGGTTTTTTATACTAGGTAGAGACTCTTAATTACGAGTCTACGTGTCAAGTCTACTTGTTGAGTTTACGTACCCTCCATGAGTCTACCTAGACTCGCGAGTCTGACAACCATTACATAGTAAGGGAAAAACGTTTATAGGAATGAGAAAGATTGGTGTAAGGAATTTAAGTATCAATAGGATACCAGACCTTGGATAAGAAAGATGAAGATGCAATCAGTGCACTAATTAAGGAACAATGGTAATCCTACAAGTATGTTGGTTGCCTTCGAACTCTGGTGGATTGTCTTGTGGCGGGTACAGATGTTGGATGATGTCAGTGTTCGGAGGGTTTGTGGCAAGTATGTGAGAAGGAAACAGTTCAATGAAAGGGTCAAGAGAATATCGTTGTGAGTGATATATGGAAAATGACTCACATAAAATTTGACATCTCTAGAGATAAAAGTTTCTCTATTTTTAAGATAAAACAAGATGTACCCTTCAGTACCAGATTTAAAACCAAGTAATATACACCTTCTAGCACTAGGGTCCAATTTATTTCTCTTGAATGGAAGTGTTCCAACAAAACACAAACAACCAAAGACTTTTAGATTAGAAATATCATGAGTTTCTTTGTATAAAGCTTCATAAGGTGATATGTGCAACATATATGAAGATGGTTGTTTATTGATCAAATGCAATACATATGTGACAACAAAGTTCCAAAAAAATTTAGGTATTTATGCATGAAACATGAGAGCACACGAGTCACACGCAAAATATGTTGATGTTTTCTTTCAACAATGTCATTCTGTTGTGGTGTTTCAACACATAATGTTTGATGTGTGATGCCTTTTCAGTTGAAAAAATTAGTGAGATAAAATTCTTTCCCATTGTGTGATCTTATGCATTTCAGTTTACTGTCAAACTATATTTCAACAAGGTAAGTAAATTTCTAAATATGCATGGACACTTCACACTTTTGTTTCATCAGAATTATCCAAATATGCCTAGTTTTATCATCAACAATAGCAAAAAAAAATATTTCTGACAAAAAAGGGATGAAGTGGAAATTGGACCCCAAATATCAACATGTATTATTTCAAATGGTTTTGCAATTTGTGTCAAACTGTTACAAAAAGGTACTCTTTTTTGCTTTGCCAAATGGCATCACATGGGTCTTGGGGATTATTACAAATAATGAAGGGGTGAACTTTCTTCATAGTTATTAGTTTATTAAAAGAAGAGTGACCTAATCTCCTATGGTAAAGATTACAACCTGTATTGGTAACAACATTCATTGAGTGCAAATGAACAAACAATATACTTGTAGAATACATCGCATATAATTCTGATTTGAGGTCAGCTGCACCAATCATCCTAAACGTGGTCGAGTCCTGAATTTAAATTTTGGAAGCAGTAAAAGCCAATGAACAATTGAGAGGAGGAGATAGTTTTGACAAAGATATGAGATTAAAATTGAAATCAGGTATGTGCAAAACATCATTCAAATAGAACTTTTCTGAGAACATGACAACTCCTAGGACTCTAAAAGTGGTTTAGGGAATGGCACACATGATCTGTGGCACTGATATCAATGACCCAATACTTTGGCTTAGGAAAACTGGAGAGATTAGAATCAATAACTGAGGTTTGAAGGAGAGTGATTAGTGTTGTGATTCTAATGAGAGTCTTGCAGCAATGCTTTATGTTGGTTTATAGTGAATAACAAACTCGTGGCTTCCATATTTTCCTTTTGTGAGGTAACACTTTGATCATCATCAGATACAATTTCTCCAAGGGCAATACAATTATTAATGCACTGTTTTTTTTGAAGGTTGGGGAATAGCCATGTTTCTTGTAACATATATCAACAATGTGACCATTTTTTTGGAGTATGTGCAAACTTTTGTGCTATGACCTCTTCCCATATTGTTGCCTCTTTCCCAAGCAACATATTTCTGGTTTCTGCCCCTTCTTCCTTTGGATCTCCCTCTTCCTCCAAAACCATTATCACTAACATTGGCAAGAGTTCGTGATTCCTTCAGAAGAGAAAATATCATGTTGATGTTTGGTAAAGGTGGCATAAGAATAATTTGGGACCTCACGACTAAGTATTGCTCATTCAATCCCTTTAATAATCTAATCACATGATCGTCATCTCTATAGTTTCTAATGGTGGAAATTAGGTCACATTCACAAGGTATCTCATAAGTACATGAAGGAATGGGCCTGAAATTATTCCATTCTTGCCATAATCCTTTCAAATGTGTGAAGTAAGCAGTTATTAAGAGATCACCTTGTTTGAACATGTAGATTTCTTCTTGCACTTATGATATCCGGAAAATGTATCCTTGATAGTACCTCTCCCGTAAATCATTCCATACTTCCAATGTTGTTTCCATCCACAAGACGTTTTGTGCAATGGATGAATCCAGTGAATGGTTGATCCATGACAACAACATCCCAGGCTAAAAACGTTGCACTTGCTTCTTCTAGTTTCATAAGAGTTGCATCGACAAATCGAAGTTTGTTCTTCAACTTCAATGCCATGGTCATGGTTGTTGATCAAGGATGAAGGTTATTACTAGTGAGATGCGCAGACACCAAAGAAACCATGTAATCTTATTTGGATGCATATAAAAAGGACTCAAAGGATCTGAAATTGGATTAGGGTTCGCTATTGTTGCTAAAGAAGGAAAATCAAGAATCAATTATACAACAATTTATGCACACCGATTCAAGAATCGATAACGCAGAATTGATCATGCACAACAGAACACTAATGCTCTGCATACCATGTGAAAAATTGAATCAAGAAAGTAATCGAGCTTCTCAGAAGCTCAAGGGAAGGAGAAAGAGTCTGTGAATGACAATAATCGGAAATGGTGAATTGAGAGAATTCTCATTCATACAGACATTAAGCTACAACAAGATCCTTATATACAAACTACGCAAGCCATAAGTTACTAACTTACGAGCAACTAACTAGTAATCAAATAACTAACTAAGTAACAGAAATAAACAAGTTAGTTCAGCTACTTTGACAGAAGTTTTTATCAAAGTTGGTAGAAAAGGTACGCCAATCCATAAACAATACAAGAGATAACATAATTCAGCCAAGACATCAAGTCTAAAAATCTAACAAAAAGCCTGATTTAAACACAATAGGGGAGACATACACCAAAAGAGAAGGGGCAGTGAAAACCTACTATTTTAGCAAATAACCATGTCCAAGATCGGATCTTGATAAGGGATGAGGATCTCCTGTCCCATTTTAGTGTATCATATTATGTCCCAACCAACAATATCTTGTCATACTCTACTTTTTCAATATTAAATAAAATTTTAACTTACATGACAAAATGTTATTAGTTGGGACATGATGTGGTACATAAAATGAGACAGGAGATCCTTACAATGAGACTCTCATGTCCCATTTTAGTGTACCACACCATATCCCAACCAATAATATCTTGTCATGTAAGTTAATTAAAACTTTATTTAGTATTTAGTATTTAGTATTGAAAAAATAAAATACATTGTAAGATATTATTTGTTGGGACATGGTGTGATAATACAATAAAATGGGACAAGAGATCCTCTAAGATCCAGCAGTATTTAAAAATCAAAGCTTGCCGGCTGAAAGATGTTGTGTTACGTACTCAACTAATAAACTTGTTGGATAAAATTAATTTGCCCGGCTGATAACAATCTTATGCTTCATGACTCACGAGATCATCGGTTTGGGACTTTTTCTAAGGTTGAAATACATAATTAGGACACCCATTTCCTTAATTATCCACTTTATAGGGCATGAAAAGAAAATTATTCACTTGGACAAAGTGATAGAGTTGCTAGTTGATGTGCTAAAAATAATGTATAAAGATGTTTATTATTGCGAACAACATATTGTGATAAATTAACCTATAAAATGCATTAATATACATGATTATAAGGTAAGAGCATCTCGAATGTTGAAACTCATTGGAGTTGCTTAACTTCTTTTATAGGTCCTATCAAGCCATTTCACTACTTTTTACTTTATACTATTTTAAGCAACTCTAAGATCCCACAAGTTACCTCACATCTTTATTTATATTTATATTTCTTTTTCAATTTCCAAAAGAATGTCTCTATTATTTTTCTTTTCTTGTTTTATTTGTGGTTCTTATATAAGGACCAATTGCTGATAGAAACAATTGTTACCAATGCCCTTAGGGCACTGGTTAGCAACACCCAAAAACTTATGGATAAAAAAATAATCTAGTTTTTAATTTGACTAATCCAGTGAATTAAAAAAATTGGATGAATTATTAACTATTCATTAGTAAAATCAACCCAACCCAACCTAATCCGTTTAACTTTTTATTTATTTATAAATGGATGAATTGGATTTACATGTGGATGGATTGGTTGGGTAATGGTTAAATGGATTGTTTTGCCATCCTTAGAGCAACTTGAATGGGAGTTCCTTAACAAATTCTTAAAATTAAGAACATGTTCTTGTTGGGTTGCACCATTGAAGCAAGCCGAGGTAGATGTCAAGGATACTTCTTCCAATATTGAATGCATCACTTTCCAATGATAATTTTTTTTGCTTCTTTAACCAATGTCCTAAGGGCACTAGTTAGCATTCTCCTAAGTTTTTCCCTAACCCATTGGATCAACCATCCGCCGCGCATCCGTCGCTGACCCCCTCTGCCATCCACCATCATTGACCACCTCCGTCGACCGAAGGTTGCGCTAACGACCTCCGATCCCCTGACGGGGCCCAGCCACCGCCATTGACCAATCACCACCACCCCCAAATTGAGAAAGAAAAAATTGTTAAAACAATTGTTAAAATATCATATATTTTTAAATGGACGGATCAGATATCCATCCAAAAAAAATTGATTAATGAATTAGTTGGATTTTTTTGTTAAAATAGGTCACTGATGAATTTGATTTTTTGTTAATGCATTTTTAATGGATCATAAATGGATTAGTGGATTGTTAACCCATCCATTATGATTCGAACCAAAATATATCCTACTCTTCTGTTTGCCACCCTTAATATAAGTCTATAATTTCACAAGTTAAAGAAAAAAATAATTTTAGTCCACCAAAATGATTGGATAATTAAATTGATAAAAAAATGATTGGATTAAATAAGCAGCTTGTCTGAAATGGCGACTAAGTTGCCTATTTGCTGAATATGATTCTTAACTGTAACAATGATTAGTCAATTATTCTGTTAGAGTTAGTTGTGAAATTAGTTACTTCAGTTATGCATCTCAGTCATGTATATATACTTGATGCGCCCTGTAACTTAACTCAGATTCATTCATTCAGTCTTTCATAGCAATAGAGATGAGCTCAAAGTGCTCTTTATTTTCTCTGGTTTCACCCTCCTTATCTCTTCAATATATCATTGTTTTGTTAACCTGCACCTACTTTGAAATTGGTTTCGTTTATGCCTATTCTATGATGCAGACTTGTACAGTTACGTAAATCATTCTACTGCCTGCCAAATTACCAAAGCTAATTCATCTTCTGTCTTCATGTATCATTTTAAACTATGAATGGCAGTATTATCAACAAGAATCTGGAAAGCTGCGGCAGCAAATACAAATGCTGCAAAACTCTAACAGGTGATGTTTATTATCCTCGCTTCTCTAATTATGAGCATAGCAAAAGCTTTTATGCCAAACGGTTAATAAATAAAGATTAAAAATTTTATTGCAGACATATTAATAAGCGGCATACAGAGAAGAAACCGTGAGCTTTAATTATAATGGATATGAATGTTTTAATTTTCAAGTACTGCTGTGAAAACCTAGATGTTTTTATTTAGCCACTTTGCATTTTGTAGGCACTTGATGGGTGATGCCTTGAGCACTCTGACTGTGAAGGAACTAAAGCAGCTGGAGAATAGACTTGAAAGAGGAATCACTAGAATCAGGTCTAAGAAGGTAATAAGTATATTAAATTGCGGAAGAGTAGCATAGCATATTTGTTACTAATTTCAGTAATTTGCACTACCTTTCTCTGGCATTAGGGAAAACTCTCTTTCGAGATCCCATTAATTATTATTAATTAATTAGACTACCTCTTTCAGTCATGTGTGCTGTGGAAAGCTTTCTTTGTGCTGTGCAAACTTTCTTCAAGCGTGTCTTTCCATATACTATTTGATTTGCCTTTCGTCACAGCTAGCACAATCGTTTTCTCACAGACATTCGTTTTCTTCATTTTTTTTATTTCTTCACATAATATATTGCTATCTCAGTGAAATTCAATGTTTGACTATTAGGAAGATTGCATTCATTTTTTAAAGAAGGAGTGACAATTTCCCGTGACTTTTGACAAGGTGCGAAACAATTAATAGACACTATCTCTTCTTGGGAGGAGGCACTTGTTGGAAAAACATAAAAATAATAACATAGAATTAACTCATTAACACAGTAGTAATGAATTATGGATTTAATTGGTATACATGTCAGTGTAAATATTTTTTATACAGACAATTAATCAGAATTTGTCACATAAACTAAAGTGTTTAACTCTTATCCTAACTATCTTAAAAGTCACACACACTATGATTTCTGATTGGTTGTCAGTGTAAAAAAATTTTACACTGACTGTGTATAGCAATTAAACTCATGAATTATAGGCATCAATTAAATATTACATAAAAATGAAATAAATATAAATCAACTTATCAGTTTTGGCTGAGACGTGCAAAACAATGGACTTAAGAGTATTTCGTCACTACAGGTAAATTTACCCGACGTAGTTAGTCTCACAGCTAATACTCCCCAGGATACAACAGCCACTTCTTGCTAACACTGCACTTGAATTAGCAAGGGCACATGAACAACTTGTTTGGATGCTCAAAGGAACGAAGATATAAAAATAAAAGAAGAAATAATCTTCACAAATATTTCCCAGCAAGTCCCATGAAACCACCACCATGAAATTATTTTGCTGTCAGAGACTCCAAAGTAAAGCCCCTTCTAATTCACCAAACCGAAATGAAATCGAGAAGTAGAGAAAACACGTTGTGATGTGTTGGAATCCCTTTTCCAGATTTTGCTTTGAGAAAGCCAAGGAGGCAAGTAGGACTTTCGAAGAATTAGAATGGTAGAGGTTTTCAAGAGCAATTTTAAGAGGTAAAAATAAATAGAACCAGGGAAGTAGTCAGAGAGAAGCTAAAGGCCAAAAGCTCTGTAGTCGAAAACCAATTAATAAATTGATAATCCATAACTGACCAAACCACACCCAAAAAAATAGGATAGATAATGCACGTTGCCAACAAACTTGTAGATAGTAAAAGGTGGCTCCAAGACCAAGTCAAAAGGATAAAAAATTTATTATTGGACTTTAAAATAAATAATAAAATAAAAATAATAAAACACCACTTTTCCTCCATTATATAATGGGGGTCTTGTGAAGAGTTGATGCATCCAAGTCCAAGAGAAGTAGGCAAGTGTGCGCGATCACCTGTAGTAAGAGTGTTTCTTGTGAGCGTTTATCATTCTTTGTAAATCTTGAGTGGGATACTCGGGTTCGTAGGATGATACACAACTTGCGGTGGGCTTTCAAGTTTCTACAAAACTTGTAATCTTGTTTGAGATAGTGAACATTTTGTAGTTTTCATGGATGTAGACAAGAGGTGGCGAATTGCCTAAATTCGTGTATGGTCTATTACTTTATTAGTGGTGTGTGTCTGTATGTGTGTGTGTTTTGTTCAGAACCTACTGTAATTAGTGTCTTTGGCCGCAGTGGGTCCATCAGGGTGTCCCCACAGCTTTGGCCTTTTATACCGGTTATGGGACTAATCCCCACTTCGATAGCGACGAATGTCCGATTTTTTGCATACGTGATTGGGCCGCCTCCCAAATGGGCGACTTCAGGAATCGAACTTGCGTCCTTTTCCTTGAGAGAGAGTCACGTTACCAACTCTCCCAACACCAGGTTGGTATTAATGGTGTGTTTTGTGCAGGGACAGATCCATAACTCTATCAAATGAGGGGCGGAAATGATTAATAATAAATATTGAGTTTTACGCTTATTTTTTGTTCCCCTTCCTTTTAAAATTTAAAGTTAAATTGGCAAATATTTGATATATTATATAGGTAAATGCTTGAGAATAAAAAGTCAATGTTGTATGTACCAATCAATTATTAACAAAAAAACCATGAGGGATGAAGGGGCTAGAGTCCCTAGGTGCCCCTCCCTGAATCCGTCTCTGGTTTTGTGTGTGTTCTCATGTTCGATCCTTGACGTGTGCAAATTTTTCCCAACAGTGGTATTGTAACGGCCCGGATTGCTTTCAGGATTGCCGACTGTCCCCACAAACCAACACGGGTCTTTTCATCGTGCTTTGTCCTCACTCACACGCTTTTGGAAACTTCCCCGAAGGTCACCCATCTCATAAGTGTTCCAAGTCAAGTACGCTTAACTATGGAGTTCTTATATTCTAGGCTCCCGAAAAGAAGATGCATCTTGTTGGTATAGGTAGTACCAATCAATTCCTTTAAGCTTCCCTTAACTATGCAGTCTCATACCTGCACAGTCTCGGGATCCCTCTCATTATGATGTGAATTCGGTTCATTCATGTATCCCTTTGCCTAGAAGTCTGCCAGGAGTCGCTCCTTGTCCGTGCCTCATGCATCGGCGATCACTCCCCGCCCTCGTCAGCCTCAGGCGTCACAGGTATCAAAGCTATGGCTATGACATGGGACACACTTCAGTTTGAGATCCCATTATTTGATGGAAAAATAAACTTTAGAATTTGGCAGAGTACCATGTAGGACCTCTTGGTGTAGCAAGGTTCTCATCAAGCTTTATAGGTGGAGAAGCTGACTATCATGAGTACAAGTGATTGAACTAAGATCCGGAGAAAGGCTGTGAGAATGATTCGTTTAGCTTTTGCTCCCGAGGTCAAGTACAATGTGTTGATGGAAGCAACACCGAAGGCCCTGTGAGAGAAGCTCGAAACCATCTATGTGTCGAAGTCGCTAACCAATCAAATCTGTTTGAAGATGAAGTTATACCAACTCAAGATGAAGATAGGAGGAAATCTTCATGACCACATTAATACATTCAAACAACTAGTATGCCAATTATTAAATGCAGATGATAAAATCTCTGACGAGGAGTAGACATTTCTGTTGTTGGCTTCACCACCAAGGTCTTACAAGCCTTTGGTTGATACATTGCTTGCAGGGAGGAAAACGTTGAAGTCGGGTGAGGTGACTGCATCTTTATGAGAAAATGAGAAATTAGAATATCAATGATGAAGATCGTATACTAGCTGTGGAGGAGTCCGAGCGAGGGAGAAGTCAGTTAGAGAGACAATGTGGGTCGAGAGGAAGCTCAATATTGCAATCACACGTGCTAAGTGGAGTGTTACTATTGCTGGGAGAAGGCCATGTACAAGATAAGTGTACACAAATGAGAGAGGACTTAAAGAAATTAAGAGAGATGGAGAAGGATGGTCACAACTCCCTAACCAATGTAGGTTGGACCTTTGAAGATGATGATACGTACTTAGCAACAACTAAGGAGGTCGCTAAGTCAAAATGGGTGATGGATTCTGCTGCCTCAAAGCAGATTTGTCGAGACCAAGCAATGTTTGACACTTTGAAAACTAATGAAGAGTTTAGCCATTTCAAGTTAGGAAATGATGAGAAAATGAAGGTTGAAGGCATTCGGAGTATGAGAATGGAGCTCCAAAATGGTGCAGTCCAAACTTTCCATAATATGAGGTTTGTACCTTCTCTCGTCACCAATATCATCTTTGAGGGGGAGATGACGTCACAAAGGGTACAAGTTTGTTGGTTCAAAGTGAGGATGCAAGGTGTACAAAGGAAGACACTTGATCATGTAAGGGCAGAAAAATGAGAAAAATATTTGCTACTTAGAAGGACAAACTTTGAGAAGGGCAAAGAGTGGTAGCAAAATGGAAAAGAAAGTAAAATTTAGAATATTCTAGAAGCTTGGAAATTTTAATTGAGGGGAGGAAATATTGGGGAAAACAATTCAAATTTCGGAACATTAACTCATGTGGATGGTTCCAATGCATAGTATTCTAGGAATTCAATGCTTGATTATTTTGGGAAGATTACATTCATTCTCGAAAGAAGGAATGACAATTTTCAATGGTTTTGGGAAGGTGAGAAACAATTAATAGACATTATCCCTTTTTGAAAATAGTCACTTTCCCTCCACTGTATAACGGGGGTCTTGTGAAGTGTTGATGCATCCAAGTCCATGAGAAGTACTAAGCAAGTGTAGGTGATCACTTTGTAGTAAGAGTGTGTCTTGTGAGTGTTTATCATTCCTTATAACTCTTGAGTAAAATATTCGGGTTTGTAGGGTTATATACACAACTTGCCGTGAGTTTTCAAGTTTCTATAAAACTTGTAATCTTGTTTGAAATGTTAAACATTTCGTTGGAACATTTTCGTGGATGTAGAAAGAGGTGTCGAACGACGTAAATTCATGTGGTGTATTACTTTCTTTGTGGTGTGTTTTATGTATATTCCTATCTTCGATCTTTGGCGTATGCAATTTTTTCCAACATGTAAAATATCATAAGTTCGAATATTAGAGTCGTTATTTTGATGAAAGTTTTACATAATCACTATTCTTAGTCTTAAATCGTGTGATCAATTAAAAAAAATACGGAAAAAAATTTAAAGACAAAAACATTGTCCGTGAAAATCACAGATGGATACCAATATAGATATACTATAATTTGCAATCCTAAAACGTGACATTGCATTGAAGGAATACTTGTATGATGCGGTTTGTTGATCTGTTCAGCCTATTTTTCCTTTCAATGAAAATATTTTCCTAGAAAAATGATATTTAATTATGGTTTATTTTATTATGTATTATGTCGATCTGCAAATTATTGCATACGCAACCTTACATAGTTATTGACACATTGAAATATTGAATAGTTCTTTAATTTGTATTTTCTTTCAGCTTTTCCTTTCTTTCTTTCTTTTTTCTTTCTGATCAACTTTTCATTTCATTACAGGGATCATGATGTAATTATATTTACATATATATCTTGTTTACTATAATCAAGAATAAATAGTTAAGTTGATCGACCCTTTTTGGATCCCCTATTCTATATTTATGTTATATATATTCTTTTGTCTTCTATTGCAACAGCATGAGATGCTACTGGCAGAAATTGAATACTTGCAGAAAAGGGTAATTCACAACTTAAATTTGTGTGGCTTTTTCTTACTTCTTTATGTAAATTACACTTCAGATTTTCTCACATGATACTAAACTTTTATCTGAAATATATACTCCATTCCATTTGACCAAAGTGACTAACTATTAGTCTACACTGTTAACATTTTAAATTTTTTTTTAAAAGAATTACTAAATACAAATATTGTAATTATTACTTTAATCATACAAATAACTATATATAATTAATGGTTAGCTAGAAATAAGTTGTTTTGAAAAAGAAAAAAAAACTCCAGCAGGAATAGAAAAAGTTCACATATACAAGAAAAACATTCCACCCTTTTCTCCAATATACAAATATCAAATTTCCATTTCTATTTACTCTCATCTTAAATCTGCATAGCATCATTTCTCTTTCCAGAGATTTATTCATATGTGGGGTTATTTGTTTATTATTTATTCTCTCTCGAGAAACATGTTGTTCTAATTAGAGTAGTTTCTTTGATATTTGGTGATATCAGTTTTTCAATTGTTTTTAATCTGTCAATAAAAGAAATCATACACCTGTATTCCAAGAACCAAAGAGTGATCTCCCCTTAAGTATAAAAAATCGTAGTGGTTCCCCATATCCAATCAGAAACAGAGATCATTGGCCGCCACCAACCACCCTCAAAGCATCCTGCAGCAAAAGCAAGAACAGGACCAAGCAAAACCAAAAGAGTTGCACCTTTCACGCCCTTTGTCCACATCCTCAATTTCTATTTCTGAAACCAAACTTGACAGGCCACCAAAAAACAATTCAAGAGAACGCGTGTCCATTTTTCCATCAAATTTTGTCCGGAGCTTGTAATATTTTGCAACTGTTAAGAATTCAGGCATCCAAATAGTCCCCTTAAAAATCGGCTTATGAGTAGATGGTCTATCCAGCTATATAAGCAATGGTCAGGCTCGTTAACCATCCTATGTGGGACTCGCAACACGCCCCCTCGAGCCTGGGCTCGTCACCACAAGCGAGGGCTAGCGGCACTATCCACATCACCGGATAGAACGTGTCTCTAATACCATGTTAAAAATTCAGGCATCCGAATGGTCCCCTCAAAAACCGGCTTATGAGGAGGTGGTCTACCCAGCTATATAAACAATGGCCAGGCTCGTTAACCACTGGACGTGGGACTCGCAACAGCAACTGCAGACTAAAGAGCGAGGGACGTGACTGAAGCATTGCATTAAAAAACCATAACCGGGTCAGCTTTTGGGCGTCTTTAAAGGCATGCATTTGTGTTGAAACTGATCCAAAGATCGTGCCAATTAGGAGATTCAACACCTGACCAATGTTGAGCTTGGAAACCATAGAGGATTAGCAATGGGATGAATAGTAGAAAACTTCCTTTAAAAGGCTTCCATCCCCTAGACAAAACTGGACAGAAACCAAAATCTTTAACCTCAAAGGATAGCTTAGCATATATGCTTAGCTTCCTTCAGCTCTGGAGCATCTCCACGTATCAGTAACCTGACATGAGCAGAAGTTGTGCTACCACCACTTGACAGAAAATTGCCATTTCATATCTGAGAAAATTAGTAGTATTGCTAATAAAGAACTTTTCCAAACCCCCAGAATCACCCAAACAAAGGTATACAAAAAGTGCTGGCTCATAGAAACTTTGTGGAAAACTCAGTTCCTCTCCGCACAAGTGTTTCACTCCAAACTCATTTCTAACTGTTTCTCTCTTTCTCTCTCACGCCAAAAAAACACTTCCACTCAAAGGTTTTTCTTCCTCGCCAAGTGACTGTTTCTCTTAGAAGTTTTAGTCCACAAAAAGCAGACAACTCCCTCACCACAAAAGCCTTAATTTTAGTTGCAGCCAAATAGAAGCAAAAACAACCTGCACACAAAAAAGGAAGAAAAGCTAACCACCAGATAATTTAGTGGCAAACAAACGGACAAATAAGACACTTCCTATCCGTGTTTCTCTCCCTCACTTCTGTTTCGCTCTTTCTCTCGAGGCAAACAGGCACGAAGCCATCTGAAGACACTTCCAGATCGAGAAGCTTATTAATAAGCATGCAGACACTTTCAGACTGTGTGAGCAGAGAAGATTACTACAGCAAGGCCAGACGGGTAGGAGGCCGACATCCAGGAAACCACGCATAAAACTAATTAGAGCCTCACAAGTTCAGGCATGCTACAAGATTGGAGCAGCAAGCTGTGATCGATCCCCATGTTTTTGCCTTAAACCAAGACCAAGATCGAATTTTAATGAGATCCAAAGAGTTGATCAAAATTAAAGTTACCTTCCTGAAAAAATGATCTGATTGCGGACAAGCCAGATCGTCCAGCGTGCCAAAAGAGATGACTAACTTTTTTCAGTTTCTTGCCTCTGATGAAAAGTGAGCCATGTTGCAAGTAATTTTTAAACCCAGCCTGAGATAAGACTACTGAGAAACCCAACCAGCAGTACATAGAGACCCAAATCAATCCTATAGGACATAGAGCAGGAGAAGAAAACCTCATTGCACGAGTTACGTACAAAAAACACATACAAGCCCTTGTGCGTCCAAGATCACTCCTCTCTTTAAAAGAGCTAGCTAGCCCCACTTGTAGGTAATCTATCTGGCAGCAGTAAACGTCATGAAAAGGCCAGCACCCTGAGAGAGAGGGACCAAACTCTTCCAAAGACTCTTAAACACCGCAAGATTAGGCATCGCTGTTCCGGGGAAGGTTTTGAAGCAAGTTGTAAGCTGAGCTGACCGAGAAAACGAGTGAGCTATCCGGTTTCCACACCCAAAAAATCTTTCTCCTCTTTGCTCAGCGAGAAAGAATGAACTAATTAATGCTAAGAATTCAGTCATTAAATCTTCTTCCTGTCTAAACAGAGGCCTGCGCCAACGCCAGATCCATGTCCAAGACTCCATTCCACTATATCAGCTACATAAGAATTCTTGCCTTCCGAAATGAGGTACAATCTCGGCAACTGGTTTTCTAGAGAGTCAGACCCTTTCTTTCCAAGACATAGTGATTTATTTCCCGAAGGTAAGTGTCTCCCAAAAGTATTTTCTCAAATATACATTTTATAATTTCCCATGGGAATATGCACTTGTTAGTATCATGTGAAATAACTTTAAGTCTTTAAGGTGTGGAGCCGTGGAGTGTAATGTATCCTATTTCTTTATTTTTTTCTCTCTCTTTTCAGGGTTAGTTTTGATCTCTCTACCATCAAAATTCTCTGTTATTTTTATTCATTAATATCTAATTGGCAAACCAAAAACCTGTATTATTTTATTTAGGAGATTGAGCTGGAAAATGAAAATCTCTGCCTTCGGACCAAGGTACGTAGATGCAAAATTTATTTCGTTTTTCTTCTATAATAGTTAGGTATTTTAGGTATTGAAATATAATACTCATCCTTTAGGGTACGTATGGGTCAGGTTCTTTATATTGGTTTGCAGTTTCAATATTGAACTTTCATATTCTAAAACTAATTTCTTCCCCGTATTAGTAGTTATATTAATTAAATAGAACTATAACAGTGATGTTTAATATTTTTGAATATAAAATGCAATTAATTAGCTATATATTAATCAGCTATCAAATACTCTAACCCGTATACACATTCACAACTATAGAAAAAACGATCTATGTAAACTGACACTAAAGAGATTAAATCTTGCGTACCCAAACAACTCTTTTTTCATGATAAAAGCTATTTTTCAATAGTGGCGGTTATGCTTGAGCAAACTAATTAAATTTCAAAATAGTTGTTTTTATAAGAAAAAAAATTATTTTTAGGGAAGTTTGAAGCTTATTTATAAAGTTGTTAAATTATTTTGAAACTAATAACATTCTTCATATTTTACCCTTACAAAACTTATTAACGAATAAATATTATTAAATTATACAAATAACTTCATACTCTAGTAATTTATTATATATAAGTGATTTTTTTACATAACCCAAACGAAATAGATTATCTTATAATCGTTTTTCAGTAAATATATCCAAACATAAAATAGATTCTATTATAATTGATTATAACAATAATCGATTATCCATATAATCGATTATTGAAATAATCGAATTTTCACAGCTGATCCAAAATGAAAAGTTGAAAAAAAATAGATTATGATGATAATCAATTATATGTATAATCGATATATTATTGTGATAATCGATTATAATCAAAATCTGTGTTTTGTTTGGGTATGCTTGCTGAAAAGCGATTTTAAGATACTCTATTTTGTTTGGATGGTGCAAAAAAATCACTTTTACATAGTAAATTACGAAAAAGGGTATGAAGTTATTTGTATAATTTAATAATAGAGTAAAGAGCCAAATTGGTCTTCGACAAAAAACCACGGTGACATTTTGGTCCCTGAGAAATGAAAACTATCAATTTGGTCCTGAAGAATATAAAATACAGGTCAAAATAGTCTCTGACAGGGACTAAAATGTTTCTAAAAATTACCCTAAAAAGGATCAATTTGACCCGCATTTTATATTCTTGAAGACCAAATTGATATTTTCATTTCTAAAAGAGCAAAATGTCACCATGTTTTTTTGTCAAGGTCCAATTTGGACCTTTAGTGGTCACATATTTGTTTGGAAAGTTAGTTTTGTATGGATAAATAGGGGATAATGAAAAATAATCAAATTATAATAATCTTAAGCTAAAACAAATTACATAACATAAATTAAACAGCTTTTTTTATTGAAATATCAATTCTTGCATGTACACAATTTTGCTTATGCTCTTTGATACAAGCATTTTATCTTAATGCAACAACGCTCTCTTACAAAATTTTAGATAGCTGAAGTTGAGAGGCTTCAGCAAGCAAACATGGTTTCTGGACCAGAGTTGAATGCCATCCAAGCGCTAGCTTCCCGCAATTTCTTCAATCCAAGCATGATTGAAGCTGGCAGTGCCTACGCACAACCAGACAAAAAGATTCTTCATCTTGGGTATTTACGAGTACCTTCTACTCACAGTTTTCCCCCCTTAATTATGTCATTTTGCCTGTCATTAGATTCAACTTTCTAAATCTATTTCTTCCGTGGTTTTTATTATTTGATATCTTCATTTGATTACCTAATCTATTGTATCTCTTTCTCGAAAGGAATTAATCTTTGATTAAAGGACACTCTTGATTCACAAAAAAATAATAATGAGAGAACTCTTACTTCATAGTTCTTTTTTGGTTTTTTTTTTTTAAAGAACTCTTTCTTCATAGTGCTGAAATTTCAATATATATCATATCTCCTTCTTTTGTAGCCACATCACTTTTATCAATAATTATCATGTGTCTTCCTCCTTTCTCAACTTTCTTTTCACTTTTCTTCTCCTTCTATATCTTCTTCTTACCATATATCTTCTCGAAAAGAATTAGGGTGTGTTTGGAAGAGCTTATGGAGAGCTTATGAGAATAGCTTATGGAATTAAACTTATACAAATAGTTTATGAAAATAATTTATGATCTTTCCATAAGCTGTTTTTAGCTTATTTAAAAAAGAGCTTATTGCATAAGTGCTTAAATAAGCTGTATATCCAAACGCACCCTTAGTCTTTGACTGAAGGACACTCTTGATTCACACAAAAATAAATAAATAATGAGAGAACTCTTTCTTCATCATGTTGAAATTTTAGTATATATCATATCCTCCTTCTTCTGTAGCCACATCAATTTCATCGATAATTACCATGTGTCGTCCTCCTTTCTCAACTTTCTTTTCACTTTTCTTCTCCATATGTATCTTATTCTTAATTATTTATTTAATAATTGTCTCTTCAATTAACTGAATTCTATTTTGCTAGTTTTTTTTGGTAATAACTATTTTGTTAGTTTTTATCTTCTAATTTCAACTTTTTTTTTTTCTCTTTCTCAAACTTGGAAATTTGAATCAAGTAGTACTGGCTATTGTTGGAAGGATGAAAAATAATGAATACACACAAACACACCGTTAATGCTCTAACAATTCTCTGAATAATTCTCTCTTTTATTGATTACTTCAATAGTACACAATGCAATTATTTATATCATATGCTTATTACACTTGCACTTGCACAATCACTATGACTCAAGTTAGTTACTCTAACTAACTAACTACTACACCTGTATTAACTAACACTTAACTAACACATTTGAATTATCCACAACATCCTCCCTTAATTCAAATTCTACTTCAAAGACGCAACACCTAATTCTCTTCTCAGTTACTGAAATCTACCCACCTTCAGTGGCTTAGTTAGAATATCAGCTCTTTGCAGATCAGTTGGGCAATACACCAACTCCAACCTCTCTTTATTCACTTGATCCCGAAGAAAATGAAACTGAGTTTCTATATGTTTGCTCCTACCATGAGAAACAGGATTTCTAGCCAGATTTATAGTTGACTTATTATCAATTATCAACTGTATTGGCCTGCTGATTTCAATCTTCATTTCCATCACCAAAGACTCTAGCCAATTTGCTTGACATACTGCAAATGCACTTGCCACATATTCGGCCTCACAAGATGATAAAGCAATAACAGGCAGCTTCTTTAAACACCAAGAGATTGGTGCACATAGAAACTGAAAAACATAACCTGATGTGCTTCTCCTTTCAATCTTGTCCCCACACCAATCAGAATCAGAGTAGCCTATCAGCATACTCTTTCCACCTTTAGTTTTGCCTGGAAACAGAACTCCACACTCAATGGTGCCCTGCAGATATCTCAGTATTTTCTTGGCAGCAATCCAATGAGACTTCTTTGGATTATCCATGAATCTACTGATTAACCCTACTCCAAACTTATATCTGGCCGACTATTACAAATACACCTCAGACAACCAACCAGCTGCTTGAAAACAATTCCATCAGTTGCTTCCTCTTCACTATTTCTCTCAAGTTTGATGTTCACCTCAACTGGTATTACAGCTGGATTACAAGCAGTCATGTTGAATCTCTTCAGGACTTCAGTCACATATTTTCTCTGATGTAACACAATTCCATCTTCATTGCAAATTCCATCCCTAGGAAGTATGACAGCCTTCCTAGGTCTGTCATTTCAAATTCTGATTTCATAAGCTGCTTGAACACCTCAATCTCTGTAACACTGCTACCATCCACAAGTAAATCATCCACATAAAGGCAAATGAGCAGCTGAGTTGTCCCTCCATTTTGTGCTTTCACATATACACCATGTTCTAGAGTGCACTTGCAGAAATGATGTTGCATCAGAAATGAATCAATCCTTTTGTTCCAAGCTCGAGGAGCTTGTTTCAAGCCATATAAGGCCTTCTTCAGTTTCAGCACCATGTCTTCTTTCCCTTTAATTTCAAAGCCAGGAGGCTATGTTACATACACTTCTTCCTCCAACTCACCATTTAGAAAGGCAGACTTGACATCAAGTAGGAAAAGTGGCCAACTTCGAGCACTTGCTAGAGCCACAACCAACCTAATTGTTTCCATCCTAGCTACTGGTGCAAAAAATTCTGAGTAATCTAGACCAGCTCTTTGCAAGAAACTTGCCCTTTGCAACCAACCTAGCTTTATACTTTGCAATTGACCCATCTGGATTCAGCTTTCTCTTATACACCCATTTCACTGCTATTGGATGCTTATTTGGAGGTAAATCAGTCAATTCTCATGTCTCATTTCTCTGAATTAACTTCAACTCTTCCACCATTGCTTCTTGCCACACATTCTCCTTTACTGCCTCTTCAAAATTCAGTGGTTCTGCATTAGCTAGCAAGGCAAAGTGTACAAGATCACCCTTACGAGTTATAGCACTGTCAGTAAATAATTCATAATCAGTGAGTCTTGTAGGTAAATTTCTCTGCCTTTGGGGTCTCTGTGCTTGCAAGAGATCAGGATTAGTGCTATCACTTGCACTTCCCTGATTTGTCCCTTCATCTAGAAATGACAAGGGTAGCTGCTTAAGACTGCTACTCTTGTTCTTCCAATCCCAGAACTCCTTCTCAGCTATTATGACATATCTGCTTATGACCGCTTTCTGATTCACTGGATCATATAACCTATAGGCACCTGTAGGATGATATCCTACAAGAATCATGGGTTCACTCTTGTCTTGCAATTTCTTCCTTCTTTGAACAGGGACATGTTTGAAACACAAAGATCCAAAAATCCTTAGATGACTCACTGCTGGCCTTCTACCTATCCAAGCTGTTTCAGGAACCAGCTGCTTCAATCTCTTAGTTGGACACTTATTTAACACATAAGCTGCTGTAGAAACAGCTTCACCCCTAGAAGATTGTGGCAGGGCCTTCTCTTTCAACATGCTCCTAGCCATATCAAGCACAGTTCGATTTCTTCTCTCTGCTAGACCATTAGGCTGAGATGTGTAAGGTGTTGTAACTTCATGTTTAATGCCATGCTTCACACAAAAAGCTTCAAATTCATGAGAAGTATACTCTCTTCCCCCATTAGTTCTAAGGATTTTTATGAACTTCCCACTTTGCTTTTCAACCAGCACCTTAAACCTTTGAAACAACTCAAATGCTTCTTTTTTTGTGTTAATCAAATATAACCACATCATTATACTAAATTCATCAACAAAGGAAATGAAATATTTGTTACCTCCGAATGAATTTACTTCAAATGGTCCACATATGTCTGAATACACCACCTCCAACAGATCTGAAGCTCTCATGGGCATATGAGGTTTGAAAGCTTTTCTAGGTTGCTCACCAGCCAAGCACACTTCACACACCTTCTCTGGTACCTCAGTGATAGGCAGTCCAGCCACCATTTGTTTAGAGCCAAACTGTTTGAGACTTCGAAAATTGAGATGACCATACCTCGAGTGCCAAAGCCAACATTCTTCAAGTGAATCGGTGGCTTTCAAGCACTGAATTTTGGCTGCCTTCATATTGATTTGAAAGGTTCTATTCTTTGAGAGAGGAGCCTTCAAGATCAACTTCTTTGAAGAATCCAACATCTCCATGGCATCATGATTCATGACAACTGAGAATCCTTTCTCCATAAGCTGTCCAATACTCAACAAATTACATTTCATCTCTGGTACATAGAGCACATTCTCTATCAGTGCTGTTTTACCATTTCTTCTTTTAATCACAATGTTGCCAACCCCCTCTGCACACAAGGTTCTGTCATCTGCAAAACGAACTTTGCTTTTTCTTGTTGTATCAAGATCACACAACCACTGCTTATGGTTGGTCATGTGGTTTGAACAACCCGTGTCTAAGTACCACAGCTCACCGGGAAGGTATTCCTCATTAGTTGTCACTATCGACAAAACAGGATCTGATTCATCATCTTCTTGGACCACATGTGCTTCGTCATCATCACTTCCTCTTTTTTGTTTTCCTCCTTTGCCATACCAACATTCATCAGCAAAGTGTCCCCACTTTTCACAATTATAGCATTGAATCTTTCTCTTATCAAACTTTCCCTTGCCTCCTTTACCTCTAGCAGACCCTCCTCCTCTTTTACTTGAGGATTCAGGCCTGTCACCATCAGTTCTTGATTTTTCATGTTTAGAAAACCAATTACCTATGGTGAATTTCCCTTTTCCTCTTTTTCCTCTGCCCTTATCACCGGCTTCTTTCTTTGTTACTCGGGCTTGCAGTGCTTGATCCACAGGTTTCTCAGCATTTCTTTCAATCAATCTCAGTTCATGGGATTCCAAAGAACCTTGAAGATCTTCAATTTTCATTGTTTCAAGATCTTTGGATTACTCTATTGCTACAACAATATAATCAAACCTGGGAGTCAACGTGCGCATGATTTTTGAAATGATTGTCTGATCAAATAACTTCTCACCACACCCCGTCATCAAATTGGTGATGCTTAGAACCCGAGTGAAGTAATCTGATACCTTCTCTTGATCCTCCATTTGCATGAGCTCATACTGCTGTTTCAGCATCTGCAATCGCACTTTCTTCACCTTTTCTCCACCCGTGTAACACTTAGCAAGATTGTCCCATGCCTCCTTCGCTGTGCTAGATGCAGAGATTTTATCAAAGTGAGCAGGATCAACACATTGATGCTGGAGAAACATGGCTTTACAATCTTTTCGCATTGCTTCCTTGAAGGCTGCCCGTTGAGCATCAGTAGGGTGATCACTCAGCCCCTGATACCCTTCTTGCACTATTTCAAGCACTTCTTGAAAGCCAAAAATAACTTTCATCTGGATACACCATTTATCCCAATTCTTCCCATCAAGAACAGGAAGATTCGGTGGAACATTGCTATGTGATGCAGCCATTGAAGCTCGCTAAAAACACTCAACTCACCTAGGATCACTCTTGCACTCTTTTACTCTTTCACTCAAGTGTTTCACTCTCTCACTCAGAAGTTCTCAAGTCCCAGAAAGGACGAGCTCTGATACCAATTTGTTGGAAGGATGAAAAATAATGAACACACACACAATGTTAATGCTCTATCAATTCTCTGAATAATTCTCTCTTTTATTGATTACTTCAATAGTACACAATGCACCTATTTATATCAGATGCTTATTACACTTGCACTTGCACAATCACTATGACTCAAGTTAGTTACTCTAACTAACTAACTAATTGCTACACCTGTATTAACTGACACTTAACTAACACATTTGAATTATCCACAACAGCTATTTATAATTTATTTATAATAAACTATATACCATAAAAACTGGATCAAAAACGCACATATTATCATTGAGTTTATGGAATGCTGCAAATATATCTTCAAAGGGAATAAATATTAGGAAGATTTTTCTGTAAAAACAGAACAATTTCTTAAGGAAAAGTATTGTAGAAAAGTATTCTAACTAATGGGCCTCATTAATGGGCCTAATACAATAATTGCTAATAATTACATAATATGCGCCTAATGACTACTGATATGACAATAATTACATATTTACAATACTTCCCCTCAAGTTGGTGAATGAATATCTTTCATTCCCAACTTGCAAGTAAGTTGGTTGAATCGTTCTGTTGGCAAGCGCTTTGTTAACACTTAACACATCTGCCAGTTGGTGCCCGTAAGGGATGTAAGCCCTTGTTATCAATCCGCTATCCAGCTTTTCCTTGATGAAGTGTCGGTCTATCTCAATGTGTTTTGTCCTGTCATGTTGAACAAGATTATGAGCAATGTTGATAACCTGTTTATTGTCACAAAATAACTTCATTGGCCCTTCATACTTTATCTTCAAGTCATCAAGCACAATTTTCATCCACAATAACTCACAAATTCCTATGTCATATCTCTAAATTCTGCATCGACACTTGATCGAGCCACTACACTTTGCTTCTTACTTATATCGAAGCAACAAGGTTCCCACACAAGAATGTGCAATAGCCTAATGCGGGACTTCTATCACTCACTAAACCTGCATAATCTGCATCAGTATAAGCCTCCATAGTCAAGTTGCCACCTCTTTTGAACAAGAGTCCTCTCCTACAAGAATGTGTAATAGCCCGATGCAGACCTTCTATCACTCACTGAACCTGCATAATATGCATCAACATAAGCCTTCATAGTCAAGTTGCCACCTCTTTTGAACAAGAGTCCTCTCCCTGGAGTGGCTTTGAGATACTATAAACACGATCTACAACCTGCAAGTGTCTCACCCTCAGATCATGCATGAACTGGCTCACAACACTTGCTACATATGCTAAATCTGGTCTAATGTGTGCCAAGTAAATCAATTTCCATACTAGTCTCTAATATTGGACTTTGTTAACCTTGGCACTAATCACCTCTTCAGTGCTCATTCTATGATTTTGCTCGATGGGAACACCTGCAGGTTTATATCCAAGTTTGTCTATTTCCTGCAAAAGATCAAGCACATACTTCCTTTGAGTAATGAAAATGCTCATTCAGGCAATTGCACTTGCTTCTGGATGAGGTCAATTTTTCTTTCCTCTAATACACCAATGTTGGCTCACTAGCCCTGGTCTTCACTGTTTCTAATACTGGTGTTGAAGGTACTGACTCGTGCAAAACAAAAGCCAAAAGAGAAACATGATCATAAACAAGTGACACAAGTGTTGACTATGGAAGACAAAGAGCAAGGAGGAGAAAATCAAACTTAGATTCTAAATTACTGCTCTCCCTCTGAAGTTGAGGGCGAGTGAAGAAGGACACATGTTCGTGGAAGGTAACATCCATAGAAGCAAAGTATCGGTGACTAGAAGGATGATAGAATTTATACCCTTTTTTGTTAGGCTCATAACCCAGAAAGCGTGATTTTACTATTAAATTCATGTAAATTCATGAATGATGCCCAGTTTACTATTAAAGCGTGAAAGGCTATGATTGATATATTTCTTTCCATTGCCAAAACGTAATTTTTAATGCCTTTCCCAAATTGCGTTTGCACCATATGATAACATTGACTGAAAAGTTGAGATACTTCTGATTTATCTTTCATAAAAAAAAAAAAATCAAGTTACTCGAGTACAATCATCAATAAAAGAAAAAGAGCAAACGGTTCAGCACTTTTATAAAAACTAGGAGAAAAAGTAACACAATGATGTTTAGCAAACTAACAAATGTCACACTTAAAAAACTCAACAGACTGTTTTAAAAACAAGGACATAAACATTGACTTAATTAACTAAAATTGAGGATGCCCAAGACGCTTGTGCTGAAGCCAGACTTGTGAGGCAAGAGAGTGATGCTCAAACTTAGACTGAAAGTAGGAAGACAGTACCTTCTGACCATCTCTTTCATCAAACAGGTAGTATAACTCTCTCCTTGTACCTTAGCAACTCCAATCATCCTTCCCGTGGCAAGATCCTGAAAAGCACAAAGAGAAAGGAAAAAGGTTACTGCATAGTTTAGGTCTCGAGTAAGTTTGTGAATAGATATCAAGTTATTAGAAAGTCTGGCAATATGAAGATCATTTTTCAATTTTAATGAAGATTGAAGTTCAATATTTCCAGAACCAACAACACGGGTATGACATCCATCAACAACAGTAATATAGGGAATACTGTAAGGGGAGATGTAAGAAGAAAAATGTTTGGAATGGAATGTCATGTGATCAGTAGCACCAGAGTCAAGAATCCATGCATTCTGATGGAAAGGAACTAGAAGCAGTAAAGGATCGAGAGCAAAAACTCTTACCAGTCATAGTCAGATAACAAGATCTAGAAGGCTTACTAAGAGAGTCGAGGAAAGTCCTCAAGCGATCCAAGTCATCCTTACTTGGTTCTAATGGATACCCTTGAACCCTCCAGCTCGGCTGAGGAACTAGTCTTTCCCAAGAAGTTTGAAGCACCTTTCCCTGGTATGTCTCGTCCTCTTGCAATAGCCACAATAACGGTTCTCTCATCCAGACTTTGATGAACCTTGTTTACCTGTATTCCCTGTTTCCAAGGTCGACCCATCAGAGTGCTTCTCATCAAGCATAACACATCTGTAAGTCTCTTCACCTCGTACGATGTAGAATACCTCAATAAGGGAAGGAAGTTTCTCCTTGCTTAGAATCTGTACATGGATAGGGTCATATTCAATATTCAGCCTTGACAAGAACTTAAAATCACGTCTCTCTCAATAAACTTATCCAAAGTATCAGTGTCCTTGCTACATTCCATCTTCAGGTTCTTATATTGATCCAACTAAATCCAAAGTCCATTGGGAATCCCATAGTAATCAGTGACAGGAAGACTTCCCTATTTAGTATTGAAGTTTCTCGTCTTCAAGTCATAACAAGTAGCAATGTCCTGTTTCATGGAGAAAGTTTGCCTGAGGTTCTCCCCAATTTCTCGGGAGGAAGGAAGGAACATACAATTTCTGCTTATCTCTGCAATCATGGAATTCCATATTCAGGTGATATATAAGGGAATCATCATCATCTAATATAACAAACTTAAGGTCACTCTCTGCAGGAGTATTTCCCTCAATATGATCTAACTTTCGACGACCCTTGAGAGCTGTACGTATATATTGAGCCCACTAAATATAATTTTTCCCATTAAGGCAGTAAATTTGGTGAAGAATAGGAAATCGTTAAGGTTCAGCGGAGTCGACGATGATACCACGGGAAGATGAGGGTTCCGAACCGTGGAAGTGTGGCCATAGGATGTATCTTTTGTGGTGTCACCCATCAGAAACGCTAAACAAAGGTACTGAAGAAAAAAATGAGAAGAACGAGAACGTGCGAGCTTCAAATGACCCACGAAAAAAAGATCTCAGATTTTAGTTTTGACCCCTCGGATGGATTGAGGAAGGGTCGGTGATGCTTTTGGGTAAGTCGCATGACGAGATGAACTCCGTAGGGCGATGCGTGGCTTACACACATTGGAAAGGGCTTGGAGTTGTGGCAGCGCATGATGGCACGCCCAGCATCCGTTAGCCACGAGCTTCATGGTTCTAATCGGTCTGGAGGAGGTGATCCGCTGGGTATGGTCGCCAGAGGGAGATCGACGACGGGCGATGATGAATAGTATGAATGAAGATCGACATACAGCGACGGACGGTGGGCAACGACCAACAAGGAATCTGGGCACATAGAAGGTGCCAAACGTTACAATGAAGGCAACCAAGAAATCCGCAATGAAGGCGGCGAAGAGAACTAATGGCAATGTCACACTCACTACCAAAATACTCTAAGTCCCCTTACTTGTGGCATAAGGTATATATCAGTCATTCTTCCGAAGGACACAACCTATGTTTCTAATCAGATTAAAGTGTTAAAGATTGGGGGGATTTATGATTTGAAATTAATTAAAGACGAGCAGTAAAGAGTAGCAAAAATTCAATTAATTAAAGCACCAATCCAAGATATCAAGTTCTTTGGCAAAATTCTTCATTGTTCAATTTAATAAAATTCATATGCACCTTTTCTATCAATTCAGACTCAAATACATAATCAGTTAATATTTAATCAACAAAATTGGAATCACAATCGCAATCCCTAAGTGAGAAAGATTTATGCCTAATTTCGAATTAACCTATATTAGCAATCGGTTACCAAGCCCTCAATTAGATTTCGGATTAATCAATCCTAATTTCTAATCTCAATGCAATTATGAAAACAATACCTTCACTTAATCAGACATAGATCAAGCATAATCATGCTCATAACACAACAATCATAATTGAAAGGAAAGATAGAAAATGTAGTTGAAAAACAATTAAGAACAAAAAGGAGGTTGAGGGTTAAGGAGTAGAGTGATAAGGAGGAGGTTGAGGGTAAAAACCCCACCCACTAACAAAATACTAACATTAACACTAACATTTGCCTATAAAAAAAAGGAACTCGAAATTCAAACCAATTCACTTGAATATCTTAGATTGCCAAAAGTTCTAGCCTTCCATGGCCATCACCATAAGAGAAGCTTCAACAAACAAAATCCACAAAAGCGCAGAAAACTAAAGGAGAAGAGAGAAAACCCAAATTCCAAAACTTAGCAAAAACTAGGATTAAAAGTTATAATTTGTAATCTGTTTTACCCTAATATAAACTACTTAAACTTTCTAAATTTCTAATCTAAACCTATCGCAATTAAGGCCCTCCAGATAAGCTTTCCAATAAGGTATTAAACGCCTTAATTGGGCTTAAAATGAGTGAGTGATGCCCAAATTAGTGAGTAGAAGACTTGGACTGTGACAACAATCGTGTGAGAACTTGAAGGATTTGTAGCTCGCCTGCGTAAGACAGAAGGGTCACTGTGAGACAAAATCTGAAAATTAACCATATTTAACAATTAAACCCAATGAGGCTCACTTATTCAAAACTCAGCCAAAACATCAATATTAAGAACATATAGAAACTAATTAGGCCAAGTAAAAAGCAATAATAAATGCCTCGCAAATGATCTATCAAGAACCGCAATGGAGGCAGCTAGGGTTTTTATGCGAAAGCGAGACCCCCGAGACCGGGAGCTCGTGATACCATATAGAAAAGTATTATAAATATTGTTATAATTGTGTAAAGAGTAACATCACTAATCTCAATATATAAACTAAGCTCTAACTAAAGGGCCTGATTAATGGGCCTAATACAACAATTGCTAATATTTACATAATATACACCTATTGATACGAAAATAATTACATATTTAAAACAAGTTTGTTATAATAATTTTTTCTTGCTATTTTCTCTTCTTTAAGGAGTTATCGATGAGAATATTTGAAAAACTTATAGAGTGTTGTCTAAATTAGCACAAGTAGACTTAATTTTTCATTTTTCAAATAACTTCAGTGTACAACTTTTTTACCACTTTTTAAAATTAAAAATAAATATATTTTAATTTAAAAAGGAAAAACTAATCATGTTTGTGGTTTGCACTTACTTACAAGTAAAGTCTGTAAATATATAAAATCATGTCAAATTTTGCTATGGAGAAAAATTTTACACGTGTATTGATTTCCCCCCTAAATGAAGCATTTGAAATGACTAGAGATGCAATGTACAATTCAGAGTTATATAAGTGAGAAAAGTGGTTAATTGTAGGGTTAGATAAATAAATACAATTAATAATATTAAAATATAACATGAATTATTAAAATAATTATATGATTTTCAAATAACTACAAATTTTGACTATTTAATATTTATGCAAGATTGGTGGTCAACAGAAGGAAATATTTTAATTTGTTACTTATAGTCAAGTGCAAGCTAGCTTTATTTGAGTAGAATTTGACTTTGCAATTTTGTACTTCTCACTTTTTTTTTGGGCTTTCACTGATGCAGGTGATCATTGATGAATAAATCTGTCAGTGGCTTCGATATTAATAACATATCATTCGCTATATGCCTATATCTAATTAGCATAATTAGGAAGCGAGCATGATGCATTACTACTCTTTTGACTAATGTTCAATGGCCTAAGTGACCAATTACGTACGTAATTTCTCTTTTGCAAGATATTATGAATATTTATGTATTGATGTTGGCGTATGACAATATATATTACTCTAAATGGATAGTTAATTTGCTGTTGACTAGCCTTGGCTAATTCAAAGTATGCTCAGTTGCTCACCCTTCTGGATGATAGAATCGGGTTAAACAATACGAAAAAACAAATATGAAGGGTCTTCAAATTTCTGCTACAACAAGGGTAAATGACCCATCAGGTGTGAACTAGACCATGTAAATTATAATTATATAATGTTCTACAAAATCTTGAAACACCCTATTTTCCCTCCTCATTTTCGATGTGTGCAAGAAGGCTCCAATCCTCTTTGGCCTGGAAGAGAACTTTTACCAGAAGTAATAAGACGGTAAACCGCCAATGGCAAATTTGTTCTTGCTTGGTTTGATGTTTGGGTTCCTACTTCCTAAAACTTAATTGTCCCAATAAGTCGCTTCCCTTGATCTTATAGACGTATATAATCTAGTTTACCTATATGTACTGGCACTTAGAATGTTGAATAATTTCATGGCTGCTTGCGTGACAATCTTGCATCTTCAAAGTCCCTATTTTGGTAGATCAAGATGATCGTGTGCTATGTAAGCATTATTCTTCACATGGATAATATATTGTACGAATAGGTTTCAAGAGTTTCTGCTTATAAAAAAAAAAGGTTTCAAGAGTTTCTTGGTCAATGATGGGTATTTTTTCTACCACTACACAACAGTCTTTACAGGTGAGGTGCTCTACAAGATTGGAATATACCACTAGAGAATCGCGTGGACTCGTCGAAGAATCATCCTTTAGCTTGTTCACAAAGTGCTTGATTTCAACACATTAAGTGTGACTTCTCTTAGTGCAACTCGTTTAATTTAGGGCGAAATAAGGAGGAGGAGGAGAAAACACATAGAAAACTTATTACAGTTTAAATGTGGAAGATGAATAGTCTTAAGGAAAACCTTATGCACCAAAAGTCAAGGTCCAATTCGTTAAAGGAGAGGGACTCTAACTCCTCCTTTTTTCACGCGTTTTTTAGCGGGCGTACACAGAAAAACATTAGTGCCCTTTTGTTAAGAGGTAGATGGGTCGAAGGTGTGAATGATGTCAAAGAAAAGGTGATGCATTTTGAAGCAAGCTTTTCAAAACCTACTCCTTCCCAACCCACTTTAGAAGGTATCAATTTCAAAAAACTAACCGGGGAAGACAACATTTTCCTTTCATCCCCCTTTAGTTTGGCTGAAATAAAAGACATAGTCTGGAGTTGTGATGGAAATAAGGGCTCACGCCCCAACGACATCAATTTCAACTTCTTCAAGCATTTTTGGGATCATATAAAGTCTGAGGTGTGTGAGCTAGTTGGTGAGTTCCATTCTGCCAAAAGGTATATTTGTGCCTCATTCCTAGCTTTGTTACCAAAAAGAGATAATCCACATTCAGTTTCAGATTTTAGGCCAATATCTATTATAGGAAGCATTTACAAGCTCATTTCTAAGCTCTAGGATGCAAGGTTAAAGAAAGTCGTTGCCCCGTTAACTCAACTTGCCAATCAGCTTTCATCACTAACAAACGAATTTTGGATGGGGTCCTAGCTATTAGTGAAGTAGTTAACTTGGCAAAAAAATTGGGAGAAGAGTGCCTAATTTTTAAAATTGATTTTGAAAAGGCATACGACTCAGTTTGCCGTGGGTTCCTAAATTATATGATAGGCAAGATGGGGTTTTTTGACAAATGGCTGAGATGGAGGAAGGCGTGTGTTTTCTCGGGGTCGGTCTCGATACTTGTTAATGGCAGCCCAATGGAGGAGGTTTTGTTAAATGAGGGTTTGCGACAAGGTGACTCATTAGCACCTTTCATGTTTCTTATTGTGGGTGAAGGGCTGAGTGGCTTAATGTGGAGAGGGGTGGGGTGGAGATTGGAAAGTTCTTAGGTTTTAAAGTCGATGCAAACAACAACTTATCGCATTTGCAATATGCAGGTGACACTGTGCTAGTTGGTCAGGCTATCTAGACAACTTGTGGGTTCTTAAAGTTGTTCTAAGAAGCTTCAAGATGGTTTCTGGCTTAAATTAAGGTCAACCTTTTTAAAAGCTACCTCTACGATATCAATGTCAATAATTCGCTCCTCTTAGTCGCCTCAACCTTTCTGTGTTGCAAATCTAGTATGTTACCTTTCATCTACTTGGGACTACGAATTAGGGCTAGTACTAGAAGATCTTCCACTTGGCAACCGATTGTTGATGTTATGAGGAAAAGGTTGGCCAAGTGGAAAGGAAAACACCTATTTTTGGGAGCTAGGCTTGTCCTCTTGAATTCAGTTTTGTCTAGTATATAACAATATTTCCTATCCTTCTTGAGAATCCCAAAAAAGTGTTTAATACACTTATTGGGAGTTAACGATCCTTCTTATGGGGTGGGTGTGATCTGAAAAGGAAAAACTCTTGGGTAAGTTGGAACAACGTGTGCGACTCCAAAGAATCCTGTGGTTTGGGGGTGAAACAGAATTTATTTAACCTCACAGAGTTAGGAAAGTTAAAGTGGAGGTTTTTGATAGGTAAAGGAGCTATTTGGTACAAAATTTTGCATTCTAGGTAGTTTCTTCTGAAAATATTTGGAACTTTAGGAATTCCTTTCAATGGTGGTGTGATATATGTGCAACAGATTCAGACAGTGCGACACCTTCAAATTGGTTTATTAAAGTCGGTAAGAAGATCGGTAACAGAGCTATGGTCTATTTCTGGCATGACATTTGGGTAGGAGAGAAAAGTTTTAAATAGCTTTTCCCAAGACTATTTCTATTATCTATGGAAAGGTCAGCCATATTGGTAAATGTGGGGAAGTGCCACTTTGGTTAATGTGGGGAAGTGGGAAGGAGATTTATGGAGTGGGACTTGAAGTGGAGAAGGAACTTCTTTGCATGGGAGGAGGACCTTTATGATCATCTAATGGGAATTCTAGAAAATGTAAAGCCAAGCAAAGAAATTGAAGATGAATGGATATAGACGTTGTGCAAGTCTAAGTTGTTCTCAGTTAAATCATGTTATTTGCACATTATTTCACAATCTCCTATGCTAGCCTTTAACTCATCTGTGAGCCCTTTGTTCAAAAAGTTTTGGAAGCCTTGTGTCCCCAACAAGGTTTTAGCCTTCTCTTGGCAACTGCTTTTGGATCGCTTATTCTCGAGGTTCAATCTCTTACAAAGAAAGGTTGTCAATGGTGTTGAGGGGGTTGTGTGTGTTTTGTAAAAGAGAGATGAAATTAGCTGCTCCTATTTTCTTTAATTGTTGCTTCTCAATTCAGGTATGGTCCTTCGTTTACGGCTGGCTAGGTTTTTTATCTTTTCACTTTTCAGATAATATCAATCGTTATCTGAGGCACAAAAGGTTATTGAGAGATAAGAGAGAGAAAAAGATTTGGCAACTGTTTCGGCATGCCATAGTATTAAGCTTGTGGATAATGCATAATGGGATTGTTTTTGATAAATCTAAACTAGACTTCTTGGTTATTTTAGACTTGGTTAAAATCTGTTTTTGGACATGGTATTCTCCAAAGTTTGGAGCATATGGATATGTTTTTTCAGATTGTTGTATACCTCTTGGGTGTACTAGGACTGTAATTAACAATATTGGGTGTCCTGGTTTTAATAGTCAAGTTTTTTTTCTCAGTTTTGGCTTTGTGTACTTCCTATTTGCTGCAACAAGCTTTCTTCTTTCCTGATATTTTTTAGCTACACCATATAACTCTTCTCTCTTTTCTTTATATTTAAAGTTTGGTGTTTATTAATGGTGGCTTCTAACATGAGGGAGGCATTAAATCCCCCACCGGGAAGGAGCAATAAGAGTCATTAGATATTAGATATTAGATATATTAATTATTTAAATGGATGGATGACATCAATTTATGGTGACTAGATCAATCAGTTTCCTCAATAGTGCGGCTCACATTTAATCTCTTTAGCAACAGCTACTGTTACTAGACAATTAAAAAGCTCGACGACAGAACAAAGAAAGAGTGGGAGTGGGAAGGGAGACATTTTCTTAGCTTCTTCATCTTAATTTGATTACCGTGTAACACCATGTTCATACAAACCCATCATAGTTTGTTGTTAAAAAGTTGCAATTTTGCAATGGAATTCGAAAATCAAGAGGAGCAAGAGGAAGAGCTGGGTTACGACCCAGGTCAAAATGCCTGGTTCCGCAGAACCCTTGATCTTCCTCAACCCATGAGGAACAACACCACCAACACCATGGCCAGGTACAAGGAGTGTCTCAAGAACCACGCGTCAGCATCGACGACCACGCCCTCGACAATTGTGGTGAGTTCATGCCCGTCGAAAACGAAGGAAACCTTGACACCTTCAAATGCGTCGCTAGCTTGTGGATATTTTTCAAGTTTTCAAGTTATTAATATTTTTCAATATTGTTATGTGTTATTATTGTTATATATAATATTAATAGTAGTTTTAATATTACTTTATTGTATTTATTAATAATGTTAATATTATTATTGTTAAAAAATAGTAATAATAATTTTTATTAATATTATTATGATAATTAATATTGTTTTTATTTAATAGTATTATTGTTTTTATTAAAACTGATTATTATTATTATTATTATTATTATTATTATTATTATTATTATTATTATTATTATTATTATTGTAACTGTTATTATTAATAATAACATTACTATTACTAATAGTAATACTACTAATAATAACATTACCAATATTATTACTAACATTATCAATAATAATAACATTGCTACTAGTAATAATAATAAAACAGTAAGAATATTAACAAAATAATATTAATAATAATAAAAATAATAATTATAATAATAATAATAATAATAATAATAATAATAATAATAATAATAATAATACTATTAGTACTAATACTCATAATATTAATAATAATAATAATAACAACAATAACTGTGAAAGATAAGAATAATAATAATAATAATAATAATAATAATAATAATAATAAATATCAATAATGATAATAAAAATAAAAAGATTTAAGTAATAATTTAGTCCCTACAGATGATATTAATTCTTCATTTAGTCTCTATATGTAAAAAGTTATTAAAAAGGTCATCATACGTGTAATTGTTATCTATTTGGTCCCTTCATTACCTTGTCGTTTCTAATAATCTTTTAACTCCTACATATATGGACTAAATGAAGAATTTGTGTTACATGCAGGGACCAGATCATTATTTTAACTTAAATTATTTGATCCTTATAGGTGATAAGGATTCTTAATTTAGTCCTTATATGTAATAGTTAACGGATTTATGGGAATGGGAGGAACCAATGGGTAACGATTACACATATATGGATATTTTTAATAATTTTTTTATGTATAGAGACTACATGAAGAATCGTTGTCATTTATAGGGATCAAATTATTACTTTAATCAAATAAAAAATTATGTTATTAATAAACAACAAAATTTAAATATAAAAAACATCTTACATAAAAGTAGAAGATAAGTACGAGAAATAATAGAAGAGTGAAATATTGTCATCAAAAAATAGAAGACAGAAATATATTTTTTTTTATAAAAGAGGAGTGATGTATGAAATGGGCAAGGGGTTGAGAGCTTAATACGTCATGAAGGTGTGGGCAGGATTGTGTTACGGTGGGGGCGGGGGCTTAGTATGAATAGTTGGGGGAGGAGAATTTATGGTTATATTTGGTTGTAGTATTTCAAAATTTCAGTATATTTAAAATACAAGTCAATGGAAATGTTTCATTTGAATTACCTTCATTTTAAAAATATTTTGTTTGGATAGAATAGTTCAATTTCTTTGTATTTAAAATTCTTTGTTTGGATAAAGGATTTTAATTTCATTTAATTATAAAATTTCATCTTTCAAAAATTTAAAAAATTTTGAGACAGCGGCGGTTCGGCGACCGGCGGTGGTGGATGGTGGTTGAAAGGAGAGGAATTTAGAATTCCCACCTATTTAAGTGGAATTTGAAATTCCTTCCTTTTTAAGTAAAACAAATACCCCATTAAATTCCAAGAATTTTAAATACTCCATAATAAAACATCCGAACAATATATTCCAATTCAAAGTATTTCAATTACCCTCTTAAAATACATTACTCTCTAACATCACCCCATCTAAACACAACCTAATGGGTAGGTGGGGGTTAGAAGATGCCATCGGCTGGGGAGCAAAAGCTGCCATCAGAACACGTGCATCTAAGAGTGGCAATGTGGGTTGTGACCCGCTGGTCAACCCGCCAAAATTTAGCGAGGTGGGTTGGGGTCCTCAACCCACTAATCCACTTTGATCCGTCCCGCTTAACTCCTCGAAAACGGATCGGTGGCGGGTTGGCGAGTCGGGTTGGCACTCGCCAACCCTCCAAATTAAGAAATAATTTTTTTTTATTAATTTATTAATTATTTAGTATTATTTCATTTAATTTAATTATTAATTGGAATTATTTCATATTACAAAAATAATGTCTTTATTTTTGTAACACAATTTATATGCTATAAGATAAGATTATTTCAATTTTTTAATAATAATTTAAGAAAGGCTATGAAGATTGTCCAAAAAAAAAGAAATGTTATATGATTTTTTTTTTAATTTTTTAATTTTTATAATGGGTCAACCCGCCAACCCAATTTATGTTTTTATATGTTTGGCGGGCCAATCCACCAACCCACCATTAGGCGGGGTGGGTTGGGGGTTCAACCCAAATGACTAAAACGAATTGGCCCGCGCCCGTCCCGTTTTGGGTGGGTTAATGACGGGACGGAACGGGTTGACCTATTTTGCCATCCCTACGAGCATCCTGGTATAACGCGCCACTGCCTCTAGCGTCATTGTGTCTAGTGTCACACACCTTTTGTTTTTCTTTAATAAAAAGTTGTTTTTTTATAAATAAAAAAATTATCAATCGATGAGCATCACTTGTCAAAAAAAATGAAAACGCTTAATGCCTTGGCTCCTTTAAAAACGCCAAGTGATCTGACGTTTTACACATTAACAATAAATAAAAAAATTGTCACGTTGACAAAAACTAAATTATTTTGATAAATAGTTTCAAAACCATGTCAAATTGGTCTATAGTTTCTAAAGGTAGGTCAGGTTGGTCAAAAAACCCTCACAATTCATATCCCGCAGCTTAAGCAGATGAGTTGAGAGGGGAGATTTGTTATCTTTATTTATTTTTTATTTTTATCATCATAAATGTTATTTTAAGGCTAAACTATATTTTCGGTCATTTATCTTTATTTTAGGTTTCGAATTAGTTCATCTTTTAATTTTTGTTCCGATTTGGTCTTTTATGTTAACAACGTTACACTAAGTTGGTCCTTACGTTAGATTTGCACTAATGGTGTTAGATTTCCACTGTTAGTCGCTGCAAATAATCTCCCATTGCCGGAATTTGGATTCCCTCGTCGAAATCTGGGTTTTAGAGAGAAAACTGAATCTAGGGTTCTCCTTTCTCTTTCTCTCACTCTTCTCCTTTGCCATAATCATTATTGCATGTTGAACAAAGAGAATTCAGGGCTGACTGGTTGGGAGGCTAGGAAGATCGCACTACTTCACTCACAAGGTGATTTAGCGGGGGGGGGAGGAAGGAGGTTGAGAAGGAAGAAGAGAAAGAAAGAGAAAAGAAGAACCCAAATTCGGTTTATTTCTCGAAAGCCCAGATTTCAGCGAGAGAACCCAGATTTCAGCAAGAGAAGGTGGTTTTCGGTAACTAATAGTGGAAATCTAACACCGTTAGTGCAAATCTAATGAAAGATACCAACTTGTAGTAACGTTTACAACATAAGGGACCACATCGGAACAAAAATTAAAAGAGGGACCAAATTGAAACCTAAAATATAATTAAGGGACCAAAAATGTAGTTTAACATTATTTTAATACATATGCACAAGTTTGTTGAACAAGAAAGACTAAACTATACTTTTGGTCTCTTATCTTTATTTTAGGTTTCAATTTGGTCTCTCTTTTATTTTTTGTTCCGAAATAGTCCCTTATCTTGTAAATGTTATACTATTTTGGTCATTTCCGTCCAATCAACCCTAATAGTGATATATTTTTTGCCGGAATTTGGGTTTTCTCGTCGAAATTTGGGTTCTCTCGCCAGAATGTGCTTTTAGAGAGAGAAACACAAGTTTAGAGAGAGAAAACAACACTCCATCCACCCAGCACTGCAAAAGGATATATAGGAGCGTATACCCGATTGGTTTTGTCCCTCAATATTTTTTTCGTTGTTCCCTCCTTCACCGTATTTGGGAGAAAGCATTGAAAGGTAAAATGAAAATTGTTTTGGGGGTGTCATCCTAAGTGTGAACTTCCACAATCCCTCTGTGATGATCGTGAAAAAAATAAAAACAGTTCAACAATGTGAAAGGTATTATAAACACACATGGAAAATAGGGAGGTAGGATAGGATAAGTTTTCATGTCCTGCTTTAATCTGTAGTTTGGTGAACCAGCAGGATAGGATAAGCTTATCCTGTTAGCTTATCATATCCTGTTATTTAGTTATAATTCTATCCTGAGGGTGGAGCTGGGTTAGAACCAACAAGATAGGATAAAAAATGTTTTCTCTTTTATCCCTTACCCTTAATATTGTTATTATTTAATTATGGTTTCAAACCTAATTAGTCAACCTTATTACTAATTAAAATATGTGATTTAATTAGCAATTTTTATAAAAAGTGAAAAAAAAAGTTATTTTTTTATAATTTAAAAAATGGATTAATGTATAATTAAAAAATCGAAAATATATATTATCAAATATTTTTTAATTTAAATGTATAAAAAATCACATAATATTAAAATTTATTTTTGAAAAAAAAAATATAATTTTGATATAAGGGTAATTTTATCATTTTTGGATATTTTATATTATATCCTATCATTATCTGATGTGCATCAAACATTGGACAGGATAAGAGCTTATCATGCTCATATCGTATCCTATCTTTATCCAGCTCATATCCTATCCGTCATTATCCTATCCTGACCACCAAATGAGCCCTAAGAGGTTTGGAGAGAAGAAAGGAAGGAGATAGAAGGAGAGTTAGGGCAAACTCCTCACCCTTTTCATCATCTTCACTTCATGGGTAAGCATTTTCCCACTCCACCATCTTCTCCATTTTGGGTCCATCATCTACTTCCCCAAAACCCTCATTCCTCCCCCTTTTTTCGGTTTTGGAGAGAACTCCATTAATGGAGCTTAGGTTTTCCAAGATCTTGGCCTAACAAGTTAGGGAACTTGCTCCCTATTGGTTTAGGATGGAAAATGGAGCTTGAATAAATCTTAAACACCTTCTTGGAGCATCAAAATCAAGAGGAGAATGCCCACCCAATGTCAAATCTGAATTTGGCTTCAACTCAATGTGAGGGATTTTGGTGTTTCTTGAGTTTGTTTTGGTTTAATTTTGCTTATTGGTGTTTTTGTCTATGAAATTGAAAGGAATACCAATTTTATGATTTATGGGTTAAACCCTAGAACTTTGGGGGTGAAGAACTCTATTGATGGAGCATGAGTTTTCTTGTTTGTGGGTTTTGAGAAAAGCTTGAAACTCCACATGTTTCTCTTGATGATTTAGAGTTTTATTTTGGTTATGGTAAACCCCTTGATTTGAATGTTAAAATGTGTGATTTTTGGTGGATATGGATGAGTGGTTGTAGGTGTTGCCAGGTGGGTTTTGAACCTAGTACCTTTTAAAAGAAAAAAAATCTTTGGATAAAATGGCTAAACTTGACACATGCATGTGAAGTATATGAAATTAAGTTTTATCTGAAAAATATGTTTGGTGATATTGTTTGAAGATAAATCAAGATTAAAGACTCTAGTTTAAGTGACCAGGTGTTTGGGGTAAGCCCCTAACCCGACTTCAACATGTTTCTTGAGGGAAACTTATTTTTTGTCCCAAAATTTGACTAAACTTTAAATGAAAAACTGTATTGAACCACTTAACTAAAATTATGAAACTTTGTACATATATGTTGTTGTGACTTAGCTTTCAAATGACACTGGAACTAATTCATTTGGATCTATATATCCCGAGATATGTACATTGGAAGTCAGGCAGTTCAGAATCTGTCATAGCAGAAAAAATGCTTATGTATAATGAGCTACTGGGAGCTCCTGTGATGACCGAAAATTCTATTAATTTTACCACTTAAACTATTATGTCTTAGCTTTATTTTGCCTTTGGAACCAGGTCAAAATGACTTTTGTAACCCAAGTTATGAATTTCGGAAGTCAGGCTATCAGAAGTGAATTCTACAACATATAAGTAAACTTTGAAACAAAAGCTGTATTGATTCGTAATTCCAAAAATTCTAAAATTTTCATGGCATATAAGTGTGTGTCTTAAAACAAAATAAAAAGCGTATGATTTGGATGTCCGTACAAGAAGTTATGTAGTAAATAGTATCAATTGTCAAAAATTTCTTGTTCTGCAAAATTATGCGTAGGCGTGATTGTAAATAAAACTAGATATTTTTCGGGCACTCATAAATTGTGATATTTTAAAAGAGAGTATCTTTATGACTTATCTTTCCAATGGCATAGACCTCATGTCAATAGGATCTCCTTATCCCAAGTTACGCTCAAGTTGGTGTTAGTTAACCAAGTTGAATAGCATGAATGTATAGTTCAATGAAACCTTGAATCTAATGTTTGGTGCATGTGGTTTGGTGCATGTGTGGAACAAGTCTATTAGATAAATAAATTCATGTGTACGTGATCATCCATGTTGTTTCATTAATTGAATTATTTTTAGGGTGTTGGATCACGGTTTACCTCTGGTTTAGTAAAGTGCTAGGTTTACCGTTTTGCTAAGTGATTCATGAATTGAAATTTCATTCTTTTTTTTTTGGGTGAAGACTTAAGTTGATCTGACATTGGGATAAACATTTGAACTTAGTACAAAGCGGATGCCGACAGACAATTTGAGATATTTGTTATGTTTGACAATAGATGAAAGATATACATATACGAAAACATATATGCATACATATGAATTGACTTATGTAATTATTGAGATTATTGGTTTATGCTGTAAACATGAATGGGAATGGTTGTAAATTATATTGAACATGAAGAGTATCCATGGATTTTGTGAAATTAGATAATTGATTGTTATGTTGGAGATTTGTAAATGCGATTATTGTTGGCTATGAGTTTGCAAAAGCATTTGCATATTGAAATAGTTATGGTATGATTTATGTATTGAGTTTGATGCTAAAACTTGTGCTGACGTTGGAATATGATACAATGATCATGAATTAAATTTTTAATCGTCGAGATAGCTGTATCGGAATATGTGAAGATTTTGTTGTGTATGTGTTTGTTTGTATATGTTCCTCAGTGGGGATGATTGTATTGTGAAATGATTGAATTTTTGTGGGATGGATTAAAGGGATAAAGTATTCGCAGAACGTGAAAATGGAATAATGATGGCATTGTACCATGGTTATGGAAAGGAAAATATTGTGGGCTTTGGTCACATGAGGATAATGGAAATGATTGGTCTATGATGGAAAATATTGTCATTCCAATCATGAACATGCGGTTAATTGTATAACTTATCGGATCTTAGGGCGTATAAGTGTTCTTATCTAGATATTATGTTTATGGATTTGTTTTGAATTGATGTTTTACCTATTGGTTATTGATTTCTGTTTTAGAAGGGATATCCCTCACTGAGTTTCATACTCACCCCTTCGTTTTAACCTTTTAGCCACAGGTCATGTACAAAGGAAAAGATTTCAAGGATGCCCGACTGCCACTGTAGAGGAAACTGAAGTTTGTGCTGTCATAGTAAATCTTGAAAGTTAGAGTTTAAGGTTTTATATAATGTATGAATAATGAAATGTTTTTTTTTATTTAAAACGAATTTGTTTCACTGTAACTCTGATATGCATAGTCGATTTTGTAAACCATTTTGAGAATTTTGTATAAGTTAGCACTTGATATCATGATGAAATTGTGAAAACATATTCTAAAGTTGAGGTTGATGCTAGTCTTTGGGGCTAGGTAGACAACCTTAGCCTAGGCTAGTCATGAACTCCAAAAATGGGTCCTGACACCTTCCCTCATTCTCATTGTCATTGCCACTTCCCTTTCTATGAGGACATCTATTCCACACTCTTTGAACACCATCCCCGCAAACGTGTATCCATAGGAGCTGACCATCAAGTCGATGTTCCAGCATACGATTTTTCGGCTACCTCTAATAGACCAAATGCTTGTAGTGTTGTTTCAGATTCAAACTTCACTGTTGGGGATGAAGATGAGAAAAGATTGATGGGGACCTGCATAAGACCTGTGCAGGAGGAACAAGGGAGCTATGATATTGAAATTCAAATTGCACATGTGAAGACATGAAATGTGTCACACAACATATACTCGAAGAGAGAGAAAAGCTTAAGAAAATCTTAGGGTATGAGAAATTCACTAAATTGGGGCTCAATGACATGGGAGAACAGGTAGTAGAAAAATGTGCAGATCTGGAACAACTATTTCTCAAGTTTATAATCCCTTCATTGTTAAAATTAATTCGGGGTTAGAGTTTCGTTTGAGGATTTGTTATTTTTAATTTGTTAAATTAAAAGTAGATTTGGAGGGGAAGAAGGAAAAAGGAAGGACGAAAGAGTAAGAAGGAAGGGATAGAAGAAGAGAGATAAAGAGAAAAGGAGAGAGACCCTTTCCGGCGGGTATACCCAATTTTTGGTGAGTATACATAGATTCTGGTGAATTAACGGTGGAATCTAACACTGCTAAAATATTGTTGATAGAAAGGATCAACTTGGAACGCTTTTAAAACTTAAAATACCAAATCAAAATAAAAAAATAAAAGAAGGACTAAATTCAAACCTAAAATAAAAATAAGAGATGAAAAATATATTTAGGGAAAAATAAAAGAAAGGCTGGATGCACATTTTTAAGATTTTGGCGCCAATCTCTATTGTATTTATTTTGGTTTGAGTTGTGAGAAGGATTATCATTTTTCAATTCAATTAAATTAAATTTCGTGTGTTGTGCGGTGCGGCCTTCTAGTTTTTTTATTATTATTATTATTATTATCTGCATCTTGCTCGTTCCTCCTGGCCTTGGTGGCGAAATTGAAATTTGATCTGAATGACATCGAATAATCCTTGCGAAATCATGGACGACGAGGATGAGGTAATCGGTAACTAGGTTACTTGCTTTGCTAAGTAAACTCTCTTTCAACTGACTGTTTATGTGTTTTTTAGGGGTTTGATTGGGAAGCAGCTGCAAGAGAAATCGACGTTGTTTGCCAAACGACGAAGGCAGACAGTGACGCAAAGGGAAAGAGTAAAAAAAATACATCCCGGCAATCCACTCTGGATAAGTTTGTGGCGAATGCCAAGAACAACAAGAAGGAAACGAGTGAGTTCCAATTCCAAGAAAGCATCCACCTTATTGACGCTGAGGCTGCCAAAACTTGGATATACCCTGGTAGGCATTAGTTATATTCATATATATATATATATATATATATATATATATATATATATATATATATAGTTTGAAGGTTGTTTGCTCAAGTTAATAAATCAATTCTTCACTTTTGCATTGCAGTTAATGTTCCTCTCCGTGACTATCAATTTGCTATTACCCAGTCCGCACTCTTTTCAAACACATTGGTGGCCTTGCCAACTGGACTTGGCAAAACCCTCATTGCAGCGGTTGTTATGTATAACTACTTCAGATGGTTTCCTCAAGGTAATTACTTTCACTATCCACAATTTTTACAGCTTTACAGTACATATCATATAATGCCTCATGCCTCATGCCTCATGCCTCATGCCTTGCTCTTCATTATCAATGTCACATGATACAATACAAGTATATATCGATATGTTACCTGACCCGATAACTGACAACACCATATTTGGAGTTCACACTCACAAAGCTGCTTCCTTCACAACAGGAAAAATAGTCTTTGCTGCTCCTTCTCGACCACTTGTCATGCAGCAGATAGAAGCATGCCATAATATTGTGGGAATTCCTCAGGTAACAACTTTTCTTACCCACTTTCACCTTTTCAATTTCTTTGATGAAATTTCTGGATGAACGTAATTGCAGGAATGGACAATTGATATGACTGGTCACCTAAGTCCTCCCAATAGAGCTCGGTTTTGGAAAACAAAGCGGGTTTTTTTTGTCACTCCACAAGTGTTGGAGAAGGATATTCACTCTGGTGAATATTTTAACTACTTCAGTAATATTTCTTTGGATAATGACTTATATGTGTCGTGTACCATGCTTTGCTTCATTTGACATGGCTCTGTAGTATTATTTTGTTTTCTTCACGATTTAATTTGTTTCAGGTGCATGTTTGGTGAAGTACTTGGTATGTTTGGTGATTGATGAAGCTCACAGAGCAATGGGAAATTACTCGTATTGTGAAGCAGTTCGTGAGGTTTGATTTTTTTTAGTTACTTCTGATCTTTCTTAACAGTACAAGTTCATTCTTTACAAATATATACAACATAAAACTAATTTATCCCTGTTAATTTTTTGGTTTCTAGTTAATGGCTGTACCAGTACAACTGAGAATATTAGCATTAACTGCAACGCCAGGATGTACGTTTTTGACAACCCTTTTGCTTTTTTTTTTTTTTCTTTACCAGTTTCATTTTTCTTAAATATTTTCTAATCTAATTCTAAGTTTGATATTCAGCGAAGCAGCAGACAGTCCAGGATGTCATTGATAATCTGCATATCTCCAAGCTTGAATATCGCAGTGAAACTGACCATGATGTTATCTCGTATGTTCATAATAGGAAAATAGAGTTGATACAGGTAGTCAATGCATGCCTATTTGGAATCTGAAGTTATATGTTTATTTTGTTTTATTTGTTTTGAGATCTTTGTTGCAATATTACCAGGTTGCAATGGGACAAGATGCTGTAGAAATAAACAATAAGTTTTTGGAAGTAATACGCCCAATAGTAGCCAGGCTTACTGATATTGGGGCCATTCAGAATAGAGATTATCGCACTGTATGGCTCTTTATCTTTTTATTTATTTTATTTTATTATTATTTTAGTTTCAGATAGCTCTACCCTTTGTTAACAAATAACTACATGATGTAGCAGTGATTTTATTGAAGTTCCACAAAGATATATTTGAGCATGGGTCGTGCCCCCTTTCCCCCCTCTTTTGTTACTTTCATTAACTATTGAGGAAACGTATTTAAAGTTGGCTTATTATGTTCATCAGTTATTGGCTTATTGCAAAATAATATGATATACATATAATCAAGCAATCGTACGGAAGCCTCCGAACAATTGACAAGATAAATACCGAAGATGCACTAGGAAAAAAAGTAACAATATTCTGGGATATTGGTGTTCCAATCTTTGTGCTATAGTTATTTGGTTCTGTTCTCTTTTCTTAGAATGCATTCAATTTGTTACACCCATTGTCAACTTAAGAAAGCCTTGTTGTGAGTTACACAAAAGAAGTTGAATGGTGGTATATCCATGGGTGTTGGTAAATGGTAACTAATAAGTAAATTAGGTCAATTGGGTGATGATGATAAAGCTGGGATCAGTTGATCAATAGCATTGCAAAATTCATAGTCCTATTGTATGGAATACTCATAAAAAGAGTTTAGAAAGAAAAATAGGAAAAGGCGGATGCTTTTGGCTGAAGGATATTGCATTTACATGAATATGGATTCACATTATATAAGCAAGAATAATTTTTGCCTATGTATACAAACAAATCCAGCAAACATTAGAGAGAGGGGCTGAATATATAAAAATATGAATAGCAAATTTTTTTAGAAATATTTTTTTTTTATATAAAAAATACTATGTATGCATAATTAATTGTATAAAGTGTGCTCGCCCCTCCCTACATCCGTCCGTAGATGTACGGATAGGATACTGGGCCCAGCCCCAAACCAGCCCAAACACTAAGCAATAGTAGAAGAGCATGTAATGAAAGGGTGAGGGGGAATGTTAGTAATAGTTAGAAGAGAGAGAAAACAGATATGATGGATCTGTTTAAAAGGGGGAATAGGATACTCAAGGGGTATGTAAGTTGTATTTGGTTATTTCAGCTGAAAAGCTTGGGTCTAAGGGTCTTCTCCTTGGCTGGGAGCATCTTGCTCTTAAGTTTATGTTTTCTCCTTTCACTTGCTGTAATTCCTTTTAATTTCAATCAGTAAAACAACTTTCCTTCATCTCTCTGTTTCTATTTCATTTTCTGCATGAGATAGGAATTGTTCCTATCATGTACAGATTCAAGAACATTTCATATTATGTTTCAAGGAGTTAGAGAATTAATTGGATGTCAATGAAACAATGAAATCCAAGATAGTCCACTTTTAGGCAATCAGAATGATTTTTGTCTCCTTTTCTAGTTGCATTGCTAAGATTATAGCAACCATAGAACTCTTGTTACTTATTATTTATCTGCTTTGCATAAACAACATTCCGAAAAATGACTATTTCTAATGGCTTTCTTAGCTACTGTTTTTAAGATCCATTATCTTCTCATTGTTAGCTGTCATATCTTTTGGTCTGTACTGCCTTTGCCAATTGCCATAATTACTAAGGCTTGATGATATGGCTGAATCATCAATTACTCTCTCTTTTTGATGTTTTGCAGTTAAGCCCTTGTGTATTACTTGAAATGAGGGAAAAGTTTCGTCAGGGATCTATGCGAGATCTTTCTCATGTAAACTACGGAGATGTTGAAGGGTATTTTGGAGTTCTTATTACTCTTTATTACATCCATAAGCTACTTTCAAGTCATGGAATAAGGCCAGCATATGAGATGCTTGAAAGAAAATTGAAACAAGGGTAGGCCCTTTGTACACTTCCTTTCTTTTGTTTATGCATACATTAAGTAATTGGTACATTGGAAAAGTTATGTTTGCTTCTTCTATATCCATATATGATTTTTTGACCCTTTATGCAATATAAGAACTTAATTAAAGGTAAAAAAATACTGGTGATCAAAGGTCAACAATGTTTGTAAGAGTGTCTAACATATCTAGAAAAATAGCAGAGGGCAGAATATCTAAGGACACAGTCCAACCGCACACACTTTGGAAGTGTTGATTAGTTCATGAGACATTACCTCATTAAACATCCTCTCTTGCCATTATTCCTATGAATTTATGGTATTATAAAGTCAAATCAAATTGGCAGTATGTGAACGTTCACAATCTGAAGAACTCTATATCAATATCATTGGTAAGTTAGTCACCCAAAACTGGAAAAGTGCGTGTCAGTATGTTGCCAACCGCGGTGTCATAAAAGCTAGAAAACTGAGTTGATTAATTTTATATGCAATCCAATTCCAAATGTTCCATTTTATACAATTTTTTATGATAAGTTCATTGTTTTTGGACCACTAATTTTAAGATTTCCAAGTTTACATTGTTGAAGTAGGTTTTGAAGACAGGAGTTACTGATTACTGATACTGGTTTGCCTTTATTTGAATTAAAGTTCGAAATTTTATTACTTGTAATGACATCTAGATTTTGTCTTGGTACGAAGGAAATGTGGACTAAAAAGCTGCTTTTGACAATGATCTATTTTGAGGATTAAAAGAGTTTGTAACTTGTTATGCTTGTCTATTTACTTTTAAATTAATTTTGTCGGGGGCTTTGCGGGGGATATATCGTTATTTTTGGGTTTGGGTCACTAGACATATATAAAATTTTCAATTGTGTCTTGGGATAGCAAATCCGTTACTGAACTATGAAAATGAATGGAATATCCGTGAGTCCCTCAAAGTTGGGCACCCATATAAGCAATTTGTGCATAATTATTGAGAATTTGGGACATCTAATCAAGTAATCCACCAAAAACTTTGATGCATACACACGAGTATGATTTCGAGCACACCAACAATTTCTGGTTGATTACTTTAGCAATTCCTAATAATTATGCACAAATTGCTGATATGGGTGTCCATCTTGTAGGGACTCACACATATTTTGTTCAATTTCATGGTTCAGTAACGGATTTGCTATCCCGGGGACCCAATTGAAAGTTTTATATATGTTTAAGGACCCAACTAAAAACTTTTTTGGTTTAAGGATCTATTTCAAAATTTCCAAATAGTTTAGGACCAACGGAATAATTAAACCTTATTTTTATGCATGAAATTTTCTATACTATTATATATTTTATGTTTCAGTACAATGATTCTATTTAAGGATGCCTTCTTTCAGATTTTTTGCAAAATTTATGAGTAAAAACGAAGTTATTCTGAAAGCAAGGCAGCTGATGCAGCAAAGCTTGTCTCATGGAGCATCGAGTCCCAAGTTATCCAAAATGCTAGAAGTATTACTGGAGCATTTCAGTAAGTAAAATTCTGCTTGTCAAGTGCTGAGTTTAATTTCTGTAAATTATCAAGGGTGTTAATGTTTGCCTTGATGCTGCTTAAAATAATGTAGCGTAAAGAAAACTTTAAATCCTTAAGAAAGATATAACATGTAACTGACTTTGTTCTCACAACATTTTCTGGGCAAGAAAATCTAGTTGCAATTGAATACTGAGCGTGCCCACCAGTTAATTTATGTAGGGAATTTGTTGTTAATTTATTATGAACTCGACCTTGTTACATGCACTAAGCACACTTGCCCATCAATATGAGGTGGCAGAATCTGAGTGAATGTGTGTGGAAGTTATGGTGAGAGTCACCACCTGCAATTAGATGGTGGGAGCTACGCATATGTAAAGTAATGCATGTGTAAGAAGTAAGAACGTAGGAGCAGTACAGGTTTGTCGTATTAGTTTGTATTCCCTCTTCTTTTCTACTTTGTTGTTTAGGTGGAGGAGTGTATCAAGTATTTTAGAAGTTCCAAACGTACATCACAGCATCATAGTTCAAGTTTGAAATAAACATTTTGTCATGTGGGTATGTACGAACTTTGGCTTCTTCTTTATGTTGTTTTAAATCCTAGTGGCTTCGGAAGGAAAGAGAATAATATTTTACAGAGGGCCCCTGCGTGCAGGGCCTGGTGTTTTGGAGCAGGCTGAAAAAATAAATCCTAGATGAGAAATGTTAGATTCACAGGAAAAAAATTGTCGCATACTAACAATTTTTTTTTCCTCCCACCTGATACCTGTCACGTCTCCTAGTTTTTGAGTTCATAAGAAGCATTATTTGTGGATGCAACATTTCATACATAAATACTTGTCTTTGAAAGTTCAATGGGATAAAATTATCTTTTCAAGCAGTCTTAGGGAAATAAGCTGATGTTTTTTTAAGGGGGTTCCATGTATGGAAATTCAAAAAGATCAGACGCCTTCAATGTTTGACATATTTTATTTATGTTTAGACTTATTTCGTTTTCAGTTTCTTCTGGGTTCTGATATAGGGAAGTTAAAGATATGTTTTCTTTGCTTTTGGGTTTGCTTCTTTTATTTACTTGAAGTGATTCTTGTATTACAAAATTGAATTGAATTTTTAAAATCTTTTAAACGAACTGAGACGGACTCATCCAAAACAGGTTTAAACATTTTGATATAAAATTTCAGCCATCTGTAGTATGCACAGCCTGTACTTCCAATGGGCTTGTGGCCCAGTCACAGTTTGATTTTTGTTCTTTTCCAATATTTGGGTTACTTTCATGACACTCATGTCAGTTAATGTATAATGGAAGTAATACTCATCAGTGAATGACATCTTTGGTTGTGCTTGCAGAAACCAATGATCCGCAAAACTCTAGGGTAATTATCTTCTCCAATTATAGAGAAAGTGTCAGGTAAAATAAAATTGTGTCATTTCATTATCTCATTCTACGTATTTTTTGGGAACTTTTACCCAACTTTGAAAAATTTCTTTTGATAATACAACACATTCAGGGACATAATGGATGCACTTGGAGATACCGGGGTACCTGTCAGAGCTACCCAGTTTATTGGTCAAAGTTCAGGTATTTATAATGGTACTTGTGTTTTATAATTGGTTGTCTGTTAAGAACTTGAATTTTTTTAAAAGTGTGTTATGAGTCCTACGGGAGGAGCTTAGGAAAACCTCTACAGTACTAACAGGTTGGTCTTTAGGGTAGGCTCTCCCTTAAACTTGAGCATTGTAATAAAACATTGAGAGTTTAGTTATGAAAAGGACTACCTAAACTACCTATAAGTTGGATTAAGATGCGTACCCTCTCAGGGGTGCTGGTTCAGTGGACCTTGGCTTTTAGGAGGTGGACTCAAGCTTAAAGACTCTTCCAAAGGTTATCTACAAAATGTCTCACTTATTGTCGAGAATATATCTTATTTGGTAGAGTGTTACCAATAGAGTTGACATTTAAATAAACCAGAGTCAAATATTTAGTTTCCTATTCCTTAAAATACTGGTTAATGCCATAACACGAAGGAAGGTAAATACCAGTACTCGTCTATGCTGTTGATGACCCACTTTTTATGGCAATAAAACTTCCCATGTTTTTTTGGGATAAAGAAGAAGTATTACTACAGAGAAGAAAAAAACCTGCTTAAGATGGAAAAAATAAACACAGAAGAGGCAAACAAAGATGTTAATAAAATACATGTCAGAAAAATCCCTCCCTCCAATGTACAAATAAAAAAAGCTCACCTATCCCTTTGTATATCTATTAGGAAAATTCCGTTAAAGAGATAATCTGATCATGAGATCATGGCCAAATGCCATAGAAAACAACCTTGTCCCATTTTAGATGTAAGGGCTGGAAAGAATTGTCGAAGATACAAGCATTTTGGTCAAGCCCAGAGCAGCACAGATAGCACACCACATTAAAGCCATTGCTTCCTTAGTTCTACCAATATCCTTGAAGCTAACGAAAGTGAAATTGTTCCGAGTTGAGAGATGCACTGTGAATTCTACAAAGAAACCAAATTACATACTCCAGATCGAAGTGGCTGTAGGGCAGTGCAAAGACCAATGAGCAGCCATTTAAATAAACAAACATATCAGGTGATATAGCGTATGGGGTTTTCAAATTTGCAACATACCATGAGATTAATCGTATTTTAATAGAGAAATATGTTAGATATGGGCCTAATTGGGCTCTGTTATGTTACTAGGCCTGTTAGTAGTAGTTAATTGTAAGGGGATAATCATCTATAAATAGAACTAGAGGGAGGGAAATAGGGGCATTCTGTTGGTTGGATTTGGGTGGGAGAGGCCAAGCTCTCGAATTCTTGGCAGGGCAGTTTCCTTCTTTCTATCTCTGTTTCTCTTTATCTTTCTTTGTATCTTCTCTCTGATTTGGGATTATCTCCCTCGGAGATTCATTAATATACACAGATTATTCAGTATAATTCTAGTTGTTTGTACCAGTTTCTATCAGAATAGTGTTCTTCCACTGAATCAAAGACTCATGTTAGTGAATAGTAATATTAGTATGGGTATTCTAGCCTTCATGAACTCTCTTTTCTCTGTCACTTCTAACAAAGATAACAAATAATAATTCTAACATCAAAACTTGTTTCGTTTTTTCTTTCAAAATTCCAATAAATGTTGTGATTCACCAACTTCACTATTGCTTTTTCTGATAAAAATGAAGTACTATCAGAGTGAAAGCCAAGGTACAAGTAAATATGAATATCTGATATCCTTCTTATTCTTAGCACAGACATTAAAAAGGACACAAAAAAAAAACATATCAGTGCAGACAGCCTCCTTGCTAACAAAACATCTAATCTACTAGTCAAGCTTTGCTTCTAATTTGGTGAGATTTCATAATATCTTAATTTGTTTTGGCTATGAATAATTCTTAATCATTGTTAAGCATTGTTGACATCTGTATCTTTTTCTTCTGTATGCTTATTCGTAGGAAATGTCTTGTCCTCCATCTTGTATCTTTATTTTTTTTGTCTTCATTATAAATTACTTCGTTCATAAAGCAATTCTTCATTTTAATGATTTACAGGGAAAACAATGAAAGGTCAGTCCCAAAAAGTTCAACAGGCTGTGCTGAAGGTAGTTATTCCGTTTCATATAATATTCATACTCCTTCCATGTACTTACATTGTTTTCCAACAGAAATTTAGGTCTGGTTCCTACAATGTCATTGTTGCATTCACACTCCTTCCATGTACTTACATTGTTTTCCAACAGAAATTTAGGTCTGGTTCCTACAATGTCATTGTTGCTACATCAATTGGTGAAGAAGGTCTTGATATCATGGAAGTTGATCTTGTCATATCTTTTGACGCTAATATTTCACCACTTAGAATGATTCAGCGAATGGGGAGAACTGGAAGAAAGCATGATGGACGAGTTGATATCCTTTGGTTGTCAGTTTTGTTTGTTTCTTGGCAATTGTTACTGCTGAAAAAGAAATGAACAAAGTCTTTTTGTTTCAATGGTTTTTAGTTTTCTTAAAAGTTTTAAATGCTTAAATTATTCCTTAACAATTATTACTAGTTTTAGCTTGTGAAGGGGCAGAGTTGAAAGGCTACTTTCGAAAACAGGCGAAGAGCAAGGCTATAAGTAAACACATGCGAAATGGGGGCGTAAATAGCTTCATCTTTCATCCTAGTCCAAGGATGGTTGGAAACCATCATATAGCTTTTTTTTCTTTTGCAATTTCTTTTTTATTTCTCCTTATCCATATCCTCTAATTCCAGCTAAATATTTTTGTAGATTCCCCACGTCTTTAAACCAGAAGTTCAATATGTTGAGCTGTCAATCGAGAAATTTATTCCTCGTGAAAAGAATGTGAAAGACAACCCTCTTCAGTTTTCTACATCCGAGGACAAACTCACTGTTGCTGATATTGATTTACTCGAAACATATTTTCGACCCACCGGGGAAAATACATGTAGATTGTCTCTTATTGCCTTTCCTCACTTTCAGACCTTTCCTTCTAGAGTGCATAAAGTGAAGCATTCCTGTGGAACAATGATGCTTATAGACATGATGCAGCGTTTGCAAGGACAAATATCAGTTGCCGGAGATAGCAAAACTTCTTCTCTTCAGGTTCTACATACCTTGTTAATATTAGTACTATTTTGTATTAGATATGATTGTAGTCATAATATGATATTTCTATTTTCTTATTTTTAATCTGGTAAGATCATATGTCTATTTGTTTAATTCAGGAATGTCTGTGTTTAGGAAATAGCAAGCCAGTTGTTATTAATGTGCTTGATGAAGCTAAAAAAGGTAATATCATCTGTTCAATTTTCTCCCCTTATTTTTTTTTGCCAGACAACAAACACACGAGACTGTACGCTATCAGGACATCATCTATTATAAAACAGTTAATGTGATTCACTGATTCTTGAATGGGGAATAACTGTGTCATTTTTATTTCCTTTTTCATTTTAAAATACTTTATTGTGCTTCATTAATGTCGCATATACTTTGCATGGTATTTGGAGCAGCAGTTTTATTTTTCCCCATCTATAAAAGACATTCTGTAATTACCTTGAAAATATAAAGAATTTGTTGTAAATTACAAGCATTTTCTTTTTTTAGTGTGCTATCATTCCTCTTATTGGTCCAACTTCATTTTCAATGAATATGCAATCAAATTGTCAATATGGCAGTGGAAAAGTGGTGTTTGTAATAAATGTCTTTTAGGTGAAGTAATATATTTTCAACTTCTGTAACTGAAATACAAACACAACATTAGTTCTTGATGGGTATTTGTAATAAATGTCTTTTAGGTGGTAACATATTTTCAAGTTCTGTGAAGATTTTGGCATTTTGCTTTGCAAATTGCAAATATCTTAAAACATCTGAAATTTGCGAATTTGCTTGCTAACGGGAAGTCATTTTTGTTTTTATCCTCTACGTCAGACAATGAATCATTGTCTAGGCATACACTGGTAAGGAATGTAGTCTCTGTAAATTGTCTGAAGCTGGATTCCTGTCATTTGGGGATTCAAACCAAAGACTCCGTTGATCTAACTCTACAAGATTGTAATTTATGTGACTTGGGTAAGCATCAAGAGGAAATATGTGAGGGTGATGAGACAATTTCTGAGACTCCAAATGCTAATAGAAGTGTGTCAAATGAAGGGGATAATGCTGGTGAAATGTCCAATCTTGTGGAGATTGAGACTTCTTTGTTGCTGGAAAAGTCATGCATTAATGGCGTAAGAGATGAAGAACTCAGTCCTCGTTTAACTAATTTCATTAGAAGTGGTGTTGTTCCAGAGTCTCCCATTGATGAAAGAGGTGAGTGTCTTCAAGGTTATAATGTGGTTGTGTACAGTATTTAGGATCAGTAACTGTTGGTTTTGTGAATGTGATTAATTAATTTTTTCTGAAATAAATTGAAATTTTCAGGGCAATCAAGAAATAAGTTTGTCATTCGAGACTGTATTTTACCTGTTCATCTCCAGGAAGGACATGATGTTGGTTCTTTTAGGGAAACTGAAAAGGCCATTGTTGATAGTAGCACTGGTAAGACTGTCTCTAATTCTCCTGTTAATAACAAAACTCACCTCCCTTTAGTTGAGCTGAAGAACTATGCAATTAGAAGAGGACATGTCTTCCTTTCTCCAACTGATGAACGCCATACACAAATCCCTGAACCAAGCTTCAGTGAAGAATCACATTTAGGTAGTGGTGAAATGTCTGCAAGCATTAAACCTGCACGCAAATTTAAAAGGTTGCGGAAAGCTGAAGATTGTGAAAGCTATATGAATCAGAAAAGCAATAATCTTATTGATTCAACAGCAAACCTTTTTAAATCATCTTCTATCTCCAATACCACACGATATAGGCATGGCCAAGGTGATTTTAGTTTGTCTGGTCACTGGTGCATCTTTTGTTCTTTCCTTTATTGAAGTACTGTAGATCATATCTTGTTTCTTTGAAACCAATTGGAGATATATTTACAAATTCTATAATGAATTATTTGTGAAAACTTAAGTCTGTGCTGTTTCACTTTGACTTTTTAGGTAAAAAGAAATCAAGGCATGATGTGAGAGATTTCATTGAGGAGGAAGCTGAGTAAGCTTATCCTAAAGACTCGCTAAATGTTGCATTGTCATCCTTTATTTTTTGCATTTTTTGGCAAACAATATTTACCATTATAGTTAGCATATGTTTCTTAACGATTCAAAAGATATAATGACTTAAGAAATAAAAATCTGCATATCATGGACATTTTGTGAGAGAATGTCCAATCCCATGAGCTGTTCAATATCATCAGGGTATCTTCGGATGCTTATGTATCTAATGACGAAGATGATGGGGATGGCAATTCATTTGACAGTTTCATAGATGACAGGACGAACCCTACAGCGGCCAGTCAGCCTGAAGCTAGCAGAATGGACATGATGGCAATTTACAGGTATTTTATGTTCCTCCCATTTCTCTTCTCTATACCTTTCCTCCCTAAGTAGCCTGTGTGATTAACAGAAATTTGGTGATAAATTAAACTGCTAAATTTATCTTAGGAAAGTTTATATAAGAGTCGCGAACTATAAGTGGCCTCATGTCATTATTCACATCTCTCTCTAAGTGTGCGGATATCAACCATGTGAAACTTTTAAAAGAAACGTGAAGGGAGAACTATGGTTGATGAAGTTCTGGAAAACTAATTTCCAACCATAGTTTAAAATTGCAATCTGCAATCGCAATTGCGACGACAATTTTGCATTTTTGGTAGTTTCTGCAATCTTATCGTGACCATAATTGCAACTGCATCAGTCATACTTCCCTACAATTGTTTGCAAAAATTGTGATAAATACAACTTTATCCGAGTGGTGATCCTGACAGCTGTCTTTTTTCTCTGAAAAGGAAAATACCATTTCTCTTGTATATATGATATATTCAGCACTGTTCTGGGGTTGCAGAAAAATAGGTCAAATACACAATGATGTCTCGTGCCTGAATTCTCAAGATGGAATTAAACTTTGGATGATGTTGTCCTGTAAAATTAACAGTTGTGTGAGCTATCGGCCTTTGATGTGGAAAGTACAAAGCAATGTTTGTTTTTCCGTTGATGCAATCCCAAATGAACGTTTGTTAAAAAGCAACAATTGATTGCCTCATATAATGGGTTTTGGAATTCGTGAACTCAACGTGTATCCAAGCACACACTAGAAGTCTGTGATGAGGCTTATACAAAATTTTCATGACTTAATTAAACCTTAAGCTTTGAAAAAATGTTTGATATACAGCGAATGATCGGCAGTGTATGTGTACTTTAACGTGAATGCTTAATGTTTTCACCAATGTACCTCGTATTATTTTATCAGTGTTCAGTCCTTGTTTTAAGTGATTGGCTCTGAACTTCAGAACTTTCTTGTTAACTTCATGTTAAAGCTGCATAATTAGAATTAACTCTTTTGCAGGCGTTCTTTGCTTAGTCAAACACCGATTAGTGGAGGTCTAAATTTTTCTGCTACTTTCAGTCCTGACTGTGTGACCCTGACAACCAGTATTAGTGAAAGTGGGGTTTCTACAGGCAAGACGGTGAGTCATTTCCCGAAAGAGCCAAGCAATCAGACAGCTAACAGGACTCCGGAATCAGTTCATATCAACCAGATAACCTCAGAAGCTGTGCCTTCAACTAGTTTCCCGACAGAGATAAGTCGTAAAAGAAGATTGTCATTTTATCATTCTGGACACTTTCCAAATAAGAACCTTGAACAAGAATTTGCGCGTCAATCAAAAAAAGAATCAGCGGATGCTGCTAATGCAACTGTAGATGTTCTATGGGATGATCAATTCTATAATGATCTTGATCTTGACGAGTTGGAGGCACAAGCAACTTCTCTTCTTAAACGTAAATTAGATTTGTCAACACAGAAGAAAGATACAACCCCTCAATCTCACTCACCGAACCTTGATATTTTCATGTCTCCGTCATTTGACCTTGGGATATGAAAAGCACGACGTAAGCAGTAATTCCTCTCGGTACTTCCACTGTCGAAAGAAATTAGTTATTGTAAATTAAGATGGTTACTGAAAAAATTTCAGACTCCGTAATAATGAACGGATGGCATTCGTTATATTTATGCAAGGGTACGTGCATTATGGTATTGTACACTTTATACTAGTGGATTGCTAGTTTGGTTCAGCTTAACAAATAACGGGTAAGCAGATGACGCTGATTAGGAGAAGGTGGGTTATACTTATATGTAATTATGTGGCAGGACATTTTGAGGACACATCTGTATCTGTTGTACTAGTTCTCTGTTCTGAGTTATGTCCATGGACCTATTTTGCTCTCAAGGCTCAACTGAAAAGAAACGTAGACAATTCATATTCTAAACCACGTCGGCACTAAATGACTAGCGTATTAATGTAATAAAAAAGGCATGGCCAAGTGAAATAGCTTGGAAGAGTGGTGTAGAAATTCCTTAATGTACCAACTAAAATTTATGATCTCGAATTGGAAGGAATTTGGTCTTGTCCAACATAATATCAAGCAAATGCAAGACTAAGAATCTTACAGTCACAGGATCAGAGTGAGAATATTGGAAGTAAGCACGAGAATTTAGTTGTGATTTGTTTTAGATAGGTAGATTTAGTCTTTTTGTCATTTAACTCAATTTTTTGTCGTTCAATTTGGTCCTTTAATTTTTTTTTGTTCCAAGTTAATTATTTAATTCTTTCAATATGAAAAACGTTTCTTAAAGGTTAGTTTGTTAACAGCAGTGATTGTGTGACCCCAAAAACGATGTCGTTTTAACGTTTAAGGAGAAATTTTCTTTATACAATAATTTTTTTTAGATAAGTTAAAAACAGTTTATTTTTATAGGCTTCTCTGACAAGCTTATGAAAATAAGTTAAAACAGCTTATAAAACGATCATAAATTATTTTCATAAATTATTTATATAAGTTTAATTTCATAAGTTATTCTTATAAGCTCTACATTGCCAAACGCATCCTAATAAGTTCAATCACCTAGTTTTGATGTGTCCATTATCTACCACAAATCTTACTCTCGTATTGGTGTTGATATTAATTCTTCAAAAAAAAAGTTCTGTTTACCGAAGCTGCAAATTTTGAGTGAAATAGGAGTAGAGGAGAGAATTAGCAAAGAACTACAGGTGAATGTAAATGCGGCCCACTTCGTATTTTGCTGGAATATTTTACTTGCATTCTGTGTTCCAATTCGTATTTCATCATTTTCTTCAATAATTTATAAATTACCTTTTATAAAAAATGTAAGCTTTTGGTCTTGTCTCTCATGGATTTGGCAAATGATAAGGGTAAGGTCAGCAGAAGAGGAGGGCGACGCTATGATGCAGGTGCAAAGATGAAAGTTGCTTCCTTAGATCTAAAAATATGGGAGAATTAGACGTGAGCTTGATATCCATGAAAATATATTACCTTCAGGATAGAGCAAATAACCTAATCAAATCATGTTTTCAGCATGGCTTCATTTGCACCAAAAAAAAATTGAGCAAAAGAACAGAATGAGCAAGCTCAAAGATATGAAAAAAAAAAAAAAAACATTTAGGGAAAGTTGAGAGCATGAATTTGGGACCGTGAACCCTAGGGGGAAGAAGGAGATGAATATGGAATGTCAGACAGCCAGTGCCACCTATGACTTGTGACGGCCGCATATTAAGTTTGGTAAGGTTCTTAACATTTAGGAAAATATTATTCATATTTAAAAAATTAAAGGATTGGCTTACCAAAAAAAATTAAAGGACTAACTAATTAGAACAAAAAAGAATTCGACTATTCGAGGACAAAATAAATAAACTAAAAAATAAAATCTTAAAAAGATTTCAGATATAGTTAAACACAAGACTACAGGATCAACATAGTACGAGTGGTAACGAGTTCGAATCCTTTAAATAAGTGGTTAGGGATTCTATTCATGGTTCTTGTGTAATGAGAAAACTTGGTTGGGAGAGACAATCCTTAAATGTCGTTCAGGTCCCCCAACAAAGATTAGTTATTGTTTATGATAGTGGATACTTCATATCAATAACATGATTATCCAAAAAAGACAGAACTAAAGGAGGAAGTTTGCACATTTAATGAGACCAAATAATGCTTCCCAAGAGCGTTGCAAGGAAGGAGAAGAATTCCTCTAATCCAAACATAATGAAAATAATCAGATACCAGCTCTCCGTAACGGATACATTAGAGAGTTCTAATCTTAGTTGATAGGAAAACCAAAACTTTTCTCTTTTGAAAAAAAAGTGCTCGACAGTTACGAAAATGTTCAATCATGCTTATCAGGAGGTGGACATTCCAAAAGCCTTTGCTGTCTTTTTTCCTTATCAAAGATCCAAATTGGTCCCTAAAAAAATATGGATTCACTTTTAGTTTTTGAGCAAAATTAATTAATCAGTTAGTCTTTCAGAATTACAAATGTGGAATACGTTAGTTCCTTTGTCACTTTCTATCCAAGGAGGTCCGTTAACTTGTTGACATGTCTTATTAAGTTGCATACGCGGCACGTTAAATCTATTAAGTAGCTTTTATTGGATGACACTTATCATATGACGTTCAAGTGGAACCAAAACGAGGTTCCTGTTTTTTTGTCATCTTCATGTCTCCTCTTGAATGATTTACTCCTTCATCCATATTATGATAACTAGATCTAACTTCATCCAAAAGCTAGTTCATGGAGGAAAAATTACCCCGATTATCCTCTCATAACTTCATACATAAACTATTTATACATAATTAGGTTATTATAAAATTTATGAAAAGTTAAATCTACCAAAAGCTGATGTAAATTTTTTTTGTTTTAATGTGAAAAGCTTATGTAAAGTTGTGTTAACACTTTCTTCTGTATGTAATTTAATAATTTTGTATATAAAAAAGGTAGTGATAAAAGCCTTTACATTAGCAATAAACCTATTTTTTATATCAACAATCATAAAAGTTTAATTTTTATGCATTGTTAGAGATCTCAACTCACTTTAGCTAATCAAAGATAAATAAACCCTTACATTCTCACATTAGAAGAACTTTTTCCAAATCTTATATACTATCAACCAATCACAAATCAAAATCATGATATAAATTACTTTTATGATAGTTAGAATAAGAGTCGAACAATTTTATTGATTGACAATTTATGATTAATTGACAGTATAAAAAATCTTTACTCCGATGATGCATTAAATCCTAATAATATTTCCTTTCAGAAATTTCATTTATCTATTATACCAGTGACGGATCATTTTCTACAACTATATAGCCTTGGAGATCTTCTAACTGCGTGACTTCTTCTGGAAATGCTTCTTGTTACCATCCTACTGCATGTATTAACAGCATCGTCTAATATCTTTTGCCTAATAAATTGCTTCTCCTTGCAGTCAATTGACAATTGGCCTTTTCTCATTTTCTTCGTGGAAATCGGAGATTTAACGTTGCTTTTATCAGAAAGAACTGTACACGGCTTAGGGTCATACATACCCGTCAACGATAGACAACTTTCTGGTTTTCCAGCTTGGCTTTCAACTGCAACATTTGAGATGCCATTTTCACTCATGTCAACCTGTGGCCCAGACGATTGCAGACTCGTATTGTCCTTGCATTCACGTTCCAGAATCTTCACGGCAATGTCACACTCCATGTTATCAGTTGATTGGGATTGTTTGGAAACATTCCCCAAAGAATTTCCAAGTTCATTGCAAACTTCCTTTGGTGCAGAACAATAATTCAAATTTCCATTATTGGGCAATAAAAAATCCTGCGTCATAGTCAAATCATTATCATGAATGGAAAATTGCAACGCATCACTAGCCCTCCTCTGTGAACAAGCATTTGAGTTCCCAAACCCAGTCACACCATCGATATATTCTTCTCCATAACTATGAACTGTATACTTTTTCCAATCGTGGGGAAATCCAAACAAGAAGTGGTGAAATACCTGTTAAAACTGATTAATTAGAACTATATATATAGGCAATGATTGATCATGTAGGTAGATCACCTTGTATACATTTGGTGCCCAACTATTAAAAGTTTTTGTTGCACGTGAACAACCTTAGAAGTTACTACAATGATGTGGTACTTCCTAACTACAATAAAACAACCACGAGAAACCAAATTTTCAATAAAACTAGTAGATCTGAAGTAGGATTAAGTTAGCTGTTAGCTTGTGTAACAGAGTTTGTTATAAGCTGTTAGCTTGTGTAACAGAGATTAGCTATGTTAAGTTTGTTAGTTTGTTATTTTGGAAGGCTGGCAAGTACTCTTAGATGAGTTTCCATGCCTATCTATAAATACATATGGTTGTCTCAATCAATATATGAAATAAAAGAAGTTATTCAGTTTATCTTTCTCTTTGCTTGCTTGATAGTAGAAATCCAACATATCAAGTCCTTTCTTCATAGTAGCTTCAAGATCAAAGATTTCGGCTACCTCATATTTTTTAGGAATCGAAATTTCAAGATCTAGGCAAGGTATTCACATCTGCCAAAGGAAGTACGCCCTGGATATTTTACCAGACTCTGGTTTGCTTGCTGCCAAACCTGTCTCCACACCAATGCAGAAAGGAACCAAGTTGGTCAAGGAAGGAGGCACCCTGCTACCTGATCCAGAAGCTTACAGACGGCTCATTGGCAAACTTTCGTATTTAACAACTACTCGCACGGACATTAGCTATGTTGTACCGCAGCTAAGCCAATTTATGGGTTGTCCATCAACTTTGCATCATGAGGCAGCCATCCGAGTTCTTAAATACATAAAAAATTCACCAGGACAAGGCCTTTTCTATCCTTCTACCTCCTCATTACAGCTTAAAGGGATTAGTGATTCAGATTGGGCAAGTTGGCTGGACACCAGAAAATCTGTGAGAGGTTAGTGCATATTCCTTGGAGATTCACTAATTTCTTAGAAGTCCAAGAAGCAACCAACACTGTCTCGCTCCTCTTCCGAAGCTGAATATAGAGCTTTAGCTTCTCCAGTTTGTGAACTACAATGGATCACTTATCTTCTTACTGATTTGAAGCTGCCATTTACAACTCCAACAGTTCTCTACTATGATAGTCAATCAGCAAGGCATATTGCCGCTAATTCATCATTCCACGAACGCACGAAACATATAGAGCTTGATTGCCACCTTGTTCACGAAAAATTACAGCAGAAACTATTTGATTTACTGCCTATTCAAACAACACAACAACTGGCTGATGTACTAACCAAACCTCTAGATCCTACTTCTTTTAATTCTTTTGTCTACAAGCTGGGAGTAATGAGCATATACTCTCCAGCTTGAGGGGGGATATTAGATCTAAGATAGGATTAAGTTAGCTGTTAACTTGTATAACAGAGTTTGTTATAAGCTGTTAGCTTGTGTAACAGAGATTAGTTATTTCAGTTATGTTAAGTTTGTTAGTTTGTTGTTTTGGAAGGCTGGCATGTACTCTTAGATGAGTTTCCATGCCTATCTATAAATAAATAAGATTGTATCAATCAATATTCAATATATGAAATACAAGATGTTATTCAGTTTATCTTTCTCTTTGCTTGCTTGATAATAAAAACCATTTAGAATAAAGTCTTTTGAATAGATTCTCTATATTCTTCTTGTATCTTCCTCTACCCTCCCATTTGATCCACTTCGAACATGGATAGCATATACTTGTTTTCTGCTCTGGGATAATTTTTGCCATCTTTCCGTCAATAAACACTACTCTTAACTTTCTCTTGGATACAATTACTTTATTTATTTATTTATATTCATCCACCACAGTATTCTTTTATCTTCACTACCACTATAGTTAATTTTTTTAACTCTTGTTGACACTTATTCTCCACTTTTGCTCTTGTTTATAGTACTTTTACACTGAAATAGATCAAATTTAGACTCACATTCAGTAACTTGCAGTGGGGTGGGGGACACACGATACATATGATACCCAACCAAGCAGACGATGATTCAATCTAATTAGAAATCAACGGCATAAATAAACAAAGAGAATGTTTAGTCTTGAAGGTAGAGAAAATGAGTGACTAATCATAAAATGTAAACAAAAAAAATGTTTAGTTTTGTTCTGTATGTTGATGTTGGAGGATAATATTAGAGAGAGGGAGCATTAGAGGTAGTAGGTGCAGTGTTAACAAGTGTAGAAACAGAGAAGCAAAATTTTGAGAAAATAATTGGCGAGATAACATGTAATCATCTAAGATAAGTGATGAGCATAGGAAATTATTATAGATATGCATATATGTATGTATGTATGTATGACATAACATGTAGTGTACCTCACCTCAGATGGAAAGCCATTTTGACATGTACGAGAGACGTTGATGAAACCACGGAAAACAATAGTGATGCCATCTTGGGTCTCAAGGACATTGGCCTCGTGTCTCATTGCAATCACTGTAGACAAAAACACTCTCTCTCTCCTCCTGCACTCACTCAGTAATTGAAATTATGTTCATTTGCTTGAGAGAACAGAATGAACGCATATTATAGTAACAAACAAACAAACAAACAAACAAAACTCTTACTCGACGGAAGCAACACCGCCAACAGCTAAACCCTCGCATTGCCGTTGAGGCTTCACAAGCCACCATTCATGTAAGAAAATCTATATATATAGAAGAACAAGCATTGTATTGTATCACTATTATTATTATTACTATTCACTCGACTCAATGAAGAGAAAACACAAAGAGAAGGAGAAGGGGGAATAGCATAGCATACAGATTTGAATAGTGAGGGGGAAACGGCCTTGGTATTGGAGAGAGGAGATGCAGATGCAGATGCTGATGCTGCCATTGAACTGATTTGGTTGTTGGAAAATCTCCTGGTCACCACCATTCTGATCTGATGAATCTCTAATTCAGTATTCTAGGGAATATGCAACAAGATGAGAGAGGTGACGAGGGTATGGGCGAAAGTAAAAATGATAAATGTTTTTTCAACATCTAAATAAGGATATCATGAGTAGGATGGCAATTTTACCCGTACCCGTGGATATTCATGAATAAAATCCGTAACGGATACCCATTTGGGAAGTTTAATGGGTACCCGCATGTTAATGGGTGGGGACGGATATTGAGGTACCCACACCCGCGGGTACCCGTACCCGATAACACTATAGTAATCTTAATATTTTTAGTCAATAAGTTTGGTAGAAGAGCATTATTTCTATGTTATTGTTCTAGAGTTCCATCAATCAAATATAGTGATAATCGATAATCAATGCAGCAATGGTCATTTAATTAATTGCTTGTTGGACTCTTTGTATATTGATATATGGATAGGATATCCATGATATTGGATTTTTATGGTGAACCAATGCTCATAATTCCAATATCAAGTATTTTCTTTTTTTTATGAGTCCAACACCATGTAATTATATATTCTTTGTATATAGAGATATTGCTAATAATTAAATGAGCATTGGTAAAATGATTTACTATTGAAATTTTAATATATCCGTGGATATCCGTAAAACCCGTGGATATCCGTAAAATCCGATAGAAACCCGTTTAGCGGGTACCCGCTTGAGCACGGGTGGGGATGGGGGAGTACTACCCGCACCCGCCCCGCCCCGTTGCCATCCCTAATCATGAGGTGTCCCTTTATTTTTATTTTTTTTGATGTATTTTTGAGATGTGTGTATACCTAAGAAAATAAAAAGTAAGTGAGAGATAAAGATAAATATATATGATGTCTAAATTTTGATGTTCAAATAACACAACTCAAGAAAAAATTAGTGCTGAGTGTCACCCCCTATACCACGTAGACTAGGGCCACAAAGCCCACAAGGTAAATAATTGACCCACCTATTTAATGGGCCGATCCTAACCAGCCCACTATTTTTATGAAAGAAAAAAAAACACAAACACACACGCACAAGCATTGCATGGAAGAAAACACGCGTAAAAAGATACTCAATGCAGCACCATCAGCTTCATAATAAGCATCTAAAAGTTGGATACGATGTAAAGATCACAAGTCCAGTAGGATGGAGTAGGAGTAGCATCTTGAATACCACCACCAAGATCTGATATGGCCACATCCAAGTTTAGCATAAAATATTACAGAATTAAATATGCTATTTTTCAACACAAACAAAATATAAGTATATCAAATACTGTTCAACGGAAATAAGTTTAGGACTCTTTTGACGGTAAGAATAGGATAAGAACGGATAGGATATGAAAGCTGAATAAGGATTGGATATGAGTATGATAAGCTCTTATACTATCCAATGTTTAATACGCATCAAATAATGATAGGATATGATATAAAATATCCATAAATGATAAAATTATCTTTATATCAAAATTACATTTCTTTTTTCAAAAATAAATTTTAATATTATTTGGTTTTTTTTATACATTTAAATTAAAAAATATAAAAAATATTTGATAATATATATTTTTGGCTTCTTAATTATACATTAGTCCATTTTTTAAATTATAAAAAATAAAATTGTGATATTTTTCACGTTTTATAAAAAATGCTAATTAAATCATATATTTTAATTTGTAATAAGGTTGACTAATTAATTAGGTTTGAAATTATAATTAAATAATAACAATATTAAGGTTGAGGGATAAAAGAGAAATCACTTTTTATCCTATCTTGTTGGTTCTATCCCAGCCTCTTCCTCTCTTATCCTAACCACAAAACGGACCCTTAATAGTACGCATGAGTCCTAACCATTTATGTATATAAATATAAATATGTTTTGGCAATTGGTGTTCTGTAGTTTACAATATAAATAGGGGGATTGCTAAGGGCACCCCCCGTGACCAGTAAAATACCCAAAATACCTTTAACAAAAAAGGCTTTAAAAGTCAATTTTTTTTTCATATCATTGTTACCCTCGCAGATTACCAAATTCAGAGAGCTGTAAATTTTTTTTGGAATGTCGCAAATAACATTTGCATTTTCGCAAATACCTTCTTCATTCGCAAATTAGGTAATTGCGAAACATTTTTTTGATTTCCTTCACTCGCAAATACCTTATTTGCGGGTGAAGGAATTTTTTTACACTCGTAAATAAGATATTTGCGAGGGAAGGAAAATTTTCCTTCACTCGTAAATACCTTATTGCGAGTGAAGGAAAATTTTCCTCACTCGCAAATACCTTATTTGCGGGTAAAGGAAGATTTTCCTCTTCCTTCACTCGCAAATAAGGTATTTGCGAGTGAAGGAAAATTTTGCTCACTCGCAAATACCTTATTTGCGAGTGAGGAAAATTTCCTTCACTCGTAGGATTATCTTAAAAATATTGATTTTAATTTGTTATTTGTTTCAGTAATGCCGCGCACCTGGGGAGCGGGTTGGTTGGCCGGTAGGGAGGCTGAGGCTGAGGCCAATAGGTTGGCGGTTGAGGCTGCAAGAGCAGAGGCTCAGCGACAGCGGCGAGAGCAGCGGGATGCTATGACCGCTTCGCATCGTCGGAGATTAGTTGATAGTAGAGCTGGCCCGAGCAGAGGGGGACGTCGTACACTTCAACCTCAGCAGGAGCCACCTCAGTACCAGGACGACGAGCCATCTCAGTACGAGTCACGTCAGGACGAGGGACATGAGGACGAGGGACAACAGGACGAGATGCATATTGATGCACGGACAGAGGAGGGACCATTTCCTGGAGGACCTTCCGATACATCGCTCCTGACTTCATTCAGAGAATACATAGCTTACAGCTTGTGGAACGGAGAGATAATTATTATTTACTGTTTTTAAAACATTTAAGGTTTTTTTTTTTACTTTTGTATAATTCATGACAAGACGTCTATTTTTATGTGTGCAGGACCGGGAGGACCCGCTTAGGGTTTTTGCGCACGGGAAAAAGTGGCAGAAGTGGTTTGGCGAGCGTCAGCCACTACCACCAGCATTACAGGCTCATGTCGATCGAGCTGGTCTGTCACCTCTTATGTATTGCAGCTACCCGATGGTAGATAACTCGCTGCTAACAGCGTTTTTCGAGAGGTGGCATCTGGAGACCAGCTCGTTCCACCTTCCGTTCGAAGAGATGACCATCACGCTGGATGATGTGTCATGCATTTTGGACATCCCGATTAGAGGTGAATTGTTTATACCCCCGAGATGGACATAGATATTGCTATATCAGTTCTACAGTCGTTGTTGGGGGTATCTTATGAGGATGCTCAGGCGGAGGTGACGGGCACTGGGTGGGCATCTGTCAGTTTATCTTGGCTGCAGGACCTTTATGATGCACGGAGTATTGAGGGTCCGATGGACGAGGCAGCAAGGGCATTCATATTGGTGCTACTCGGGATGACTCTGCTGTCGAATAAGACTAGCACTCGTATTGACTGCAAATATATCGAGCTGCTGCGTGAGTTGGAGCTGGTGGGATAGTGGTCACGGGGAGCTTTAGCCCTATGCCACTATGTGAAATTGGCACAAAAGATTGCGAGTTGTTGGGAACACAACTGCAACCGCATTCATTAAAGCAAGATCTCTATCTGTCACAATAACTTGGGGAATTGACTCATCTAGCACGAACAATTCTCTTAACTTCTCTAATGCCCAGACATAGTTTTCAGCCCCTTCAGAATCCATATAGGTAAATCCCACAGTAAATGTCACTTCTGTTGAAGTAACACCAACAATTTCAAGTAGTGGCAGCCTATATTTATTGGTTTTGTAGGTACTGTCAAGGATGAGGACCATGTTAAATGTATTCAACAAATGGACGGAATCTGCATGTGTCCAAAATATATCTTTAACAACGTCCAAACCGTCATGTGTTCTATACCAAGAAACATATCGATCTCGATTAAGTTCAGCAAATGTTGCATTCTGTTCTAGGGCCTTTCTTAGATGATCGGTACTTTTGACGTTCGTTGTAAATGTGTTTAATTGTAGATAGGTTCTCCTTATCGCGACCTTTAACCGTCAACAGAACATTTTTTGGCTTGACATTGTTCTTGGTCATTTCATGAACAAGTTTCTTCTCCTCTTCGCTTAAACGACCAACATAAGAATGACCCACCAATGTTTCAGCTAACCGATGGTTGTGTAATCCACATCTTACTTTCAGCATCCATCCTTCAATCCTTCCTTCAGTCGTCGATAAAGGTATTCCTTTAATTCTGAACATGCATTCACACTTTTGAGTACCGATTGCTTTAGAAGATGCATGCTTTTTAGGCTTATACTTCCCACTCCTTTCACAACCTAGAATTAATTTTGTACGTCCGCCATTTTGTCCTGTCTCTGACCTCACAATGACAACAACAAATCCATTTTTTTTTCCAACCTCTCGAGTCCAACACAATAAATCATCTCGCATAGGAAATATCTCAATAGTAGTGAATGCTCATGTACAGTCCACAACTGTCGTTTGGTTAATCTCATTAGAATCAAACATATTGCTGTCTTCCATCTTCAATAACACTACAATGAAACAAACAAAATAAAATAAGTACCTAATTTATGTAAAACGTAAAAAAAAAAAAAAAAAATCCATTACACTCGCAAATTAGGTATTTGCGAGTGTACAAATTTTTTGTACACTCGCAAATAGCTTATTTGCGAGTGTACAAAAAATTTGTACACTCGCAAATACCTAATTTGCGAGTGTAAATAAAAGAACCACTCCCAAATTAAATATTTGTGAGTGTGCAAAAATTTACACTCTCGCAAATAACTAATTTGCGAAAATATACCTTCTTTCGCGAATATCTAATTTGCGAGCGTCACGTATAATTTGGGAAATTTGGGAGAAAACTATGATTACTTGTAAAAAATGGAACAGCCTTCACATATTTATCAGAAAATGGATCCGCGTATTAATAAATTATTCTGTCTTAAACTCATTGTTCTTTTTCCCTTTTATTTCTTCTAGATGTCCGAAACATATTAGCATCGAAAGAATTTAACGAATGCATTATTTTTTTAATTGCTCACTCGCAAATACGATATTTACGAGTACTTGCTTCAGCAAATATGATATTTGCGAGTGAGCTAAATTAAAAAAAAAAAAAAACTTTTGGCGGGATATTTTGGGAATTACACTGTTCACGAGGGGTGCCCTTAGCAAAATGGGGGTGTCCTTGGCAAAGCCCCTTTTCGAGCCATAGCACACGTTAACAATACTTACTTTTTGAAAAAAAGAATGAAAATAAAAAGATATCTCTAGGAAATATATATATATATATATATATATATATATATATATATATATATAATAGAAATATCAAACCTTTTCTTTATGGAATAGTAGAACTCTTTTCCTTCTTTTGTAAAATACATCCTCTAAGTGAAGAAAATAATTAATGTTAAAAAAAATATTAGTACACACCAAAGTTGTATGACGCTAACTCCGATATTCCAACTCTCTTTCTTAGGTGTTATATCATAAAAAAAATCATATTGACATGTTATTTTCGACCGAACTGGGAACCGAAGGTAATTTTCGAAGCACTGTAGACTTTACAACAAACCAACAATTTATATACAGTAGGTAACACAAACTAGTGGCAAATTTGAAATTGAATAGAATCTTTTATTGATATTTTTCGTTATTTAGATCGATCAATTACCACTTAATTAGTTAACATTTGTTATTAACGCTTGGCCAAACTATTTCCAAAACCATAAGATATGACATGGTTATTGCGCAAAAATATCTCACGTTTATTTTATTTTTTTTACTAAATTTGAAATTGAGTAGAATCTTTTATCATTTAATTACCATTTAATTAGTTGAGTTTAATTGTTATGCACTGTCAGTGTAAAACTTTTTTACACTAGCAACCAATCAGAAATCATAATATGAATAACTTTTAAGGTAGTTAAGATAAGAGTCAAACATGTTAAGTGTCAATTTATAATTGGTTGACTATGTAAAAAATCTTTACACTAACAGTGCATACCAATTAAATCCATAATTAAGAGTGACTTTAATATGAAGAGAAAAAATACGAGTTGTTTAATGAAGAGAGATACTAAGTATTTTGACTTTTCATTAAAATTACAATATTTATTTATTAGATATTTTATATTTTTGTTTCTAGATGTTTATTATTTATTAAATTTATAAATAAAGTATAATTCTTTTTTTTTTTTACAGCATAAATTATAAAAAATTTAAAAATCATAAAAAAATTATAAGACATTTAATTCATAAAAGAAATTAAAAAAAATTTAAATTTTATATATTAATAAATATATCTTTTTAATGCACTAAATTCAGAAAAATACTACTATACACATTAGAAAATTATAATTATAAAAATAAAAATTCATTTCTCCTATTATTAGTAACACATTTTAGTTAATTTCATTTATATTATACTTACAGAAAAGTTATAGTTAATTTTATTGTTTATTAAATTCAACAATAAATAGTAATATTTTAAATTTAAAAAATAATTATAAATTTCTAAATTCGTGAAATATTGTAAAATTATAACTTTTAAATATTAATACATCTATAATTTTTTTTATATTTACTATTCATAAAAAATAATAAAACTTTAAAATTAAGTAATATACATATTACAAATTTTAAGTAAAATGTATTTAATAAATAATAATTATATATAAATAAAAATAAAATTAATTTATGTTTTTATTGAAGAAAATAAATAATTTATATTAGCGAATATATAATACTTTCTTCTGTTATTTATTAAATAATTTATATTTTAGTTCGCTAATGTGTATGATAGTGAATTTTTTAAAATTTATTATTTTTTTTTCTGAATTTAATATATTAAAAATTTCTATCTATTAATATTTATAATTTTAAATTTTATAATATTTCACTAATTTAAATTTTATATATATTGATTGAGTTTTTAAAATCTGACAATTTATTTCTGGATTTAGTAAACATTAAAATTTACTATAATTTTATTTGCATATATGATAAAAATGAAATTAAATAAATTTTTTTACTAATAATATGATAATGTCCACAAGTGGAATTGTTATTATTATAATTAGAATTATTTAATGTGTATACTAATTTTTTTTAATTTAATACATTAAAAATATTTTTAATAATATATACAAATTTAAATTTGTTAAAATTTTTATGAACTTAATGTCTTATAATTGTATTATGATTTTTAAATTTTTATAATTAATTGATAAATTTAATAAATAATAAATATCTAGAAAAAAATATAAAATATCTAATAATAAATGTTATAATTTTGATGAAAAGTCAAGATACTTAATATCTCTCGTTATTAAACATATTCTATTTTTTCGCTACATATTAAAGTCACTCTTAATTTATTTCTCTCTTTAATAAAAATAATAAGCTTAAGTCGTTGGATCAAACTAAAATCAACGGTTAGAGTTTGGTGGAAAAGTAATGTTTGACACTTGGTATCATTTGATCCTCTACTATATATATATATATATCAAGTGAGAGGGGGATTTTATGTATGAGTGGGAGAGGTTATTCTTAGCCTCTGGATCACACATGAATTGTTAATATTAGAATATAAAGTCATTTGACTTTTTTAAGTGATCACATGACCACTAACTACCTTTTAATCTTTGACCATCCATGGTTTTAATGGCCAAGATTAGCTTCTCTCACTCTCACATAAAAAGAAAAAAAAACCCTCTTACTTGATACAATATATTAAATTAAATTTAAAAAAATAAAAAGTCTAAACCACGTTAACTAGTTTTCTTATACTTTTCTGTCGTAACTCTGGATCTGGACTATCTCTTCATTTATCTTCGTTCATCTACCATACGAGTGTTCGGATTTTATGTCACTCCTTGTGGACTTCCTTTCTACCTCCACTCTCATTTCGACATATCACAATTACAACTACTCTCCTTTATGTTATTGATTTTGACTTTACTATTACAACTAATTAGTGTAATGTATCATTTTTAGCAAATTTTGGAGTGTCACCTCAGGATTTTCAAGTTTATGAATTAATTGTTCTAGATGTTTATTGTAATATTCACTAAATGTTTTGGAGAATATTAGATGTTTTGTATTAAAGACTTTTGCATTTGGATGAGATGTGAGTCTCTTCCAACTTAACCACTGGGCTTGAGTTCGAATCTGAGCCATAGGAATGTAGCAGCGTTAAAACTCTTAAGGAAAAGTTTTGCCGTCCTTATGGTCCTATCCAACTCGAAGGATTAGTATCTTCAGTTGCGCGAGAGGAATACCCTTAGAAGAAAAAAAAAAGACTTTTACATTTTCATCTTAGATATATCATAATATATATTTATGATGTGAGAACATACTAGAATGATCTAATTTGTATTACTTATTTGTGCTCTCCTCTTTTGACACTACAAATTTCTTATCGTGTTTTCAAATATCAAAAAATTTCTTATATTAAAGTGCGAGTAATAGGTGCAGGTATGAGTACTTCAGTACTTATCAGGTAAGGATACACATATTAAAGTTGTTACACATGCGTGTATGAATCCTAGTATTTTTTTTTTTTAAAACGCGAGTATGGAAACGGGTATCATAATACTCTACCCATTGTTATCCATTTATATTTATATATATATATATATATATATATATATATATATATATATAGAGAGAGAGAGAGAGAGAGAGAGAGAGAGAGAGAGAGAGAGAGGGGGGGGAGGGAGGGAGTGTTTAGAGTAAAGAGAGAATGAAGGATTCCTGTCGGCAGCAGAACATTATTGATTTTGCAGTGGATCCTCTCCATCCTCTCTATCCAAATCTCAATCTGAAAGATCTCTCTCCCTAACCAGTAATAACTTCCAAAATTTTACTATCTCACCGATGTGAGAGATGTGAAACGAGAAAGTGATGTGCACAAAGCATTTTCTACATAAAATGTAAACATTTTCCATATTAATCTTCAAACGTGCCATAACCCAACATAGAACTTCAAATTAAATGCACACCATAGTTACGGATTCCCTAGACCAACATTTCTTAGCGAGTTTTTTGATTTTACTTGATCTCTCCAGTTATCTGCTTCCCTAATCCTTACCCATTTCTCTGCACCCTGATTTGTGCATTCTGTTTGTCGTGGATGAGTGAGTACAATGAAACTTTTTAGAAAAGGTTATAAAAAATGTGTATTGTCCCTCGCACCTGTTAAGTGTGTCATAAACTTAATAAAAATGACGCTGGCAAAAAGTTCGTACAAATGTAATCATGTAAGGAGTCAAAAGGAACCAAATGAACCCGAGTTCATCAATAAGAATATTTTAATTTACAGGGGATATGCTGTGTATCATTTTCCCTAGTTCTCTTTTAGCTTTCGTTATTGATATTTATATTTTACATTTTTACTCAGACACCAGTTTCCCAATCCAGTCATGGGGACTTGTCTTCATTCGCAAATGCTGGGTTGTGCCTACTGTCTAGTGACTATTCGATGTCCTTTATAGCATCCTGCATTATAACGGTAAAATATGTTGAGTTACTAGAGAGTCAGATCGGGCCTCAAATAACTATGTAAATAACTATACTAGACTCAGTAATGCAACAGCTTACTTATATAAAGACTAAAGAGGAAACAAAGAAATTACAAAAGAATTATTGTTTTTTTATCATTGATTCATTACTAATCCGAAGGCAGGCTTCTAGAATAGATTGGTGGGTGTGTGAATATTTATAATTACTACGAAACTCCAGGTCCAGGAGAGGAACGGTTGGGGAAGGGGGAATAAAGGCTGCAAGGGGAAAAGTTGAACTGGCTTTGCCCAGGTTTGCACCAGCGCCAGGAATATAAAGGCAGCATTCCATTGTCATCAGGACTTTGAAAATGGTGAAAAGAAAATATGATGGTTAAAACAATAAATAATGGAATTTAAGCATGTAGAATTTATACTTCATCTTCCAGATCCAAATGGAGTCTACACATACCAGCTCAGCCTCTAATCAGGTCACATCATCAGCAATTGTATTTAGAGGACTTGTTCAATAATCACGCAACCTTAGTACATCCTAGGCTAAAATATTGACTACCAATCATCACGGTGGTAGGTCCTAGCAAAGAAAAGCCAGGCAGGATTGTACATGACCAATCAGATATAGAATACTATCCAAGTCTATGCATCAGTGTTCAACATGGTATGCCTGATTCCATAAAGAAATATTATCTAAACAACTACTTGCTCCCAGCACTTTCAATTCTTTTCATCTTAACTCTTAGCAACCAAATCAAAACTCTTTGTCCCAATTAAAGAGGCACTCAGTGTAACGTTTCAGGTTTGTTTGCTATCCCATATTAAATATTACAAAAATAGATATATCATATGACATATATGTTCTTTCATTATGATGTGGATAACAGGATAATAATACCTTCGCAAGCCGTGTGACATATGCAGCAGCTAATGCAGTGGCCAACAGTCCCAGCCCAAGCGTCAGCAGCTGACTGTTTCCTCCAAATGCATTAGGTTCAGATTCTTCTTGCTGAAATGTAGAAGCAGTTGTTACATTAAAGAGGTAATCAATGAAGTTGTTACCTATCAATAATTAAAATAAAAATAAAAACATTAATTTGGTATTGCAAAATAGAGAAGTAAAGAAATCACTTCAATATCATTTAACACACAGGACTTGTACATATTCTGCAGGCAAACCGCCTAGCAAAGAATACTAGTGTGTTTAAAAACAGTAAGCAATGAAAGCAACACAAATGATTTCACCAACAACAAAATTTCATCCATCCTGTTAGAATATAAGGACTCTCATTGTTTTAAAAGTCTTATACCAGTTGTGCTACGCTAGAAATAGACTTAGTATAAATAGGTGTCAGCGGTTTGCATCTATAACTCATCATATCATAATAATATCAAGACTCACCCTTCTCTCTTTTCTATCTTTGCCCTATAAATCTATAATTACTGTTTCCGCTGCAGGGTTCCCAATTGAACTCCTTTGTGTGGTATCCTCTCTGCTTAAAGTTCCGGTGTATATATTCATTTTTCCAACCACCAGTCATGTTGTATTCAATTTCAACACCCTTCATTCTCTTTTTTCCTTCCTATGCACTGCCTTGGTTCGGTGTCACTTTCAACCCCCCCTCCCCAATATCTTTCTGGTATCTGCTCTCACAGCTGTTCCTTGCCATTCACCACTGTTGATGACAGACCCGCCCTCTGGAGACCAAGCAACAGTAAAAACCATATTTCTTTTCCTTTCCTGCTGAGTTTCTCCTTTCAGCGACTGTTCGGTGCCTGTTCAGCAGTGTTTGGGCATGCTTTCCTCCAGCCTACACCTCCTGCCAGCCCTCCCACTGTGACCACTATCCTCAGGTTGGCCTGTCACCAGAAGACCACCACCATGGGAACCACCACACACCATTTACCAGAAATGGTCCTGCTCTGCCACTCCGGCTGTTAGAGTGCATGGAACTCCTCTTCCAGCAGTAACTTGAACAGACATTGGTAATCTGTCCTTTACTAATCTGTAATCCATTCCCTTGAGCCTGCCCTTTTTCTGGTCTAATCCAGCCAGAGAGGGTTAGGCAGAAAGCATCTGACTATCCATCTTCAAACCAGCCAAATGTAACGCCCTTCGTTATATTAGTATCCCAAAATAAGTTCACCATTCAAATATGGCTAAATAAAATTTTCATAAATATAATGGTCTAAAAATACCTCAATAATTATTAAAAGAAAATAATTATAATAAAACCTTACACAAGTAAAATGAATTATCTCAAAACCCGGGCGTCTATTGAAAATAACCCAACGATAAAATAAAATAATATAGTTCTAGCTACAAGCGGCTCCTTATTGAACATAATACTAACCAAATATGATAAATAGCTAAACAAAGCACTAAGTCTTTGAGTCTCCTCAACCTCAGTGGTGACGTTCCCGTGCTCTAAAAACAACACTTTTAATGAGATTGATAATCCCAGTGAATAAAAACTTTCTAAAATGGTTTGTAAATAATGTTGTTCACAGCCGGTACGGTCACCGAAAAATCAATCATGATACCCGCAAAAATATAATCATAATAAGCCTTTTTAATAATTCATATAAATTAAACAATATCATAGAATTAAACCACAATCTCATAAAAATCAAATTCGTCACATCTCATTACATATAATCATATCAACCATGCATAGACTATGAAATGCGACTCCGTGAACATGACTCGGTGATTCCCAAAATCACTTGACTTGACATTTTGATTCCCAGAACCGGTGTGAATCCCAAATCCACTAAGGTCTATGAACTCATATCCATATACCCTTGCCTTCTCCATCCTAGATGGAAGTATCACATCCCCTAATAAGGAGGTATCACTTCCCCTTTTTTTTAAAGGAGGTATCACTTCCCTTTTTTTCCCAGAATAGAATGTTTAACCGTCATCCCTTCCATGAAGGTGATAACCAACTCATGCATTATGCACATGTCATCCCAGATGACTACCAATTAGATTCTCAAACTCCATGCATTAATAACAATTGGTCAAAGGTCATGTCATGACTACATATAATATCATAATATACACATGAGTCTGCCAATCAACCATAAAATCATACTCAATAAGCATAACACCAAAATGAATCATAGTGTAAATATATACATTAAACATAGTTCACAGCATTAATGCTGTAACATATATATTTCCCATGACATAAATATAAACTAAGATATAAATACTAGAAGTAATATAATATAATATAATATCTATATATACACATTATATAATAGGTCCCAACAGGGTATATATAATATAGACTACATATTTCAATATATCAAGAAAACTTGCACTGTGATTGCGCTGCCCCAACAAGGTTTTCGAAAAGAAGAAAACTTCACAGGTAGATTACGTCTACTGCTCCCAGAAACATTTTCCAATATTAGAAACAGTCCAACCAATCATAAAATTATACTCATAACAATCAATACTCAATTAATATCAATTTCATTTTTTTTTTTTTGTAAGAACCCCAAAATACTTTATCAGTTTTAAGAACCCAAAACCTCAAATTTTTATACCATGAAAGGGTGAGAAAAAGTGTTTTTACTCACCTCTTGTAGACCTCCAAAAATTCTAAATATTATTTAAGACAAATCCTAACGTTTCATCAAAAATCTTTCCTCTCTTCGCTAACGTTTTTGGATCTGTGTCGTTCCACGCTTCACACTGCAATCCACTCTCCTCAATGCTCTTTTGTTGTACGGCGGCCCTATCTTTGTCAGGTAGGTTATAAAACTTTTCTCTCTTTCAATTATAAGAAACTTATCCTTTCAATTATCTCAAATTGTTTTATATGGTTGTGGCCCACTATTTCTTTTTTTTCTCCCAAGAATTCAGTTTGATTTCTTGCCAACACTGTGAACTCACATTAAATTTGGCTAAACCCAAATCTTGCAAATGTGGACCCCTCCCACTTTGCTTTTATTATATTATATTTTTAAAAAAAATCAAAGTATTAGTACCTGCATAGTACCTAATAACCACCTTGTTTCTTTCTTTCTTTTTTTTAACTCCAATTTTCCATCCTTTTGTAATCACTAAACATTCCAATAAATTTTATAAAAAAAATTAATCTTTTTATTAAAACTATATTGGAATTTTAGGATGTTACACCAAAACTCTCGTAGCTAAATTAATATTCAAATAAGAGAGTGAGAGACAGCCTTGAAGAACTTAAGAATGGAAAGAGCATTCACAAAAATGTCACTGTCCTCCTCCAAAAAGAATAGCATCATCAGCAAACAGGAGGAGATAAACCATAAACTCATACAAACCTACTTTGGTAATTAAGAGATACCTATTCCAGCCATGGATGTCATCCAACTTAGACATCAAGTATCAACCACTAAAATCAACAACAATCTTTCCTTTGTATGCCAGAGCCCAGAACAATCTTATCTTATCTGTGATTGACACTGATCATTAGTCTCCCAAAGAAAATCAATCTACATATATCTTCCTAGACATGACCTTAAACTTTTCTAGTTTTCCTTTGTTTCTGTTGAAGGTACCTAAACCTGGCTTTGCAGTAAGCTTTCGTTAAATTGCCAAGAAAATTGCAGTAATATTTTGAGAAACAATACCTAATAGTACTTCAATATGTCTTTCGGCATCAACCATTTCTTCCTTCAACACCATCTCATACTCCTCCCACAAAACACACACAGAAAAGGATGAAAAGAAGACAATGAAAACATGAAGCTAATGGAGTGCCAAAAAAATCTGATAATGATTGAATAAGTTAACACTTAACACACCAAGAATACAAAACCATTGGTGGAAAAACCAAGTAAAACTTACAATTATTGCTCTTCCAAAAGCACCAGCACTAACGTAAGCCCATGTTCCTGGAAGCATCCCCAACCAACTGCATGACAATTATTAATTAGTTCTAAATCAGCAAATTCATGAGAACCATAAATGTTTGAATGCAGTTGTAGATAAACAAACTGGAACAATTCCAATTAGATGTACTCATATACAACTTAACAAAAATATTCCAAGTTGCATTCTTAACTGCATTTCATAACAGTATTAGTATAGCTATAATTTGCTACAACTAATTAATGACATTTTATGACCACATATCATCTGCAGTGAATCAAATTAAAGATATTTTATGAAGCTGTGCCTAGTCTGAATTGTCAACCGACCGAAAAAAAAAAAAAGGTGACCATCAGATCATAAGTGACATGCTCTTAGTATTTATAGTTCATAAAATCACTATTGCCAGGCATTAACAGTCATTGAGAAGCCAAATCATTTTCTCTAGAATCAAGATGAAGCTAAAGAGATTGCATGTCAAAATTTAGAGTATGCATTTGCTAAAAAAGGTTAGATTACTTGTTACAGACAACATTGAGTAGTTTAAAGACCTATCCACATAAGATACCATTCATAATAAGTAAAATTATGAAAATGGAACTTTGAATGTTCTAATAACATGGATTACTGAAAGAATATGAAAGATTGGAGTACTGATTCCCTTATGCTGAAAAGAAAGAAACAAGTAATTCCAATACTAAGAACCAACCAATAGCATCTTGATACACACTATCGTGAATCAGCCCTTTGGCATTATATACTAGTACAGACATAGATAAGCTCAGTCAAGCATAAAACAATTTTGTTCTTTTCCATTCCGGTTTACCCATTTAGCATGAATTACCCAAGAACTTATGACAACTTATAAAGTCCATAGCTTATTTTTAAATGCAAAATGCTCCTTCTGAAAGAGTGGCAGTAGCAAAATACGAAAAAAAACAACGGAAATCACTATAAAAATGGTAATGATCAGCATACCTTCCCAATACATATGGGATAAACTTAACAGATGTCAGCCCATATAAATAATTCCCCAAAGAAAATGGCAGTAGAGGGCTCAAACGAAGCAGGGTAACAAGCCTGAAGCCGTTTTCTCCAATGGCTTTGTCAATAGCAAGAAACTTCTTATTTCCTTCCACTAGTTTTAGAATACGCTCACGAGCAAAATATCTTGCAATAAGAAAAGCAACACTTGCTGCCACCTGCAATGTCTTAAAATATCAGATTCAATACAATACATGCATCTGGAATCAATTAACACCAACAAAAAATCTTATACTTATTTACTACCCCCATTAATTAATAATTTAAAATAGAATATGATTTTAAACGATCCAATCATTGACTGATAAGTAACTGTTTGATCTTGCACACCAAATTTGAGACGTATTGAATATTAATAAGTATTTGATTGATGAAATAGTTTATTATTATTATTGACCATATCTCTCGATTCAATGAGGATGTGCTTTGGTCTGTGGTTTGAAAGAAAATGACTCACTGTTCCACTGATAGAGACTATGACGGTGCCAACAAGAGATCCAAAAAGAAGTCCGGCTGACATGGTTAAAGGAATGGCAGGAATTGCAAGGATCTGGGAGAAGAGAACATTAAATAGAGCAAAGTCAGAGAGATAGATAGAACAGAAAATGTGTTTTATATTGTATATGAGAAATGGATACCTCCAATCCAGCATAAACTGCTACGAATAATGCATATCCAGCCGGACCATAACCTGGTCGGGTCGTTAAAAAGAAAAGGATACAAATTAAGGATGAGGAGTGATTGAATAATAATAATAAATATGTCTCCCTCCCTATTCCCTCACGTGAATGGAATGGAAGAAGAAGGGGATTAAGCAAGCAAGCAAGGCCAAGGAATCTACTACCTTCTATGAAGAGGGAAAAGTGATTCAAGAAGGAATTGATATGGTCCCTGTAGATGTAGCCAACGGAGGCAAAACCCCCAACAACACCGACCAACAATACACCGGCCAAAAGGGTGCCCTTCAAGGCAGACCCACCCTCCAAATCCAAATCCAACTCCGACTCCGACTCCTTCTTCTTGTCTCCGTCCCCATCATCGTCGCTCTTGGGGCTAAATAGGCGCTTTATGCCAGACGGTGGGGCAGTGTTGATCTTCTGGCGCAGTTGCTTTTTGGTCTGTTTGAGGGAAGAGCATGGGGTGAGGAAGTGAAGGCGTTTGTAGGGTGTGAAGATGAAACGAGAGAAGCCAAAGTGGTAGCAGCAGCAGCAGCAGCAGCAGCTACTGTTGTTGCTGTGACTGTGAAGAGAGGATGAGGAGGAGAGGCATGATGGCAAAATGAGAGTGCGCGTCATATCAATATCATATGCCCGCCCAATGCTCTTTCAAGACTCCTCTCGATTGAATGGATGAAACTGCCTCAACCAACCTCTGCCTCTTTCTCTTGCGGGACTGCCCTCCCATTCCATCTATCTATCAATATCACTATCACCTCTTTCTTATTCTTATTTTCATTATTTTTGTGGTTCCCATTTTCCCCTAATCTATATCTCTCCTCTCTACCATTATTAATCAACATTCAATTTTAGTCTAAAGTTCGTTTTTATCCCTTATGTTACAAATGTCATCCAAAATGATTCTTTTCGTCACACATGCTATTAACTTCCCTCCTACGTAACTGTTTAAGTTTATGTGATACTATCATTATATTAATATAACGTCGTTTTGACATTCCAATTAAATCCCCCCCCCCAAACAAAAAAAAACATCTCTCCCCCCAAAACGAGGGTTTTGTAGGAAATGGAATAACTTGAGGGTTTCATGTTTGATATTTTGTTTCTTTGTTGATGGAGTCAATGTATCGTTGATTTTAACAATTTTATCGATGATTTCTATCACCAACTAAATCAATTAGGTTTTATAAAGAGATTTTCATTTTTTTTCAAGTTAGGGTTGATGGCTGATCAGCGAAGGTTGCGACGGCTAAAGCTACTTTTGAGGGTACATTCAAAGATTTGTTGAGAAGAGTCACAAAAGGGGAATATTCAATTGGACAGGGGAACTTCACAATAGGGTAGCTTCTCTTGTTACCATTCGAAAGTCCTAGTCGCTCCTTCGCAATTCTCTTTCTTTTATCATTGGTTGATTGGTCTTCATGTCTTGAAAACTACACCAAATTTATCGAAGATCCTGCCATAAATTGAATAAGCTTAAGTTCCGGACATACTTTCAGATGCTACCAAACCTTTATATTTCCTAAAATTTAATTAAAATAATAATGAATTGACTCATCATACATCAATGAATATAAAAGCAAGCTATGAATATAAAGCATGCTGTGAAAATCCCTCCGCCACTGGAACTCAAATTCTTCGACGGCAACAGGTCGTAGAATTTGGGTGGGAGGCCGAAAGTTGTGAGATCGCAATTGGGGAAGAAGATAACATTTTTTGGGGGGGAATATTCTTTTTAAAATTGGAATGTCAAAACGACGTCGTATTGACATAATGACAGTGTCACATCAGACGTTAATAGCCAGGTAGGAGAGAGGCTAGCGACGTCAGTCAATAGTGTGACAGAAAAGGCTATTTTGGGTAACGTTTGTAACATAAGAGGCTAAAACGAACATTCTTAAAGTTGAGAGATCAAAATGAATCCTAAAATTATGATAAAAGACCAAAAGACTAATTAAGCCATAAATAAATTATCACATTTGTAACATATTTTGTTAATACTCAAAATGTTTGTGTGAAACTAAACTAAGTTAGAGCTCGCTTGTTTCAGCTTTTTCCCTTTGAAAAAAAAATCATTTCTTTTAGAAATAATCACATATTTTGTGAAACTAGTTGTTTGTTTCAGCTTTTGAAGTTAACGAGAAATTGGAGAGAGAAAATATTAATTTGGAAAATATCTAAAACTAATTTTTTAGTTTCTCATTAAAATCTCATAAAAATAATTTTTATGATTGAAAGAAATACAAATTAGTTTCTGCTTTACTTAAAAACCACTAAAAAATAATCTCTAAAATATTTTATATAAAAATTAGTTTTTTTAATTTATACAAAACAGACTCTTGATTTTGGCATTTATTTGAATAAAATTTATTCACCTTTGAAGATGTTAATGAAAACTTTATGGATTGTATTGATCTATAAAGATTGTATCAATAATTCATTCAGAAAAACTTATTATTACCTTCGTGTTAATAACTTAATTAGTAGGAGTAACATAGTTCAAATCTAATAAATGTTCTCTATTCTATATTTTCTTCTCATATCCACCACACTTTTCCTTCAGTCTTATTTTGGGAGCCACCTGACAGTCCTACTAGGAGGTTCCTCTGCTAGACCACCAAATGAGTCCTAAAAGATCTATAATGATAGCTCACGAATAATGATGAGTGCTAGAGGAAATTGAACTCTCTTATTCTTTTTGGGTACATCTAAAACTTATCGCACAATTGGGCTCTCACTAATTGCCCAGCAAGTAGTATCATAGCGGTTTAAATTTGAACCTTAAAAATAATATTTCTCCACAAGTCGCAAAATCAAACTAGTATCGTCGACAATCTCCATTTATGCAATTTGGATTTTCAATGAGCATAAATCCTGCAAGGGGTGTCAACAATAGTAGATACATGAAAATGACATTGGGTATAAAAAAAAATCGATTTTATTGATTGACCATTTCCAAGACCTGATGGGGAATAAAAATGTCGTCGGTTCCTGGCTCTTAAACTCAATTTCCAATGATTTGGTAACAAGAATCATCTATGTTGATTCTACTATAACAATTTGGGCGAATTTGAAGGATCATTTTCAGCAAAGAAATAGACCATGTGCATATCAGTTGAAGAAAGATTTGATAACTCCCACTCAGGGTTCAATAACTGCTAATTAGTATTTTACCAAATTGAAAGCTTGGGAAGAACTTGTGGGTTTTCAATCCAGATCCACTTGTGTTTATGCATGTTTGTTAATTGATCATGCACAACAATAGTATGTTCTTATATGACTTATGGGGCTAGGTGTTAGTGATGCTTAGGTAAGGGGACAAAACCTTTTGATAGATCATCTTCCACCTATCAACAAGGTTTTTTTCTCATCATTCAAAATGATAAGCATTGTGAAATTGGTAATGCATATTTGTTACTTGAGTCACAAGTTGCTTTTGCTGCAAGATCAACAACATCCAAAATCAATTATGGTTCTATGTTTAATTAATGAAGAAGGATTGTCTTACCTGCACTCACTATGGATTGGTTGGTCATGCCAAGGACAAACGCTATAAGATCCATGGTTATCCACCTCGTTACTTGAAAACAATGAAAATACTCCTAATTCTTCAGCTAATGTGAATCGTGTCTTTGGTTCCTAATAGTTGACTGCTAACAAGTATAAGCAGTTATCTCTCTATTATCATCTCAGATGTCAAACCTTATTTTGAGTTTGTTGATCCTCCTATTTCCGCAAGTATGGTTTTGTCTACCATAAAGTACTTTCTTTCTATCATCTTTTATTTTAATCACTATTAAATACTTGATTATTGAGCTAGTACCCATATTGTTTGTACCATGGGTAATTTTGCTCACCATAATGTACTTTCTAATTGTTGTGTAGCTCTACCTAATAGTTCCAGTATAGTTGCTTATTCCATTGATTTAGTGTCTTCGAGTCTTGATTTTGTCTTACAAAATGTCATGTATATACCTTCCTTTCATGACAATCTTTAGTCTCTTAGTGCTTTGTTGGCTAGTTACAATTGAGTAAATCACCATTTTAATCCACGAAATTGTAAGCACTAATTATATTATTAATCATTAATTTTAGGGAATTATCATTTTAATGTGCATCTACAATTTTAGAAACTGAAATGATGGTTTACTTTGTTACAATTTGATTAGTAATTTAGAAATTACATTATTGTGGTAAATAAAATTGGGCACTGAATAAAAAAGTTAAAAAATTAAATTGTCTTATTAATGTATTTTTTAGGCAAAGCTTGTGATTTGTTCCTTTAACTTATTTTCTTTTTCAAACTGGTCCCTTAGTTCTTTTTGTGTCAAATATGACCCTTTAGTTTTCTTTTGTTACCAACGTTGGTCTCAGCGACAAATTTCGTCCAATTTCATTAGTGAATTCCTACATGGCCGTTAAAGTTGCTACCTGACAGTGAGTGAGTTGCTGACGTGGTTTTGAGTCACTTTCTTCTTCCACTTTATAGGGAAGCTAGAGTTCATGATTTGTGAGCTTTTTCCTATAACAATGGCTTGAATAGTGGCTACTACAAAAAAAAAGTATTGAATGCACACACACGACACACTCTTTCATGGAGTGCGCGCACAAACATCATTACCATTGCATATTTTTATCACAAACAACAACCAGCTCCTTCTATCCTTCTCTGTTATTCCATTTTATTCCTCATTTTTTCTAATGCTACCTTTATTTTCTGCTAAACCCAAACTTTGCAATTTTCAACACTAATTATCATAATTGAATGGCAAATGTGGAGGATATGTTTTCTTTTTTCAATTTCGATTTGGTTTTTAGTTATTGGTTTCCTTTTTTGTTTTGTTTACGGATGCATGTTCATGGATGATTTGCATGAATTTATCAGAATTTCATTGTTGTAAAATTTTAAGTGAATTATGTTTCGAAAATTTCCTTCCTCCGAGGTAGCGAAGATTTCCCAATTTTAAAGGCACGAAATTAAGACTGAGTTTTGTTCTTTTCCTCTATTTCTTGTTTTACGTATGTGCTAAGTTGCTTCATTTCTTTTCATCATCTGCATATATATTTCTCTGGAAAAGTGGAAGAATTTGTAAACAGTGAAGACTATGCTAGTCCTAAATTACAGGGGTGATCATCTCTTGCCTGCGATAGAAGCTCTAAAATGTCATCATTACTTGAGTTTTGGGAATAAATTTACATTTTTAAAAGCTTCAAAAGTGATATCTTTGAACTTTTAATATATCAGGCTGAGAGAATTTTAAAGGAACCAGATTTAGGCGAAAAAACTAATATACTTAATCCAAATTGGAACTGGACTATTGATTCTAATCGCCATGTTGCAGCAAATTATTTAATCTTTGATGCAGCAGTTTGGTTCGTTGTCTCTCTTCCCCATTCTTTTTGTTGCAGTAAATCAAAAAATCATCTATCTCTATCATGAACCCTAGTTTACCTTTAAAGGGAAGAAGAAGAAGAAGGTGACTTCGAACCAAGTCAGCAAGCCAATTGTGAGGTAGCAACTTTAACGGCCACGTAAGAAGTCACTAACGAAATTGGACGAAATTTGACGTTACGGTAAAGTTGGTAAGAGAAGAAAGCCAAGGGGACTTGATTGACAAAAAATAACTTAAGAGACCAATTTGAAAAAGGAAAATAAGTTAAGGGGCCAAAGAATTAGTTTTATTTATTTTATTATTTTACTTTTTCTTTAAAAGCCGAACAAAATTGGTGCTCGAGTCCACTTTGTTTGGTCTTTTGAATAGAAAGTTGACGACCCAAGTTAATTTTTGTTGTTGATAAAATGTAAACTATTACGATTGAATAAACTATTATTTTAATCCCTGAAATCATAAGCACTAATTATATTAATCACTGATTTTAGTAAATTATCATTTTAATTCCTGAAATTACTGATGATATACATGTTAATAATTTTAGGGATTAATTGACATGATATGTGTTTACAATTTTGGGAACTAAAATAATGGTTTACTTGTTACATTTTGATTAGTAATTCAGAAATTACATCATTGTGGTAAATAAAATTGGTCATGGCCACTAAATCAAAAACTTAAGGGCTTGTTTGGTGGTCAGGATTGTTTGGTGGGCAGGATAGGATATGAAAATTGGATAAGGATATAATAGGATATAAGCATGATAAGCTCTTACTCGATCCAATGTTTGATGCGCATAAGATAATAGTAGGATATGATATTAAATATCCACAAATGACAAAATTACCCCTATATCAAAATTAAAATTTTTTCAAAATTGTTTTTTTGTAATATTATTTGATTTTTTTATACATTTAAATTAAAAAATATAAAAATATTTGATAATATATATTTTTGGCTTTTTAGTTATACCTTAGTCCATTTTTTAAATTATAAAAAAATAAATAAAAATTAACTTGTGATATTTTTTCACTTTTTATAAAAATTGCCAATTAAAACACATTTTTTTGTGTGACTAAAAACCACATTTTTTAATTAGTAATAAGGTTGACTAATTAGGTTTGAAAAAGTAATTAAATAACAATATTAAGGGTAAGGGATAAAACAGAAAACGCCTTCTTATCCTATCTTGTTGGTTCTAACCCAGCCCCTCCCTCAAAATAAAATTATAACTAAGTAGCAGTATATGATAAGCTAACAAGATAAACTTATTCTATCCTGTTGGTTCGCCAAACTACAGATTAAAACAAGATATGATAGTTTATCCTATCATGTCTCCCTTATTTTGACCACCAAACGAGCCCTAAAAGAAAATACTTGTTAATGTATTTTTTAATAAATTGTTGAATAATTTTTAGAGTAAATCATCATTTTGGTCCCTGAAAATGTGAGACGCTGTCAATTCAGTCCCTGAAAGCAGTTAAATTACAAAAAAGTCCCTGAATGTTAATTTTAGTCCCTGACAGGGACTAATTTTACTAGCGAAATTAATATTGAGGGACTAATTTGACTGACAAAATTAACATTGAGGGACTTTTTCATAATTTAACTACTTTCAGGGACTAACATGTGAGAGACTAAAATGATGATTTACTCTAATTTTTATTTATGACGTTATATGGTCATATGGCACCTGGGTACTAACATGTGGTTAGTTTGAGTGGTAAGAGACTCGGACACCTTAAGCAAGTGGTCAGGGGTTCGAATCCTGACTTTTGTGTATAGAGAAAACTTGGTCGGGAGGTGAGAACCCATCTTGTGTGCCCAACAGGTTCCCCGACGAAGATTAATCACTGTTAACGGTGGTGGATAGTTCGTATCTACGTCATGTAGGGGTGTTCATCAACTGATCCAAACTAATTCAAGTCGCAAAAAATCAAACCGAAAAAAATCGAAAACCGAACAAACCGAAAACCGAAAAAATCGAAAATCGCAAAAAACGTTTTTTTTATTGGATTGGATTGGATTTCAGATCCCCTAGTGAAAACCGATCCAATCCAATCCAAACCGACCTATTATATACATATACTATTATTTTTTTAATTATAGTACTACTCATATTTAAGCATTGTGTTTCATACTTTTATGAACGAACACTCTCATTCTCTGTTAATATTTTTGTTGGAATTGTCAAATACTAGATGTATTAGAATTTGTACAGTTATTCACGTACCTAAGAATCAATAGTTATTCATGTACTAGAATATTTTTTACCTATACTTAGGAATTAGAACTACATTAATTCTAATATATAGAGGTTTAATGTTGGTTTTCTGCATAATATAACTATGTAAAGACGTATTGATAAAACACAAATTATCCAATCTAATCCAAACCACATTTGATTGGATTGGATTGGATCATATTTTTGTAAGGAAGCAAACCGATCTAATTCAAACCGCAAGTTGTTTCCATCTTTGGATCTGAAGGCTTTTTGGTTTAAAACCGATCCAATCCAATCCGGGAACAACCATAGTCATGGTCAAAAAAAAAATATATGGCACATGGGTACGAGAGTAAGGGTGTATTTGGAAGAGCTTATAAAAAGCTTATAAAAATAACTTATAATAATAAACCTAAGCAAATAGTTTATTAAAATAGTTTATGATCTTTTCATATGCTCTTTTTAGCTTATTTCCATAAGCTTGTCAGAGAAGCTTATTAAAATAAGCTATTTTAAACTTATTTAAAAAAGATTTTATTGCAAAAACGTTTAAATAAACTGTATATCCAAACGCATCCTAATTCGTTAATTTGGAAAAGAAAAAACATTTTGATTGTCCCGCCGAACTGGGGATGGCAATGGGTAGGGTCTGGGTAGGGTACTATAGTACCCGTCCCCATACCCACGTTTGAAAAAAAATACCCGTACCTGGACGCGTACCCGCGTGGGTAGCAACTTAAGTACCATTACCCATACCCTCTGGATACCTAAGTACCCATACCCGCACCCATTACCCGCACTTTAACTAAGAAAAGGGAAAAAATAACACAAAGAACATCAACGACGGCTGTTAGTGCTTAGGTTAGTAGGTGATTAAGTCTGAAAGGAAAAAATAGTTAAGAAATCCTAGGTTACATTAATTTTATTTTTAAAAGTTGATATATTATTATAATTATATGTATTAATATAAATATATATATATATATATATATATATATATATATATATATATATATATATATATATATATATATATATATGCAGGTGCGGGACGGGGTGGATACTAGAGTACCCGTACCCGCATCCATACTCTTTCTTGTTTGTGGGTAATTACCCAGACCCGCACCCGTATCCACAAAGCGAGTATTTACTCTACCCGTCATGAATATTTTTTGCGGGTACCCAACAGATAGGGTCCAAATTGCCATCCTTAAGCCGAACCTGGCAGGGCAAGGTTACAGTGACCCATCATAGTTCAACACGTGTCCATTTATCGCTCGTATTGTGAGTTGTGAGGGGATCTGGATTCAGTGATTTTGAAATTTGATATCTTTGGTATCTTTTGACATATTTTTTCTCATTTAATATACTCTCTTATCTTATTTCCTTTTTCTCTCTCCAACAAATATCTAAATTCATCAAATATAACAAATCTCAAAGTCACTGAATACACGAAAGGAAGGAAAAGAAATAATAATAATAATAATAATAATAAATAATAGCCGCGAAGCAGTGTTGTTGAAAGTCCTCTAGGGTTTAGGGTTTTAGGGACGCATTGGCTGGCTGAGGAGTTTGTTTCTCTGTCTTCCCATACACACAGATGGCTTTCTGGGGCAAGTAACTTGTTTCTGCATTTTGATTTCTAGGGCACTCATAGCATATGAATTAAAGTTAACAGTTCAGTTCATTCATCTTATCTCATATATAATATATCGTGATTGTTTGATTGATTTTGTGTGCAGGAGTGGAAGTCAAATCGGGAAAGCCTTTTACTCATAAATATGATGACATCAAAGGACGCCTCCATATTTCAATGGTAACGTGATGTTCTCCTTCTCTCTCCGCCTCTGTATTTTCAATGCAATTCATACATTAGCAGTTTCCAGTTCCTGATTGCCTTGCATTTCTATGCTATAGGCCACTATGGGCTTCGGTTCTGCAACAGAAAAAAGCATACTGCAGTGTAACGTAGGAAACAGGAGCCCTGTATATCTATGCTCCCTCTATCCTGGAAACACTGAGTCATTGCAGTTGAATTTGGAACTCGAGGAAGTTGATGATGTTATTTTCTCAGTTATTGGTCCTCGGAGCATTCATATCTGTGGTTATTATCTGGCCACTGCCCGCAGGAATGCCAATAGCAATGACGATTCGTATCCTTTTCTTATCTTTCTTCTTGCTCACTTCCTATTTTTCCGTGGCATATATTCTCTACAGGTCCGATTTTCAGTAGAAATTTATTTAACAAAATTACTTAAAATTATTCTTTAGTAGATTGCGTGTGTATCAAAAGATAGAATACGCGTGTAACTCTTGTTCAATTGTGCCTTTTGCTTGAGTGGTTTTCTTTTTCTTAATCTCCTTCACTGGAATGGAAAGAGAATCATATGGGGAAGATATTGCAGACACTGAGACAGAGAGATCTGATTACAGTGATGAAGATGAGTATGATGATAGTTTTATTGATGATGACCGTGATCTAGAGGTTTTCCCACCATCACCGGTTTCCAATGAAGGCATGTTCAAGTCTTTATGATAATTCCTCATTCAAGTGAATAAATTTTTCTTGACTGCCCCCATTTTATTCAAAATTACCCCCTGATCTTGTAAATATATTATGTGATTTTGTGTACAATTGGAACTCGGGTGCGTGGGCGTGTGTGTTTTAAAATGCTAACTTAGATTTAATTGTTGATTGCAGTATGCCAAATGAATACTGTCTGTCTTTTGGTGAATAACTCAAGTTAGAAGGCTTGCAGCATTCACTATTAAAAGAAAAATTACATGCTCATATAAAAAACATTTCAATAAATAGCTAGCTGATTTCAGTACATATTTTCATTAATCAGAAAACTAATTTCTTTTGACTTTTCTCCTTTACCCAATTTTGTTTCCTTTCTTTTAACTTTTTTTTTCAATTTTCATAAATGATAATCACAATGAACATTACTTTCGTGCTCATATATTTAGGATTTTGTTTTCCAATTAGTACATAAATGCATCTTTAACAATTAAGTGTTTTGATATCTATATCTTTTGTTTGTTTTCATTTTGATGACTACAGAGGGAATTTCCCATGATAACATACCAAAAGGTAAGAAAAGCAGCTTTCGAAGGCTAAGGAAGTACCAATCAGTAGAATCGGATGATGATGGTTGTTCTGCAGAAAACATAGTTGTCAATAACAGTATGCATGACCAAACAAAGGAACCTGATAATGAAGATACCCTGCCAATTTCATTTCTTTACAAGAATAAAGCCTCTGGAGGCATATTGCACCAGGAAATGGATGATGCAAGAGCAGCAGGTGATGCCACCAACAAGAATGGTGAACATGGTGGCGATAGTATTATTGAAACAACCTTAAAAACCGACAATGTCCTTGTAGATAGGCAGGCAAATAGGTGACTCATCACAATTCCCAATCACCGTACAGATACATGCATGCTGTTCCCAGTTATAGGTTTTAGAAATAAATTTAATATTATTGCCTTTGTTTATAAATTATGTTTCTACTGAAGCAGGGAAGTGGAACTGTCAGACCACATAGTAGATCCTTGCAATGTTCCGGATGTTGGGAGTATTAAAAAATTAAAAAAGAAAAAGAAGGGAAAGGAAAAAGAAACAAAGAGCTCTTGTAATGGCCATTTTATCAAACCAGATAATGATGTGCAAGATGATCTGAAAATGGACAAGATGACCCAGGATCTACCGGCAGGAAATGAACAATACCAGGAGCATGCTGATAACAAGTCAGTGATTATGTCTTTTGAGTTCTTTGATTCTAAATGTGCACTTGCATTTACATGTTTAGATATTTCAAGAACCTGTTCTTGCTCAATAATGTGTCATAGTTTTCATTGGATATGATGTTAGACTTATTTGGAAAACTAATCCGGGTTGTATATTTATATGAAGGCCATAAAATTTCAAATTCAAGAATTTAAGAATCCTGATAGTAGTAGAAATATTTTAGCCGTTTTAGGGATGGGCAGGTTGCATTTTATAGCAAATTTTTATGCAAATTTTTGCTAATACCTCCTTTTTTTAAACAAGATTCAAGAAGAGTTCTATTTAAGCATTTCTTATTGACAAAAATCAAATTTTGGCAAGGAAGTTCTTTGGAATGTCGAGGTGGTGCTCTTTTTGTGTGCTTTTTGTACACATATGATATGATGATGGAGTATTGCTGAGTAATGAGTGAAACACCAGTGTATATATTGAAGTTTATAACACCATGGTGTCACTCGATCCATCTAGCTGACCCCATCTAGTGAGAAAAGGTTTTGGTCGTCGTCGTTATATAAATATATAGTAAAACTATTTAGCAAATTGCTGTTAGATTTAAATATGTTTATAACTATTCTGGTTAAAGTTATTTAACAATATGCTGTCAGATTTTAAACATTTATAACTGTTCTAGTGATAATTGCTGCCTATCTGATTAATCGGTTGCCTTCTCATGTTATCATCCTTCAAGGTTTTTTTTTTGTTTCCATGTATGTCACTTTTCATGATCACCTGTCCTTCTTCCCTCGTTCAAATCTTCAAGGGGAGAGTATTTCGGAAGTTGAGTCCCTCTTTCTAGAGTCCATCGTTCCTTAATGCTCGAGTCCAACTTCGACCCTATTTCTTCTTCTCCCAGTGCATCAGAATTAGAATCTTCCTCTAGTACCCCCCTCGTAAGTCATAACCAACTAAGGTTAGGGCTATCACACCTAAACCGGTGTATAAGAGGAGAAAACAACTGAATTGGTCCAACAACAACTTTAGGCGTCTGAATCGGCAGTAAGTAGTGAAGTTAGTAATCCTTATGTTCCTGAACTTGATACTTTAAGTATACCTTTGGATAACTATGACCCTAACCCAGATGATTTACAAGAAAGCAAAAATGTCATGTACCTGATACCTTTCCTCGCAACACAAGAGTTTTATTTCATATCATAATTTCAACTTCTGTAGAAAAGCATTAAATGATGGGAACTAGGTTCAAGCCATGAATGATGATATGAGTGCATTATAGACAGGGTTATCCATAGAGCGCTATAGTGGCGGAGCGGCCGGTGATCGCTATGGGGGCGCTTTAGCCGAGTGTTTTTGTGTAGGCAGTGGTCGTGGTCGCTATAGCGGCCAAAATCGTGACGGGCACTATTGGACCGCAATTTCGGATAGGCCGAAATGCCCATTTCCCCCTTGAATCTTTTTGTTGAAGGATGCATTTTTAAGGGTAATTTTGGGTTTTCGGCAAAAAACAAATTAATAGTGTTTTGAAATCCCATTTCTTTCTCACCTCTCTTGTCTCCCTCTCAGCTCTCGGTTCTTCCTCTCAACTCTCACCTCTAAGTTCTCTATGTAATCTCTGTCGAGTTTCTGGCTAGCGTGGGTGTTTTCCGTCCTGTTCCCAGTGTGCTCCACCGTTCTACATTTTCCGGCCATTGTTTGCTCTTTCCAGCCACAGTTCTTCCTTCCTTCTCAGTTCTGGCTTCTGCATTATCAGTTCTGCATCATCAGTTCTCAGTTCTGTTATCCTTCCTCCTTTTTGATATGGCATCTACGAGTCAGCCATAGAATATCTTGAAGAAGAACACTTAGAAGATCTTGAATATGATGATTGATGATTCCTAAAACTTGTACTTGAAGTTTAATATTTAGTTACTTTAAGCCTCTAAGGCTTAAACTTATTTGTTTCATTGACTTTTGCTGTTATTGACTTGTATGTTTTGCTTAGGACCAATGACTATTTATTATGAATTATGAATATATCATGAATTTTGAGTATGTTTAAGCATGTATATGTATATAGCATAAAACTATAAATTATCTAACTTGTATAAAAAAGCCTAAAATAGTGGTCATCCAGCTATGCGCTATACCGCTATAGCATTTTTGGTGTTGGCCATTACGCGTCGCTATCCGAGTTGATAACTATTGTTAGTGAAAAATGGAACATGGGAAGTTGTTGAAAGACAATGAGACGGAGTTGGGTTCAAGCTATGAATGAGGATATGAGTGCATTAGAGAAAAATGGAACATGGGAAGTTGTTGAAAGACCATGAGACAAGACCAGTGGGATGGCGATGGATCTATACCTTGAAATATCAGTTTGACAGTACGTTAGATCGATATAAGGCAGGATTAGTTGCAAAAAGGTGCACACATACCTATTGGATTCATTATCATGAGACATTGCCCTTGTAGCAAAGATGAACACTGTGAGAATCTTGCCTTCTTTTGCTGTCCCCTATGGTTGGGAATTGTACCAGTTCGATGTGAAAATTGCATTCGACCATGGAGACTTGGAGGAGGAAGTCTATATGGAGATTCCACTTGTGGATGGAATAAAATGTGCAAAAAAGGCCTTATATGGATTGAAGCAATCTCCTCGTCCATGGTTTGGAAGATTTACAAAGGTAATGTTGTTTTGATAAAGACCAAGTTAGAGTAATTATACACTTCTTTAAACATTCACAAGAAGGTAAAGTTACTATCCTACTTGTGTATGTTGATGATATCGTTATATATGGTGATGATTCAACGGAAAAACAACTACTTAAGGGGAAATTAGGTGAAGAGATAAAGGATCTTGGAAGGCTAATTTACTTCCTTGGGATTGAAGTTGCCAACTCCAAAGAGGGCATCTTTATTTTTCAAAGGTAATATGTGGTGCACCTTCTCAAAGAGATTGGAAAGCTAGGTTCACAACATGGGATATGAGGAAGAGTCCCAAGGTTGATCGAGCTCAGTATCAGAAGTTAGTAGGGAAATTGGTATATTAGGAACATACATACTCGACCCGATTTGGCATATGTTTTTAGTCAATTAATGTATGACCCAAAGGTGAGACACTTGCAGGCTGGCATATGTTTTTAGTCAATTCATGTATGACCCAAAGGTGAGACACTTTCAGGCTATGGATATAATTCTACCTTATGTTAAAACTACCCCTGGAAGAGCATTACCATTAAGAAGAGGTGGAAATATATCTATGGAAGTATACACCGATACTGATTATGCAGGATCAGTCATTGATAGAAGATCTACCTTTGGTTATTGTATGTTCTTGGGTGGAAATTTGGTAACATGGACGAGCAAGAAACAAAACACGGTTGATCGATCAAGTGTAGAAGCTGAGTTTCGAGCCATGACACATTGACGCACGGAGTTTGTGAGTTATTGTGGATGAAGATTATATTGGATGACCTTTGCATAAAATATGAAGTGCCTATGAAGTTGTTATGTGACAATAAATCTGCCATTACTCATTAGCATAGCTCATAACTCGGTGCAACATGACAGAATGAAACAAATTGAGATAGACCGACATTTCATCAACGAGAAGTTGGATAGTGGATTGATTATCACATCATTTGTTCCTATGGGACTTCAACGAGAAGATTATATTAGATTATGTAGTAATTGGGAAAATTATCATTTACCTTATTTTCTGCTATTTTTTAGGGTCAATTATTTATTCTTTGTAGCCTATATATATTGTAAATCCTTGTAAAGGTTTTTCGATAAGTCGGAATAATATTTAGATTTTTCCCTTTCAACTCTTTCAAAGACAATGATCTAGAAAGCAGAGCTAAAAGTGCTCTTATGTTATGTACTTTATTTTGTTCTGTTACTTGCAAAGCTTTATGGTGTGGTTGTTGATCTTTTTTGTCTTATATATGAAGCAGGCAAACTGAAATCATAGATAAAATGCTACCTTCCTCTGAGGTTAGTCATGGACAAGGCGAAAAACCAAAGAAAAAAAGGAAAGAACGGTCAGGGGAGGGGATATCTCTTACCGCTGATGGTGCTTATCCTAGCAATCTTGTTAATCTGCCTCAGAGAAATGAACCCTATAAACAACACCCAGTCTATGAGTAAGTTTTTCTTTAATTGACTTCTGTATATATAACCAGGTAGTACTTTCTGGTTTTTCTGAATTTCTTTAGTAGAACGACCCCACAACATGGTGTACTGGGAAATGTAGGAGAAGTTGATAAAATACTCTTGGTGCCCTGGACACGTGCAATAGCAACTCACTAAAGCAGCTGTTTATGCAAAAGAAAGACCTTAAATGGTGCTTATGTAGAAGTGCAAAATGGTTTTTAAGGAGGATCATTAGGCTGGCCTCCGCCTACCTAATACTATTGTAGGGAATAAAGTCAATGCAAATTTTACTGGAAATTATACTCAGTGTGCAATAACTACTGCCTGCTGATTCAACATATGAAATAATGGCTCCCATGGACTTTACCTCTCAATCTAATATTTATCCAGTGCATCTTAAAATTGTTTAATTCTGCCATCTTTCTGCAAGTAGCATGCAACTAGGGTGTTTTTTCCCTCTACTTATCGAAATCAGATATGGAAATAAAATTTTCGAATGACTGTCCTCAGTAGTCTGTCATTTCACAATTGAATATAAAATAAAATCCCTCCATTCTCCGAAGGAAAACAAAATATCAAATCCCTCCAGTGCTAAAAGAATTGAAGATTTAAAGGTTGAGAAGAAACCCCTCTCCTTACAAATGAATTTCTGCAGTTACTCCATAAAAATGTCATGTGCGGAATTGTCCTACCTCCAAAACTTCACTCCATATTTCTTCACTGTAATTTGATGTTACAATATTATGTGACATCCTGTCAAAAGAAGAAAAAAAAAAGAATCTTTGTTATCTGATACCGTGATACACTTTAGCAGGGATGCTGTGATTTCAGACAATGTTGCATCACCTTCAGCTGAAATGCATCCTGAAAACAATAGGACAAATAGGAAAAAGAAAGAACAGGTAAAAAAAGGCTCACATCTTGAAGGAGACAGTCCATACCATGAAGATATCACGAACTTGTACAAATCCCACAGAGATGCGGCAGAGTCTGATCATGTGATTCATAAAGTTCCTGAAGGAAAAGAGCAACATCAGAAACTAACAAATGAAAAGTAAGATTTCTTTGGTTTTGTTTATGCTTTCTTTCCTAGATAATACCGAAACTAGTACATGCTTTAATGCTAAAATTCAGCTGGTGGAAAATATGTTTAGTAAGTGACAGAAACTTAGCTAACATGTGAACACTGAACAGATTCAAACATTTCCAAGGAAACTGACAAATAAAATCCCCATATCAAATTAACAAAACAAGATGATTTTGAATGAAGCAGTAAGCCTTCTTATACTGCTTAAGGGAAATAACATAGAAGAGAAGCTAAAGGAAAAATTAACAAGGATGAGAAGTGGCTTGGTAGTAATAGTATCAGTTAGAATATAATAAATAAAATGAATCACATGATCCCATGACAAGCCTTTAAATAATTGCAATAGCTATTTTTATTAGTTTTTTAACCCTTTTTTTAGCGAGACTGAAAAGGTAGGCATAGAGCGACTGCCATTCTGGCCCGAAAGTTCTGGGAAACAAGGACAAGTTTATCTTTCAGTCAAAATCTACTTCTTGAGTATTAAATGACAATTGCCTTAGTACCTTGGTTAGTAATCAATATGAACTTTTCTGATTTAGCGAAACTGTTCTGATAAACCTATCTCTTTATGTCATTTGCACTATTTAGGTTGCCTAAAGATAGCACTTCGATTGTTGCTTACTTTTTTTCATTTGAGAGCATTCTTGCAAATCTTTCTACTTTTTGAACTGTTTCGTTCATCTTCTATTATTCTAAGTACTTTATGCAAGGTGAATGGCCCAGATAAATACTATAACCTATTTTGTGCAATCATCTTAGTTATTGTTTCTGGTGCAGTATTGCTGACGATGGTGATCATGACTTTCCTGATGGAAATCAATCTGAGGATAGAATAGTTAAGAAAAGGAAGAAAAAGAGTAAAAGTAAGGGGAATGTGGAAGTTGCAAATTCTGAGATGCCTCTATCTGTTGAGCATAGTAGTGAGATGGTGAAGGAGGATGGAAAAAAGAGGGCTGATGCAAAGCCTTCCCAAGTTAGAACACTGTCAAATGGACTAGTTATTGAAGAGCTAGAAATGGGGATAAAAGATGGCAAAATTGCTGCATCAGGAAAAAAGGTAGTTCTTTTAAATTATTTAAAATAATTTAGAGCTACCTGTATGACGTATTTTTTTTTTTGGTCCACTACCTGTATGAAGTTATAAAGAATTGCAGATTAGAATTTATTTAAATAAGTTGTCTTTGACTCTTTGGTTTCAGATTAGCGTCCATTACACTGGCACGTTGAAGGAAAATGGAGTAGTATTTGAGTCAAATGCAGGCCAAGCTCCATTTAAATTTCGCCTTGGTAACACCATTAACCAGAACCATCCGTTGCCTGGATTTGACTCATATGTCTTTACTCTTTACTTTTGTTATCATTTGCAGGTAAAGGAGAAGTTATTGAGGGTTGGGATGTTGGCCTCGAAGGTATTTAGACATTTTTTCCTTGTTCTTTTCTCTTATTCAGCTATTGTTTGTTATTGAATTATATTCTTCTGTCGCTCCTTTCTTTCTCTACATATTATTGAGATGATTCATCATTCATGGTTCTCAGGCATGCGAGTTGGAGAAAAGAGGAGACTTATAATCCCACCATCAATGACGTATGTGATTAAATTCACGTGTTAAATTAACATCCTTTCTATATTTTCTCATTTGGGATTCCAATTAACTTTTGTAACATGTGCATATGTCAGGTCTAAGGGACACAGTACAAAAATACAACCAAATTCATGGCTGGTTTATGACTTCGAACTGGTTAAAGTTCATTGACTGTTTTATTCAACTAATTGTGGCCGGTTGTCTTCTGGTTGAACACGGAAAAAATACAACGAGGAGTCAGGAGGCAGTGCAGTTTGGCAGTAAAGCCGGATTCAGCTGTATGATAGGAGTTTTCTGTTGAATCTATGGTAATTTAGCTCCAGATGATGAGTTTTTGGGTCTAGAAGATTTGGGTAACATGTGCAACCGAATCCAATCCAAGGTTTTGCTTCTTTCACAACCCGTGTTAAAGAGGGTTTGAAATAAAGTGGTCAAATGTATCTGGTATCCCCCCCCCCTCTCTCTCTCCTGATCTCATTACTTTTCTTTTTTGGTGCTAAAAGAAAGATGACAATTGTGATATCTTTCTTCTTATTTTTTTTTTAATTTTTTTTATTTCCCCCCCGTTATTTTTCTCTTCTGTTTTTTTCTCGCTGGATTATTCTTCTCTACATATTAGGCTGTACTAAAATTTGATCACAAAAACATTAGAAAGTTAAGGGCTCAAAAATATGAATGACCTGTATGGTTAATGCAATATATTTAGGTGGGGAGAAGAATTTAATTTTAATTTTTAAGTATTATAAGTATCATATGTAATAACAGTTTTAGATGAAAGATGATAGAGTATATAGTATATATTAATGAAGTAGTGTAAAAATAGGATGGTTAAGTAAGTGTTATTGGAATCAACAAAAGAAAAGGTTTTAAAACCTAAGACTTTAAGAGATGATGATGATGATGATGATAAGAGTAATAATAATAAAGAAGTTATTACTTTTTTTGTCTTTTTCTTTTGTCGTTTATTATTCCTGTTTTTTTGTATTTGGTCCAGTAATCCGAGTAAAATTTGGATAGATTTTTTCGGGTAAAAATGTGAGTCTTTAATTCTCAGGCTTTGCTAAGCTGTTTGGGCTGGGCTGTGGCCCTTTGCTGTTGCTCTCGGTTCTTCTCGTATCTAACATGGGTCGTCCAAATGAAAACAAAAAAAACAGTTTTGTGTTTCGTTCTTTTGGGGTAAATTACGCTTTATTTCTTTAGGGCCCGTTTGATGGTCAGGATAAGGGAGGCAGGATAGGATAAGCTATCCTGTCCTGTTTTAATCTGTAGTTTGGTGAACCAGCAGGATAGGATAAGCTTATCCTGTTAGCTTATCCTATCCTGTTACTTAGTTATAATTCTATCCTGAGGGTGGAGCTGGGTTAGAACCAACAGGATAGGATAAGAAAATGCTTTCTTTTATCTCTTACCTTTAATATTGTTATTATTTAATTACGATTTCAAACCTAATTAGTCAACCTTAATACTAATTAAAATATGTGGTTTAATTAACAATTTTTATAAAAAGTGAAAAAAAGTTAATTTTTTATAATTTTAAAAAATGGACTAATTTATAATTAAAAAGTCAAAAATATATATTATTAAATATTTTTTAATTTAAATGTATAAAACAACCACGTAATATTAAAATTTATTTTTGAAAAAAAATGTAATTTTAATATAAGGATAATTTTATCATTTGTGGATATTTTATATCATATCCTGTCATTATCTGATGCACATCAAACATTGGACAGGATAAGAGCTTATCATGCTCATATCCTATCCTATCCTTATCCAGCTCTCATATCCTATCCATCCTTATCCTATCCTGACCACCAAACGAGCCCTTAATGTTTAACCCATTTTTTTTATATATATAAATATAAATCTGAATTTTATTTTGTAATGTATAATTGTCCAAAAAGTATAAATTTTATATTTTATATGTATTAATGTTTAAATATTACTTTAAAAAGAGATTATGTACTTCTGATGTGTCATTAAAATTCACAGAAGGGGTTAATATGTTACAAAAACTTCATATCTAAAAATTGAAAATGAACAAAACCTGAAGGGTAATGTGTAATTTTATGTTATTTTATGGTGACTAATCTCTGTCAGGGAATCTGTTGGATACCCAAGATGAGTTCATACCTCCCAATCAAGTTTTCTCCATATACAAGAGCTAAAATTCGAATCTCTGAGCATTTCCTTAAGATGTCTAAGCCCCTTACTTCTCGGACCAATCAAATGTTAGTACCACGATGACCATTTGAAATAATTAATTAGTTTTTTTGGTTCAACTCTATATTATTATTGATTTTTCTTCAATTATCCCTAAACCATAATCGTGGAAACATAAATTTTATGAAAAAAAAATATATAATCAAAAGTATGACATTAGTGGCATGTTCGTGATTAAAACAAAGCAATAAAGGTTCACCCGGAAATCTAATTTTTAAAAAGTTTTTGCTCCTTTAAATAAGAGCGCGTTGAATTTTAAAAACTAATTCTTTTTTTTTTTTTTCTACATTTTTCTATAGCCTTAGTTTATGTGAAGAAGTGATTGCATGATTAAAAATTACTTTATTAAAGATATAATAAATAAATATTAGTTTTTTTAAAGTAAGTAGGGGTGGACGGATAGACCCGCGAACCTGAGCAGCCCGACCTGGTTGAACCCGGAAAATCCGATTCGATCCGGGTAGCCGAATTGGTTTGGTTTTTGTGTGCATAGACTCGTAGACCTCAGTTTGGGTACCGGGTTAGGAGTTGGTCAAATCGTGTAACCCGACCTGGACTGAATCCACTCCTAATGGACAACTGAGGGCGCATTAGCTTCAGATATTGAGAGAGAGAAATAAAGAATTTACAAAAGTGAAGGAGAAGAAGAAATCCATGGCCAGACAACAAAATTTATGAGAAATTAGGTTTTTCTTTGCTTGAATCAAGAGAAGGAGACTCCAAATCCATGAGATCTATAGCTTTTAGGTCGAGTAAACACTCAATTTGGTCCCTGAAATTGTAGAGTCGTATCAACTTAGTCCCTCACATTATCAATATTCCAAAATAATCCCTCGAATTGTAGAAAGTTAATCAGATTCGTCATTTCGTTGATATTTGCATGGATTATAATGACATTAAGTTGGTAATGTCAGAGATGCATTTGAAACTAAGTGAATAATGTTAGGGATGCATTTGATACATTTTGGAATTCCAAGGATCATTTTGAAATATTGATAATGTGGAGGACTAAGTTGATATGACCCTACAATTTCAGGGACCAAATTGAGTGTTTACTCCTTTTAGGTCATAGCCTCCAGATCAGGTTGGTTGCTACCTGCGAAATGAAATCTCTCTCGTTGACGGTGGCTTGCGGACGACCGTGAAGACGGTGGTTTGATGGAGACAAAGATGTGACTCAATGGAGATGAAGATGCGTGAAGAAGCTGTGTCGGCGACGTAGCATTGAAGATGAAGATAGGATTTGATGTTTAGGTTTTTTTTTTTTTTCTTTTTTGGATAGTGGAATTGAAAACTAATACGGTGAAAACATATTATGGTTAGTCCTTACTCTTTAGGGTGGTTGATCCTTTTTTTCTTGTTTTTTTTATTTTTTTAAACCCGATGACCCGAACTGACCCAACTTAAATGTGATCAAATTGAGTAGAATCAGAATTTACAAAATTTTTTTAAAAACCCGAAACGAAAAAAGATGAGATTGAGGTTCAAAATCCCATCCAACCCGACCCAAAGTCATCCCTAAAAATAAAGGTAATATGAAAATAAAAAATTATAATTTATATTATTATAATTATTATTCAAATGACTGGATGAGAAATTTATTTCATTCAACCTAAAATATCCAAGCAAGAATATCGTGATTTGTTGCATTCCACAAATTCAATTATAGTCTAAATTTAATTATGGGTTTTACTGACAAATAAATGAATAATGAATGAATAATAATAATAATAAATAAAACAACGAAAGCGTATTTAATTAAAGGTTTAGGGAATGAAAATTTTGATTGTGGTGTGGTGAGGTGCAATGGCAATTGCAATTGCAATTGCATACAGGGCTTGAAGAAGTTAGTTAAGTAAGATTCATTCTTTTCTTACATAGGAAATAGATAGAAAGAATTAGAGTTGGAATTGGGGGTAGGGTTTGTGAATAGAATAGCGATGAGCGAGAGGAACGGGAACAGCAGCAGGAAGAAGAATCAAGATCTGGATCTGGGGCTGTACTTCCTAGAAGTTTGTGGGCGCGGAGGAGATATGGAAATGGAAGAGGTGGAAGAGGAGGAGGAGAAGGAGGAAGAAGAAGAAGAGGCTCCAACGGAGCTGAACACTATGAACAGCTCCGGAGGTTTTGTGGTTGTGTCGACTGACAAGCTGTGTGTGAAGTACACAAGCGTGAACCTGCACGGGCACGACGTTGGTGTGATTCAAGGGAACAAGGCAGCACCGACGAAGCGGCTGATATACTATTTCGAGATATATGTGAAGGACGCAGGAGCAAAGGGTCAGATTGCGATTGGGTTTACCTCTGACAACTTCAAGATGCGAAGACAGCCAGGTTGGGAGGCCAATAGCTGTGGATATCACGGTGATGATGGACTCCTTTATCGTGGACATGGCAAAGGGGAACCCTTCGGCCCAACCTATACTTCTGGTGATATTGTTGGTGCTGGAATCAACTATGCCGCACACCAATTCTTTTTCACGTAATCATATTTACATACACCCTAAACCTAACCTATTATTAGCTACTATTATTTCATATTTCATATTCATTATATTCTATCATATCATATCATATTCTTCTTTCTTTCTTTGTTTAATAATAATGTCATCATCAGTAAAAATGGCCAACTCGTCGGCACAGTTTACAAAGACATGAAGGCTCCTCTTTTCCCAACCATTGCTGTTCATAGCCAAAATGAAGAGTATGTTCTACTGCCACCATTTACTTTCCAAATATTTATTCTAGTCAGTACACCATAATGAACCTTCACTTCAGCTTCACCTAACATGAATGAATGTGTTCTTCCTCGGTACTCATTACATAAAGTTGAACAAGGGTATGAATAGTTAAGGAATCTGTTAAGCCCGTCAATATTTTAGACTGCTTTGTACCCTTTTTCATAAATACAAGGCTGTTTTGTGTAGGTGATTATTATAATAAATACAAGTTCTCCATAGTAAATGCAAAATATAGGTAGGGGAGAGTAATGTTTACTTTATCTGAGTATTATAATTTGCTTAGATCTCCCACTCATCTGGAGCATTTTTTCCCCTTCTTAGACCTGGCATTTTCATCATCTGCATACATTTTTGAATCCTTCCTTTCGCTGAAGGTTCTTCTAGTTTGGCAACAGTACTTACTACCTAATTTCACATAGCAGCTTCTTTTGATCGTTAGTTGAGGTGTTTTATTTATCTCTGACAGGGTGCATGTCAACTTTGGGCAGAAACCATTTACTTTTGACCTTAAGGTAAGAACCTTTTTTATATTCTGTTTTCCTTGTGTATATATCTTACCTTTGACTTTTATCATCTTACCCTACTTGATAAAGCAATAAGATGAGTAATTTGTAACTTTGTATTTATTGAAGAGGTCAAACCTTTGAATTTACTCCCGACCCGGTGACTTATTCCAAAATTGTGTTTCAGATGGCGTCACGGCAAAGTATATTTTGTTCTCATTTGCCTTGAATTCATTGTTCATTGCTTGCTACTTGTTACAAGGAGTATTTATTTTTAGGCTTTTCCTCATTATTCGGCTCTCATATAGGGTGTGTGTCAGGTGTTCAAATTAAGTATTCTTGACTGTAGTTTTTACCTTTTTATCTGCTTTGCCAATTTCTTTTCTTTTGTGCTATTTTTATTAATTGATCATGAATCTTATGATTCACAATACGTTTTGATTCAACATCCGGAAATAAGCCTGTGTGGTTGAATTCACAATTTGACAACCGTGGTGGGTATGGATAAGACTAGGTTTGTTGTCTCAGCTGGTGTTTTAGGGCTTAATTTAATATCCTTAAAAGGTAAAAATAAATAAATTATGCAAGTACTAGAAGAGGTTCTCCAGTAGGCACCGAGATGAGAAAACATGGTAGTTAGATAACCTTATCAAGATAGTATTTGGATGCAAATATGCAATGGTAGATTAAATGATTTTCAATATGATTTACTACATTCACATGTGACATTTAAGAAGTAACAAAGTTTATAAAGATCTGTTATTTATTTTTATTTATCATTATTTTATTTAAATATTTATTATTGGATTAGGAATTTGAAGCACAAGAAAGAATGAAGCAGCAAGTGAAAATAGAGGAAATACCTCTTCCGCCAAATGTCAGTTATGGGTGAGATAAATTTACCTTTAAATATTTCTTTAAATTAAACTCTGTATTTCCATTTTTTTACTTACAATTAATTTTATTCTTCATTTTCAATCATTTTTAGTATAACTTAGTGCAAGCTTACTATGAAGTCCAACTGCCCTATATTAAAATAAAATTGTCCGATCGCTTGAAGTTAAGGTGGTCTCTTCTCATTATTTCTTTTCCATTCCTTGTTTGCCAATATCAATATTTTGTTAAAATAGCAATGCAAGTGATGTAGAGCACATGCTGTAACATATCTTTTAGTGACATCTACAATGCAAAAGTTTTTTCTTTTTAAGCTTTGTAATATAAGTAAAATTTCTGGAGGTTTTGTAAGGTGATTTATAATTGGAAAGATTGAGATTTACAAGGAAATGGCGTGGTTGGATGTTAAAAAGCTATCTGCTAGAATATCAAACTTGACTTTTGGGTTTTTTATAATGGTTATTTTGTTGTGGTTAGGGTTATAGAAGGAAAACGGGGAATATATCATAGGTGTCGGGGGTTTTATATTGGTTAAAGGATGGGGTAGAGCTTTATTCTTCAGTTGTAAACAGTAATGTGTTAATCAGAGAAAGTAGGAGAAATGACAGCGAGGTAGCAGCATGCCATAGATTTTGTACTCCGTCTAATAATTAATAGATCAGATCTTGTATTGAGAGAACTTTAACTGACTAGCATAACTTCAAGAATAGAGGATCCACAAATAATAAAATTAATTTACATTATAAAATGACTCAGTCTGCTATTAAGCTCGAACACAGGCCCTGTGAGAAATTCAATGGAGACAGAAAAACTTATGGTCTAGTAATTTACTGGGAAGTCTTATTCTAAGGCTAGGAGGACTTCTCTAGTGTTGCATACTGTAGCTCTTTGTGCTTTTATAAGGGTTGAAATTAATTTATTTTACCTCGGTTGTGTGACATCCATGCTCACCTAGTGGGAAAAGGCTTGATTGTTGTTCTTGGGAACTAATATTAAGAAGTAATAAATATAAATATCTATCAATGTTTCATAATCGTAATATCCTTTTTTATTATCAGAATTGTACGTTCCTACCTGCTACACTATGGCTATGAAGATACATTGAATTCATTTGATGTGGCTAGTAGAAGTACTGTTCCTCCTATATGTATAGCTCAAGAAAATGGAACTGATGAGCAGGAAATAACGTATGCGCTAAATCATAGAAAGACTCTACGGCAGGTACATTATTTTTTGTGTCAACTTTTGTTTCAGTGTGTATAATCAGGATAGGAAACAAGGGAATATTAGGGCGCATTTGGTCTGTTTTTGGTTTTCATTAATAATTACAAAAATGACACATTATTTTCTTTTTGTTTCCAGTTTTCAAAATTTTGTGAAGGAAATGCTGAGCATTTTTTCTCTTCCTGTTTTAGATTACACTGTAATTAGGTTCGTTTCTTTTTTCATTTACATTCAATCATGAAACCATTTAGAATCTTTCTAAGGCATGCATGCATCTTGAATGTAGTCATACGTGCTTCTTTGAAAAGATTTTCTATTGAATTTGGGAGAAGTATGAGCTTTTGTGTTGTTCGATTTCCCATTTATGTTTTCATTGGGATGATGTCCTTGAATTTTATAAAAATGGTGAAACAACATTTTCCTATTTTCACTATTTCCTTACAAAATTTTGAATACAGGAAACAAAATAAAATTAAGGTGCCATTTTTTTTAATTATTAATGAAAACATATCAACTAAAAAAGATTACAGAAAACAAACTGAACACCTTAGATTCAAGGCAATCTTTGTATATATGTAGGCATGTAGCTTCTATCTGCTGAACAATGTTATGTAATTCTCACTTGTGGTATCTTCTCATTTTGCGTACTTCTTTTGGGGTCTAACATTTTTAAGGGAGTCATGCCTTCACGTTGTCACATGAATTAATAAATATTATAATATGATAGAATAATGTTCCAATTCTTTTTAGAGAAGAGTCTTCATTTGTTTAGAACTTAGAATCATTGTTATGGTGTCCATGTCCTTTTAAGTTCCTGTAATGTTATTGATAGACATTGTAGTTTTTTTTTCCTTTGTTTTGTCATTGTTAGCATGATATCCTGGCTGCTTATAATATCTGATTTACAAACTTAATTTGGCTTACGCCTTTTCTCTTCACTGAAGCTAATCAGGGATGGGGAGATTGATGCTGCATTCGGTAAATTGCGTGAATGGTATCCCCAGATTGTTGAGGTGGGCTATCTAAGATTATAATGGTTGTCTACACAGTTGTGTATATCCTGTTCTTGTACCCTGGTGCTAAGCTAACTACTCAATTTTACTGATTAAAAATGCAATCAAGTTTGGTATGGTGTAAACTGTATATATGATCTTTATTGTATTTGTAATGAACTGATTATTAGTAAATTCATTGTAGGTGGTGATTATAGCTAATAATGCCGTGCTGCACGTAAATTGTTGATTGTGTCGTGTACTGTTTTACAGTTGGCACCATAATATAATGGAGGTTATGCTGTGTTTTGCTTTCCTCTGTTGGTCACTCTTTCTGCTTTTATGAAATTTGAAGACTTATTTGCTTTAGAATTTGTGGTTATATGGATATTTTCTGTTGGCAAAGGTTCTTTCCTGTCACTTTTTTTAAAAAAATGTCACCTCTGTAAATGATTTGTCTACGGACATGATTAATGATAGAAAATTATGACGTCCTTTGATCCATGAAGCTGACCCCACCTAGTGGGAAAATGCTTGGTTGTTGTAAGGTCACCTCTGTCCAAAGTGGCAACAGATGGCCAAGTTTGACCATGATTTTGATGTCGAAATACTTTGGTCCTCAAATCACAGCCCTAATCCCCCCCTTTTCAATGGACCTAAATATCATAAATCAAATAATGTATGAAATTCTTGGTTTGAGATTTCTCCTCTGTTAAAATCTTCTTTCATTATATTCACCTCATGAGTAATTAATGATGATCAACTCTGGTTACTGCAGGACAACACATCAGCTACGTGCTTTCTGCTTCATTGTCAAAAATTTATCGAATTAGTTCGGGTATATTCCTTTTGATATTTAGTTTTGTAACTATTGGAAACTGGCCCCACTTGATTCCTGTACTCCATTAGTATATCTGCAATTAATAGCTTTTTCCTTTCTTTCTTTTCCCCCCATTTTAATAGTTATAATGATGTGGATTAGGCTGTTAAATTCCATGGCTGGTGCTCTGTTAATTAGTCAAGCTTTATTGGTGTTATTTATATATTTTGTTACTCGTTCAAATATGTCCTTTTGTTCATCTAGCTCTTATTTAAAATCCCTATGTAATGGGGAAAAAATTGAATAATTAATGTTTTTACATTTCTGTACGTGATATTTAGGTTGGAGCACTGGAGGAGGCTGTGAAATATGGAAGAATAGAATTGTCAAGTTTTTTTGGGTTGCCTGTCTTTGAGGATTTAGTTCAGGTGAATTTTCCTATCAGTGATGAAAATTATTGCTACTAGACTAATAATCCTTGCTGATTTCAAATTTTCAAGGGCCTTGCTAATCTGTTGCTAATCATGCCAATCTTATATTACATAAGATTAACATAAGCAATCTCGTCTTATAAGCTTATAAGTTTGTGCGGATTATTGTGCAATAGAGAGAAATCATAGTTTTGTGTGCGTGCTGTATGCTTTGTGTTTCTCTAATTGTGCTCTATGTTAGTACTGATATTTAAATTTGCGTTTGGATTCTCTATTCTATAGGACTGTGTTGCTTTGCTGGCATATGAACGACCACTGGAATCCTCTGTAGGTTATCTTCTAAAAGACTCACAGCGTGAAGTTGTGGCTGACACAGTAAATGCCTTGATCTTGTCCACAAATCCCAATTTGAAAGAATCAAAAAATTGCTTGCACTCCTATCTTGAGAGGTTAGTTAGACAGCTCACTGCTTGTTGCTTAGAGAGACGATCTTTGAGTGGAGGGCAGGGAGAAGCTTTCCAGCTTCAGCGAGTGCTTAGCAGTGGTAAAAGAGGCTAGTGCTAGTTGATATGTCTATTTGATCTTCTTACTCCTCTGTTCATATTGCCCTGGGTTTTATAACAATGACAAGTGATCAAATTGATCTTAGCATCTCGTTTACCTTAGAGTCCCCCATCTATTTACTTGATGCTTACTTATTCGTTTCTTTGGGAGAGGGGTTTCTCTATATGCATGTAAGCTTGTAAGTGTAGTAACTGCGTCATCATCATAAAAAACAATTGAAATGGAAAATTGAACTAAGCAATGATTTCAAGTTAAAATCTATTCCTAATAATAGACGAACATGTTTGGATGCATTTGTAAATGTATGTGTATATTATTGTAGTGTGATTGACTAATGCTATAAGCCATTCCTAAGAATTTGTTATTCAATAAAGTCTTTTGGTAATGGTAGTTAGGCGTACTGTATGTGTTGAATGAATCTGGACCGTTCTGAGCAAAATAGCGCGGCGGAAGCCAGTGTTATTTTGATGTGGTAATGGGAAAGTTAAAGCAATGCTATTTTAGACATGCCCCATTTCAGATTGACTCTCTTTCTAACTTTGCATTAAGCTTACTCTGCAACCAGAAGGAAGTGTACAAACTTATCATTTGTCCGTTACAAAGATGGCAATGGAGAAACGCGATCTTAAATATTTATTTCTACTGGTATTACATACAAATTTCAAGATATAGATGTTCTAATTGATTAACTATCTAGCTAGTAATATGGTTCTTTAAAGAATACTACGTAAATGATGCAACATATGGCAAAAATAATGATAAGAATATCAAGAGTGAGGGCAGAAACTGCTTGATCACTAAGTTTCATATTCTTTCCACCAAGGCGGTCAACCATGTCTGGAACAGATTCAAAGGTTTTAACATCTTGCACATAAGGATCCTCTAATCTCATTTTCATCTTCTCGGCTTGGCGGCTTGCAGCCTCTTGAGCAAGGGTCCAATCGTAAAACTTTCGACTTTCTTCATTGCTAAGAATATTGTAAACCTCTCTTAATTTCATGAATTTGTCGGAGGCAGTTCTTAGAGGGAGGGAAGTTGTGTCTGGATGGTATTCCTTCGATAGTCTCCGGTAAGCTGCTTTAATTTCTTCCAAATCCGCTTCTACTGATATGCCTAAGAACCTGCTTTCCAACAATCACTCAATCAGCCATTTTCCATGAATGAATGAAACAAACAAAATGAATGTCTCTAAGCAAGCAAGCAAGTCGGCAACTAGCTAGTTAACAAGGAAGGAAGGAAGGAAGGAAGGAAGCAAGGTTAATTAAGGTTGGGTTTCCATATGTATGTAGCAGCATGAAACGTTAAGAGTGACTCACTCACTGGTAATGAGAATCTGAAGAAGTGGTGAGGAGATCAGCGAAGTTATCACCCAACAGGTTCTTGGGGTTCTTCTCCTCTGCTGCACTGGGACTGGGACTGGGACTGGGTTGTTGGTGTTTCCCACTATTGGTACCTCCAACCCAACCTTCTTCTTCGTTGTCCCAATGGATTCTTGTGTCAACTCCAGGGGCAGGGGGTGCTCTCTGACTCTGACTCTGAGGTCTGCCACTGCCAGGGCCCTGCGACTGCGAGGCGTGAATCTTCTTCAAACTAATGTTTGTGGTTTTTGCTCTCAACAACCCATTTTGTAAGATGGGATTGTGTAATACTAATACAATCTGGGGAGCAGCTGCTGCGGAAGCCATTGGATGGGAGGGAGGGAGGTCAGGGAGAAAATAATGGTCAGCTTTTGAAACCTGATAATTACATACATGCCATGCCATACACTTAATTTCTGTGGTTCACATTGCTCTTGAAAGTTGGCACTTGTCTCATATGTGAACATGTACAGATGTGTTTGGTTTTCCCGTTTCCAAAAGTCTCAAAGCTATCTAAACGCGTCCTTGGAACATTCTCAAGGGGCAAACCAAACACACACTAAACCTTCATCAATCACCTACATCTCAAAGCAATTCTAATAGAATGTTGCAAAATATGGGTCATGCTAAGGAATGCGCTAAAAATACTGGTTAAGGAATCCAAAGAAATATTTTTTTATCGAAAAATTAAGTATATCATTTCTTCAGATATTAAATAAATTAATTTTCAATATAAATTTTCTTGATTTCTTAACCAATAATACTGGTTAGCCTTCCGCGAAATATTTCTGCAAACTACTATACATATGGTTGTAGGGGAATTAAGCACAATTCACTAGAATCTAATTTAGGGTCCTTTTTTTTAAGATTAAAAAAAGGGTTATTTTCATATAAAATAATTTAGTGATTATTTTTTAGAGACTTTTAAGTATAGCAGCAATTAATTTATATTTGTTTACAATCATAAAAAGTACTTTTCAGTCGAAGAAAAAATAAATATTCATGAGAAGTTATTTAAAATAGATTTAAACTTTTTCTTTGGATTAATGATTTTTTTTAGATTTTGAATTTTTTCAAAAGTTGAAACAAAAAGATAAATAATCCTTATAAAAATAATTATTTTTTAGAAATAATTGATTTTTCAAAAGAAATATTTAACAAACGGTCTCTTAATTTAATTCGGCTCAATGTAAATATCACTTTTTAATTTATTCTCAGTGATTGTTTTTATAATATTATCTAATAATGTATAGTTATAGCAAATTAAGCTTGCGCTATTTGATTCAAAATATTGAAAAACATTTCTTGTCATTTAATATTCATGAAGGTGATTATGAGTGGATTATATTTTTATTATTAATAATAATAATAAAAATAAAATTATTATTATTATTAGTATTCGTGTTATTATGACGTCCTTAACTTGCTTGAGTTGATCGAAGTAGTCAAGGACTATCAACTTATATTTATAATCCCAGGGATATTAACCCAAAAAGATAAGATGTTTCATTTCATGTCTGATCGATCGAGCTGTTTTATTTGTCAGTTACAGGAGAGATATTTGGACGGTGATGGCTCGTTCTATATATGACTCCTCGATCGTGTGGCATGAGGTTATGTATTATGAAAGTGAAATAAGGAAAGAAAAATTAAAGAAAAATAAAGTTTATTTATTTGAAGGGAGACAAATTAAGAAGTCTCAGCTGTTGCATTCACATCCTATATATATATATATATATATATATATATATATATTACGACTTTTGTGTATGTATGTATGTGAGTAGACGTCTGTAGACTACATGCTTTGTTTCAAGAAGTAGCAGTGCAAATAGGAGTTCCATCTGCATGCGTTGTAAAGGGTACAGCCCCTTGATGCAAGACAGCAGTTGCATGTTGGAGTGAGGTGCTGATCACCTGAAGTTGGGCAAGTCATGTATGCTGCGCGCGGCATCATAGCATATTAATTTGTGGGCAAATCTTAGCATCCACAGTTTGCAGATTGTCAGCTCCCAAAAGAATCGCACCTGGATCATTCATTTATATATATATATATATAAGCAAAACAATCGGATTAAAAATGGTTAAATAGTTGTTCAGCTATTTTTCATTTTTGGAACAAATTAAAAACAAAGAAAGAAATGCATGCAGGATAAGCAATCTGTTCTTCAGAGGAGGGTAGTCGTCCAAGTTTCCTATTGAGAACTACGTACGCGTATATTAATGCATATGGCAAGTACAGTAATTAAAAGGAGCTAATTGTGGTAGAAAGAACAATAATATATAGCAGGCTAAAAAGACAACTAAAGGAAAAGAACTTGTTGTGCGTATGAGCTTTGAAAGAAAGAGAGTTGCCGGCTCAAGACGAGTACCGCAGACGACGACAAGAAGGATATATAGCCCCAACCTTGTTGAAAAGCCATGTTATTGTTGCAACCTTGGTGAACTTCATATCTTATATTTATACTATGAAAATATAATACAGTTAGTAAAGGTATATATGCATGTTTCCATTGAGGGTTTCAGATGGAAAAAAGAGGAAGACTTATTTTTCATTTTTAAATTAACAAAATTATAAAATTTTTATAAAAATGAATGAAGGTTAATTGAAAGATTATATCATATAATCTTTTATTTTATTCATTTGCTTTTTAAAAAATTCCATATATACATTAAAATATAGATCAGAAAGAATAAGCCTTTTCTTTTTTTTCCCTTCAAAACCTTCTATTTAAACATATTCTAAAGGTTAATAAAACAAAAAAAAAATATTCTAAAGGAATCACGACTTGATTGTTATTATTTGTTCATACTATCAAAGAAGTTATCTGGAAACCTCCCAGCGATCATATGATTAAGTGCAACACTGATGGTGCAGCTAAAGGTTGTCCTGGCCCCGCCTCTTGTGGGGGTATTTTCAGAGGGTCTAATGCTGCTGTTCTTGGGTGCTTTTCTGCTAATCTTGGTATCTGTAATGCTCTTCAGGCGGAAATTTTTGGTGCAATGATTGCTATTGAGATTGCCTTTAAAAGAGGTTGGCGTCAGTTATGGTTAGAGTGTGACTCCCAGTTAGTTATTGCTGCCTTCAAAAACAGTTCTATTGTTCCTTGGAAGCTCAGAAACAGGTGGTCCAACTGTATTGCTCTTACTAAGCAGATGTCTTTCTTATTCTCCCATATATATAGAGAAGGGAACTCTTGTGCTGACAAGCTTGCCTCTCACGGGACTCATGTCAACGGTACTGTTTGGTGGAATATCATCCCGACTTTCATCTCAGATGACTTTTTTAGAAATAGAAATAGTTTGCCTTATTATAGATTTTCCTAGTCTCTTTTGGGCTAGGTTGTCGCTCCCTAGACTCATGGATGTCCTTCTGGATTGTATTGTTTGCACTTTCGTTTCAGTCTTGGGTTTTGGCCTAGTCCCCCCAAGCAACTTTTGTTACTATTTTTTTCTCTTTATTAATAAAAACAGGGAGGAGTACTCTTTTTCCTTCTAGATGTTTTTTCCCTAAGGAGGGTTTTGCATCAGAAGATTTTAACGAGGCTCCTTTCCTTCATTTAAAAAAAAAAAAAAAAAAAAGATTGTTATTATTTGTTAATAGGGATATTCATGAGAAAAGGGTGGAGTGGGTTTAACTCTACCTCAAGGAAAGTTCTTAGGTTTGAATTCAGTTCTCATTTGATTAATAATTAGATAATGATAAAATGAATCTGATATTTAATTAAATTGTATAAGTTTAGACAACATAATTAAGTAATAAAATTTTAGAAGTACAAAATTAAAATTATGGAATATTTTATGATTTATATTTTGAAAGAAATTATATCAATATAAATATACTAATATATTTTTGGTAACCATCATATAGGTTACGAAATATTCACCATCGTTAGCAGTGACTAATCTCCGTTGGGGAACCTATTGGACACACAAAGTGGGTTCTCGCTTCCCAAATAGGTTTTCTCCATACACAAGAGTCATGATTCGAACCTCTAACTACTTGCTTAAGGTGTCCGAATCCCTTATCACTCAGATCAAGCACATGTCGGTAAATATACTATTATATTATACAAAACGTATCTATTTAAGGGATGATTTTTATTATTTATCCATAATTAAATTTATAAATATCATAATACATTGCACTGGATTAAAACTATATGTGAAATATGATTCAAACCTAACAAGAAATATATCAAATCTGTCCCCCTGACTCAACTCAATTGGTTAAGATCAGAGACGTGAATTATGAGTATGTGAATTCAAACCTACATAATGTGTTATGTCTTTCACCCTTTCTCTTCTCCCTTATCTTCTTCTCCATATAAGATCTGTTGTGAATCTTTCCTTAAAAAAATATATCAAATCTAATTCATAAAACTGTGTCAATTAACTTCTGACAAATGCGAACTATCCTACCGGTTTAAATTTTGAACACCCCTTTGTTGAATTGAACATCCTAGAATATTTAAGACAGAGAAACTCTAAACTAAACCTGTCAAAGACAACGTCACACTAAGGCATTTTAATTAAAATACCTGAGTCCAATTATGACTTTTTTTAAATTGTTTCCGATTATACCCATACCACATATAATTTGTTAAATATATACAAAAACATATAAAATTATAGCTAATGTCACGTTGGTGTAGAAGCATGCTACATGCACCAACAGAACATTTAGTATTTACTTCAACACGTATTTTGGTCACATTCTTTTAGAGACTGTTTGTTACAGATCTTTTTATTTTGTGAAAAATCAATTATTTTTAAAAAAAAATCATTTTTAAAGATTATTTATATATTTGTTTCAGCTTTTAAAAAAAACAGAATATGAAAAAAAAAATCATTAATCTAAAAAAGTCTGAAACTATTTTGAGTTAGTTTCTCATAAAAAATTATTCTTTCTTCAAGTAAAAAGTGAATTTTATGATTATAAACAAAAATAAATTAGTTTTTATTTTATTTAAAAATCTCTAAAAAACAAGAGAGGTGCTATACAGTACCAAACGAATTTCGTATTTGTATAGCTAGCAACAGAATAGAAGGAAGCTAATGAATATTGTTGATGAGAAATACACAGAAAAGATAAAAATAAAAGAACACTTACCAATCAAAAGTATTGGTGAGAAGCAACGAAATTAAATTCGTACAATTGATCATTACTCAAAAAATAATCACTAGATTATTTTATATGAAAATTATTTTTTTTAATCTTAAACAAACAAACATTTATATATATTGTTAAAATAATGACTTATCAGGTAATTTCTTCAATTGTTCAACTTCATCAGTTCATCACTCCTTTGCCATTTTTATGAATGATGATAGGTGAGAATAAGTACTTTCATGTTATTTTTTTGTCAAGTAATCAAGTGTAGGAGAGAGATTAGACAAAAATATTATTAAAAAATTCATAATTTTTTAGTGATCATTCACTAATAAAAAAAACTGTGTCTATCTCTCCCTTCTACTTAATCACTTAAAAAAGAAATGATATTAAAAGATGTATTTCCCATGCACCTGTTCTGTAAACATCATTTCACCAATAACATCACTTAACTTTCTCATATGTTTAGTCAAAAAAAAAAAAAAAACTTTCTCATATGCAACCTTACCTCCTTATCTCAGGATTTATGAGAAGCGAAAAAAAATTACATGAAATAGTTACAACATTTACTTAAAAATTCTCAATGGTACTTATCCACTTATATTTTTTTTACTTAATAAATCTCAACCAAAGAGTGTCTTTGGCAAAACATCAATGTCGTTTATAAACTAATCAACTAGCTCATTTGACCATAAAAAAGCTACTGTAGCTGTTTGCTAAGGGAGCATTTTTGAAAGAAAAACTATTATTTAATAACCTAATAAAGATAGCATTAACTTATAGGATAGGAGATGCACGATTTTTTCTGGTTTTAACCCTGTAAGTTTCCCAAAAATAACCTTTTACCCTTTCCTAATTAATTTACTTATTTTCAACTTTAATATCAAATAATCCCAAAAGAAACTCACATCCTCCTCTATCCACAATAATAACAATATAATAATAATAATAAATTTATATACTTTTCATTATTACTATTATTATTTAAAAAATTTATGTAAATATATTCACATATACATAAATTTGTCCTTTTACATCATTTTACACGTATCAACTAATTGATTAGCCAATTTTACTAATAATTCTAATTCTATCAGCTAGCTTATCAGTTTTCAGCTCCAACTTTTTAGCTTTTAGCTAGCTTTTCAATTAGTTGTGTCAAACAAAGCTAAAATCAAAGTGAAAATATAAGTAGCTTGTAGTGAAATATCACGTACTCAACCACAAAAAGTCAAATTACAGCCCATGCTAGATGCACCAAATTTTAACTCATAAGATTTTGAGCATTTCAAATGGGACTTGCATAAGGGATTGCATAAAATTAAGCATTCTTTCCTTACAAAGTTGCATGGTTGGAATGAGTTTAGGTGCAAACCCGTTGTTTGTAAAAGTTGCTTATACAAACAACAATTGCTTAAAAAATTTTGAGCCCCATGGCTCGATAAATGAGGTGAGAGAGAAAAGGGTTGTATTGTTGGGCAATTTTGGTTGAAGCTCAAAATTACAAAAATGGTAGAATTTATTTAATAATTTAGAATTGCATAAATTGCACCATTGAGTAAAAAGTTGCTTATAAATTAAAAAATGAATTGGCACAATAAGACCCATATACAACTTTCTTGAATTACACAAGTGAAGATGCTCGTAGGTGTGGTCAACCCCAAAACACCTCTCACTACAAGAATTCGCGTCATTATCGACAGCCAACCCGTTGTAAATGATAAAAAACCGTCAGTAACTGCGAATTATCGGCGGTCCTGTATCGGTTGGAAATACGCTTGTCGGAAATGATTACCGACGACCGTTTCGTAAAACCACCGATAATTATCGACGGCCAACGCGGTCGGTAATGTTATGAGTTTACCGACGGTTATAGCCGTCGGTTATCGTCAGTAATCTTACCCTCGTACCGGCGGTCCTGCCAGTCGGTTATTGTATTTTTAAAATTATTTAATTAATAATTATTTATATATTTTATATTTATAATAATTAAAAATAAAATTATTAATAATTACCAATATATTTAAAAATAATAATAAAATGAATACAATAAATGATGGAATATAACACACACACACACACACACACACACACACACACACACATATATATATATATATCATCAAATAACCATTCCTGATATTGAACAAAAGTTAAATAATTGGAACATTCCAGAATTAAATGTTTCAAAAATTTATCGAACCAACCTTATGGATAAATTTGTCTCTGATTACATATTAAAACATCAGAACATACTATTAATGTAGATAAAACCTAGGATAGCATAGATCTTTTGGATATATCTATGTTAAAAGAACATAAACAAAGGTATAAGTTCTTGCATATTGGGTTAATACAAGTTGCTATCAAACCCTTACATCGTTTAGGGATTGATACACCTGTTTATGTGTGTCTAAGAGACACAAGACCATTTAAATTTAAGGATCAGATTTTATCAATAATTGAATCAAATCTTCATGATGGTCCTATGTATTTTAATAATTTTCCGAACTACACCATATCCTTGGAAAGTTTAGGAAAAAATAAACATAATCTAAGATTAGATGTTAAAATTTTGCAAGGAACTTGGAACCCCAATTCCTTTCCTCTAGCTGTAATATATCGAATATATTACAAAGCCATGAAATCAAATATTTCTCCAAAGGCATTATATGGCTCCCCTAAAGGAGAAACATTACTTTTACAAGTAAACTTTGGAAAAACAAATGCTGTAATTCCACAAAGGTTACGACATGATGAAATCTCTAAAAACCTTAATTGGGAATTAAAAGAGATTTTACCCGGCCCAGAGGACCCGGAACCCTCTATTCTTGATGAAGTTATTGAATATAAATCCGGTAATGTTTCAATAAACTTTGCTCCACTTTCTAGAAGTGCATCTTCTAGAATGCATTCTTCTTCACGATTCTCCGAAGAATTGCCAAGAATGGAGCGCCCTAGAAGCTCGGTGGAATCTATTCTACCTCCACTTCACACTCTACGATTTACAGGGGTCTAGGAACATCCAACTGTCCCTAGACCTGAATATCAAGTTGACGTTCCTCCTTCAACTCAAAATAACGAACAAACCTCCCCAACCAGATCAGAAGCTACACAAGCTTTTGAAAATTCCCAACTCTTTGTCATTAAAAATATGAACCCAACAAGGAATTCTTAAGAACGGAGTTTCTTAGTGAAACTAACAAGATAAAGAGAGATTGGTTTTTCTCTCATTTCTCAAAGGAACAAACAGTAAAGTTCAGAGAAAAATGGTACCAGTACCTGGAAAAGAAAGAAAAGGACACCCCTTTCTTTCAATGGTTTGAAAGACATTGTTTCAAAAAACTAGAAATAACAACTCTAAATTCAGCCAAAAAGATTTGGAAAACAGCCAAAGGAAAAGAAGTTGTTTCAATAATCCCTCCTTTGGAAGAAGTCAGTTTCCCAAATACAGAAAATATAGAAGTCATTGCTTCACCATTTAAAATGACAAGAGCAGTTTCAAATGAAATACCATCAAGTAAAAATGACATTAAAAATGTTCATCACCAATTAAACTACACTAATCAGCTACTCCACCAAGTAGCTATTAGCTTAGATAAAACTGAAGATAGACCTTCATCTTCTTCATCTACCCCATCTATACCAACTAAGAAAAGTCTGGAGAAACCAATAATAACTCCAACTAAACTATCAGATTCTGAGATAACAAAAATAAAACTTAGAAGCGAAAAAGATGAAATTCTTGATGAAATAAATAAAAAATTAACTGATTTAAAAATAACACCTAAAACAATTAATGTTATCAATCAAGAAGAAATAAAGAAAATAGAAAATCAATTTACAGATCAACCCCTTGACCAAGTTAACAAAATTAGAGGAGTCAGCTCTTCAAAAAATAGAAGTTATCCTACAACAAAAAATTGGTATCCTCGACCTTCTCTGGTGGATGTCCAGTATGAAGAAAAAGAATTACAAACATCAGCTAGTTATTCTGGTGATGCTATCTATGAATGGAACATAGATGGCTTGGCTGATCATCAAATTCTAAGGGTTCTTGAAGAAATGTTAATGGCAACAACTGCCTATAGAACCAAAAGCAATGATGCCTTATCCACTGTTAAAGTGCTAATTTCCGGATTTACTAGAAACCTGAAAGGATGGTGGGATAATGATCTTTTAGATCATGAAAGACAAAGAATAAATAATGCTGTAAAAATAGAAGTCGTCAATGGACAACAAGTAACAACAGCAAACCAAGTAGAAACCCTCATTCTTACTATCTCCCAAGCTTTTATTGGAGATAGTAGGACATTTGAAGATAGGTCTTCAGAGATCCTTCAAAATCTCTATTGCCCTACATTAAGTGAATTCAGATGGTATAAAGATAACTTTCTAGCGAAAGTCTATACTAGAACTGATTGTAGGCAAGCCTATTGGAAAGATAGATTTATCACAGGCTTACCTAAAAACTTTTCTCAAAAAGTTAGAGCATCACTTGCTCAAGAATATCCAGAAGTACCATTAGATCAATTATCTTATGGTAGAATAATCTCAATAATAAATAAAACAGGATTACAATTCTGTACTGATTTAAAATTACACAAAGAAGCGAAATATGAACAAAAGAATTCTCGGAAAGAATTTGGTAACTTTTGTCAACAATTTGGCTATCCCAAACTCACACCCCCTTCAAAACAAAGAAAGATGAAACCCCTAAAAGATATTAAACCAATTAAAAAGAAGTATAAATCTTATAAAACTTATAAAAAATATAAGCCTTGTAAAAAGAAAAATAGAAATAAAGAACATATTCCTAAATCTTTTGATAAAACAATAATTTGTTATAAATGTGGTCGTGCAGGACACATGGCCAAAGATTGTAAAGTAAAACAAAGATTAGGAGAACTAAAAATGGATGAATCCATTAAAGAACAAATCGCAAAAATAATTCTTTACGATTCAACCTCTTCCTCAGAAACTTCTTCTTCTGAAGAAGAAGAAGTAATTTATCAGCATCAAGAAATCTCTTCTGATTCTGAATATGAAAGCTGTGATTGCACAGATGGTAACTGTTATTGTAAATTAATAATAAACGTAATAAAGAAAGAAGCCTCAATACTTTTATATTTAGTTGAAAAAATAAATGATCCTCAACTAAGAATGGAAGTATTAGAAAAATACAAAGCTTTGATAGAACAACCAGATAAACATGAACCTTCAACCCAACCTAAATTTGAAGGATACAATTTACAAAAAATTCTTCAGTCTAAATCAGTCATTGAAGAACCCATAACTCTTCCTGCCTTGCACCGCGAAGTTAAGACGCTCAAGCACGAAGTCACCCAACTTAAACTTGACTTACAAATTTTGTCCCAAAATTTTTCTTCTCACCCGGGAGGAGGCAGGAACTCTCGATCTCTAAAATCCAAACACTCATCATTTTCTAAAAATGCTTCGTCTTCCTAAGCATCGGATGCTGATGACATTAACGATGAAAATCCTTTTGGTAATACACCAAAATCACCAAAATCTCCTGAAGATTTTGTTTTCCATATTAAAACTCATCAACAAAAATGGCATACCAAAATAAACCTAAAAATAGGACAAACTTTTCACAAAGAGTTTATTGCATTAATAGACTCTGGAGCAGATCTAAACTGCATCCAAGAAGGTTTGATCCCTACACAATACTATGAAAAAACTATTCAGAAACTATTCACAGCTAATAACCAAAGATTAAACATTAAATACAAATTATCAAAAGCAGAAATTTGTAATCAAGGAATTTGTTTTCAAACTTCATTCATTTTAGTAAAAGACATTAGTGAACAAGTAATTTTAGGAACCCCTTTCCTAACAGATTTGTACCCAATCACCATAAGTGAAAAAGGATTAATAACCAAAAGACAAGGTCAAATAATTTTGTTTGAATTCCTTCGTCTGATTAAATCTAAAGAAATTCATCATATTAACGAAGAAAATTTTATAACACAGATCATCAATAAAGAGAATCAAATAAATTTCTTGCAAAAAGAAATTCTATATAAGAAAATAGAAGGACAATTAAATGATCCTTTGATCAAAGAAAGAATCATTCATTTACAAAAAAGAATTTTGAGCAAGAAGTTTGCTCTGATGTTCCAAATGCCTTTTGGCAGCGAAAAACTCATATGGTCACTTTGCCATATGAAGAAGGCTTTCATGAAAGCCAAATCCCTACAAAAGCAAGACCTATTCTAATGAATAAAGAAACTCTTGCTTATTGTCAAAAAGATATCCAGGATCTGTTGGATAAAAAATTAATTAGGCCAAGCAAATCCCCTTGGAGTTGCGCAGCCTTCTATGTTCAACATAATGCTGAAATTGAGCGAGGAGAACCTCGCATGTTTATTAATTACAACCTCTCAATAAAGCTTTAAAATGGATAAGATATCCAATCCCAAATAAAAGAGATTTGATGAAAAGATTATATGATGCAGTCATCTTTTCAAAATTTGACATGAAGTCAGGATTTTATCAAATTAAACTTGCTAAAGAAGATAAATACAAAACAGCATTCACAGTGCCATTTGGACATTACGAAGGGAATGTAATGCCCATGGGATTGAAAAATGCCCTATCAGAATTCCAAAATATCATAAATAATATAATAAATCCCTATTCAGATTTTACTATCGTCTATATAGACGATGTATTAATCTTTTCTAACTCAATCGATCGGCATTTTAAACATCTAAGAACATTTAAAAAAACAATTAAAAGAAATGGCATGGTGGTTTCAGCTAAGAAGATAAAATTGTTTCAAACAAAAATAAGGTTCTTAGGTCATGACATCTACCAAGGAACTATCACTCCCAGTAGCAGAAGTATAGCTTTTGCAGATAAATTCCCCAATGAACTAACAGATAAAAAGTAATTGCAAAGGTTCTTCGGATGTCTTAATTATGTGTCTGATTTCATCCCCAACTTAAGAATCACTTGCAAGCCATTATTCAGTTGTAGGAAGACTTCGAATCCTAAACCTTGGTCTCCTGAGTTAAGTCGATTGGTCCAAGAAATTAAGAGTCAAGTTAAGTCTCTTCCATGTCTTGGTATCCCTCATCCGGAAGCCAAACTCATTGTCCAAACCGATGTTTCAGATTTAGGGTATGGTGGTATTCTCATTCAAATCCTTCCAAATTCCAGTTCAGAACAACTTGTCAGATATCATTCTGGAGTATGGATTGAATCTCAATTAAAGTATAGTACTATAAAGAAAGAAATTTTATCTATAGTGCTATGTATCACAAAGTTTCAAGATGATTTGATAAACAAAACGTTTTTACTCCGAATTGATTGCAAAGCTGCAAAAGATGTTTTGTAAAAAGATGTCAAAACTTGGTTTCAAAACAGATTTTTGCCAGATGGCAAAATTTATTAAGTTGTTTCGATTTTGAAATAGAACACCTCAAAGGTGAAAATAATTTTATCCCTGATTTTGAATTACAAATTTCTGCTTTTGATAATTTGTATTTAATGTTTAATCTTTGGTTATTAGCTCTGAATAGTTTTTTCATAGTATTGTGTAGGGATCAAACCTTCTTGGATGCAGTTTAGATCTGCTCCAGAGTCTAAGTTTTTCCTATTTTTAGATTTATTGGTATGCGATTTCTATTGATGAGTTTTAATATGGAAAACAAAATCTTCAGGAGATTTTGGTGATTTTGGTGTATTACCAAAAGGATTTTCGTCGTTAATGTCATCAGCATCCGATGCTGAGGAAGATGAAGCATTTTTAGAAAGTGATGAGTGTTTGGATTTTAGAGATGGAGAGTTCCTGCCTCCTCCCGGGGGAGAAGAAAAATTTTGGGACAAAATTTGTAAGTCAAGTTTAAGTTGGGTGACTTCGTGCTTGAGCGTCTTAACTTCGCGGTGCAAGACAGGAAGAGTTATGGGTTCTTCAATGACTGATTTAGACTGAAGAATTTTTTGTAAATTGTATCCTTCAAATTTAGGTTGGGTTGAAGGTTCAGGTTTATCTGGTTGTTCTATCAAATCTTTGTATTTTTCTAATACTTCCATTCTTAGTTGAGGATCATTTATTTTTTCAACTAAATCTAAAAGTATTGAGGCTTCTTTCTTTATTATGTTTATTGTTAATTTACAATAATAGTTACCATCTGTGCAATCACAGCTTTCATATTCAGAATCAGAAGAGGTTTCTTGATGCTGATAAATTTCTTCTTCTTCTTCAGAAGAAGAAGTTTCTGAGGAAGAGGTTGAATCGTAAAGGATTATTTTTGCGATTTGTTCTTTAATGGATTCATCCACTTTTAGTTCTCTTAATCTTTGTTTTACTTTACAATCTTTGGCCATGTGTCCTACACGACCACATTTATAACAAATTATTGTTTTATCAAAAGATTTAGGAATATGTTCTTTATTTCTATTTTTCTTTTTATAAGGCTTATATTTTTTATAAGTTTTATAAGATTTATATTTCTTTTTAATTGGTTTAATATCTTTTAGGGGTTTCATCTTTCTTTGTTTTGAAGGGGGTGTGAGTTTGAGATAGCCAAATTGTTGACAAAAGTTACCAAATTCTTTCCGAGAATTCTTTTGTTCATATTTTGCTTCTTTGTGTAATTTTAAATCTGTACAGAATTGTAATCCTGTTTTATTTATTACTGAGATTATTCTACCATAAGATAATTGATCTAATGGTACTTCTGGATATTCTTGAGCAAGTGATGCTCTAACTTTTTGAGAAAAGTTTTTGTAAGCCTGTGATAAATCTATCTTTCCAATAGGCTTGCCTACAATCAGTTCTGGTATAGACTTTCGCTAGAAAGTTATCTTTATACCATCTGAATTCACTTAATGTAGGGCAATAAAGATTTTGAAGGATCTCTGAAGACCTATCTTTAAATGTCATACTATCTCCAATAAAAGCTTGGGAGATAGTAAGAATGAGGGTTTCTACTTGGTTTGCTGTTGTTATTTGTTGTCCATTGATGACTTCTATTTTTACAGCATTATTTATTCTTTGTCTTTCATGATCTAAAAGATCATTATCCCACCATCCTTTCAGGTTTCCAGTAAATCCTGAAACTAGCACTTTAACAGTGGATAAGGCATCATTGCCTTTGGTTCTATAGACAGTTGCTGCCATTAACATTTCTTCAAGAACCCTTAGAATTTGATGATCAGCCAAGCCATCTATGTTCCATTCATAGATAGCATCACCAAAATAACTAGCTGATGTTTCTAATTCTTTTTCTTCATACTGGACATCCACGAGAGAAGGTCGAGGATACCAATTTTTTGTTGTAGGATAACTTCTATTTTTTGAAGAGCTGACTCCTCTAATTTTGTTGACTTGGTCAAGGGGTTGATCTGTAAATTGATTTTCTATTTTCTTTATTTCATCGTGATTGATGACATTAATTGTTTTAGGTGTTATTTTTAAATCAGTTAATTTTTTATTTATTTCATCAAGAATTTCATCTTTTTCGCTTCTAAGTTTTATTTTTGTTATCTCAGAATCTGATAGTTTAGTTGGAGTTATTATTGGTTTCTCCAGACTTTTCTTAGTTGGTATAGATGGGGTAGATGAAGAAGACGAAGGTCTATCTTCAGTTTTATCTAAGCTAATAGCTACTTGGTGGAGTAGCTGATTAGTGTAGTTTAATTGGTGATGAACATTTTTAATGTCATTTTTACTTGATGGTATTTCATTTGAAACTGCTCTTGTCATTTTAAATGGTGAAGCAATGACTTCTATATTTTCTGTATTTGGGAAACTGACTTCTTCCAAAGGAGGGATTATTGAAACAACTTCTTTTCCTTTGGCGGTTTTCCAAATCTTTTTGGCTGAATTTGGAGTTGTTACTTCTAGTTTTTTGAAACAATGTCTTTCAAACCATTGAAAGAAAGGGGTGTCCTTTTCTTTCTTTTCCAGGTACTGGTACCATTTTTCTCTGAAATTTATTGTTTTTCCTTTGAGAAATGAGAGAAAAACCAAAATCTCTTTATCTTGTTAGTTTCACTAAGAAACTCCTTTCTTAAGAATTCCTTGTTGGGTTCATATTTTTTAATGACAAAGAGTTGGGAATTTTCAAAAGCTTGTGCAGCTTCTGATCTGGTTGGGGAGGTTTGTTCGTTATTTTGATATGCAGGCTGAGGCTGACCGGGTGTGACGCGCTGCATGAACTCCCTCTGTTGTGCTATCATGGCCTCCATGGTTTGCAACATCCGACGCTCACGTTCCTCGCTCGTAGCCACGACCTCCAGCATACGACGCTCTCGCTCCTCGGATGTAGCCACTCTTTGCCTCAGCTTGACAATCTCGACAGACTCCTGTGAGTGGCAACTCTTGTCGGTGGACGCTTTGCTGTGCTGGGTATTGATGCTGGAGGCCCCTCGTCAGTAGTTGCAGGCGAGTTCTCCTAAACCATAAATGCGACCCTTTTTCTTGTCACCAGCAACCTCCACCCATGTCTGAAGCTCAAGTCGCCCCTCCTCCTCAGGGTTAGCTGTGGTGGACTGAGTAGAGGCTGCATGAGACCTAGCCTGACTCAATCTCTCCTCATACTCCTCTTGTTATGCATAAACACACATCAAGGCGAGTATAATATTTTAAAACAATACATTTTATAAATTTTTTTAAAAAATAAGGGGTTTTACCTGAGTGCGCCTCGAACGCTTGTCCACAAACTCGTTAGTACCCTTTCTAACATGGGTACGACGATGAACCTCATTCGGCAGTATGTCACAACCATACTCTACAGCCTGCAACATAAGTAGAAATGAAAAATAAACAACAATTAATTGACAACATAATAAAAAAAATTAAAAATTAATGCACTAAAGAGGATGTTTATGAATGTACCATCCGAACACGGTGTTGCTGCTGGGTGATCGAACCTCCTGTGTGTAGACTCCCACCGGTCTCCGACGGGCTATCTTTCTTTGCCTAGGCTGAGATTTTCTGGAACACAGGCGAAGTCTAATAAGCACGCAAGACGTCCCAAACTCCTTCTCCTAACGAGTCAGGGCATTGTCCCGAATGACGGGCGTCCCTAAGCAAACCAGAGAGTTGGTGAATGGCTTTTTGGTGAAAATTTTGCTCCACCTCTGCCTCATCCTCAGCTTTCCACGCGACTTTCTCCTGTTTTAGTTGAAAAAATAATAATATAACAAGGGTTAGTGAAATTATAAAGTAAGCATCAATTTAGTAATTAAATTAAAATTTGCAACTTACTTTAAAAGCACCAAACATCCGAATTTGATCGTCGTCCTCGAGCTGGCCCTAGGTGGCCCAAGGGTACTTCCATTGTGACTTTATAACAAATGTGATGGCCTTCGCTGCCACCTTCGACGGAAGGAAGCTTAACAATAAAAGCATGCATGTCAAACATTCAAATAAATAATATGCTTATAAAATGTAATAAATATAAATTAATTGAGTTTCTTACCCACTCCCACTCGGATAAATAATAGGTCGTCCATTAGCCATGACCTCTACCTCCTCCTCGTCTGGAGAATAGCTGCCACTTGTCACCTCGTCCTGATCAATCTGACGATCATCGTGTGGGAGGTCCTCAACCCCTGAAGTGGAAGCATCATGACGTGCAGACGACTCAGCTGTGTCTGAACCCTGGGGTGGGCATCATAGTGATCCAAGGTGCAGGTGGGGGCGATGGTGGTGGCCTCAGTGCAGGGTGAATGACTAATGCAGAAGCTGCTGTCTGTGGAGTCGGTGTAAGTGCAGAAGGTGGGTGCATCATAGATGCAAGCGGTCGACGTGGTGCCGTGGCAGGGGGTGGGTGCGATAGCGCAAATGCGAATGGGGAAGATGTCGATAGAATAGGTACGAATGCATCACCAACATCACGTGTCACGACCCAAGCTCTGGGACGACAATGACTAGAACCGCCAGAGGACTTCCTCTTTCCCATACCAGTAGGGAGTGGTCGGGTTAGGGATGGATCACGATTTCCTGAAGACATGTCTCTATAGAGCAATATGACTTAAATTCAATTAAAACCAACCAAAATCGTCTAAAATGATGACTTGTCTATAGAGCAATATAACCAAAATTTATTAACATTGAATTAAACTCATGAAATATAACTTAACATTATAAAAAACATTTTAAGCTACATCAATCAAAAGTCTACATAAATGACCTAAATTTTATTCAGAACTTGACAAATCGCCATTATCTTCATCATCAGATTTTGGAACTTCATTTTCATCTATGGAATCATCTGATTCGTCATCTTCATCCACAAGCTGCTGGTTTGATGACAAGATGATAGTATCCACCTCTTCACCATCGGCTTGCGAGTCACTTAAACCATAAAGGATAGGTTCAACTCCACTAACTTCATTGACAGCCGACATTTCATCCACTTGATACGGCAAGTCTTCCCCTACATCAATATCTGCTTCGATGCGACCTTGGTTTTGTCTTAACTGGAACTGGTTTCTGCCTACTTGTCCAAATATTGTGGCGTTCATGATACCTCGGCGATTGACAAAATTTGCATTCAACCAACTCTTCGTCATCATTACCGTAAAAGATCATGCATCCATTCACACAACAATCAGTCCTCTTAGCTGCCAGTCCCAGCTTGGATACTAACCTCTTCGCATCATGATATTTTTTGGTAAACCCTCTTTTGCAAGTGTCACGTCCAAAAGCATTTTGGAAAAAAAAATCCAAACACCCGCGGCAACATTCCAAAGGGACTAGCAAGCTAGAAGCCTCACACACCGGCTTATTTGTCTCAGTCAAAAGATTATAAAATCTCAGTGCTTCCTCATTCGGAAGAGCTTCCGTGTTATCGTACTCATGCGCCTCATTCACCCTGAGAGCGTCACACACCGTCTCTTGCATTGTCACAAATTGTTCACCATATCCCATATCTGCACAACTGCTTGAACCACCCATGCAATTCTCGTCAACTCCTAAGTCAAAATGTGACATTTCTTCACCATGCTTAGTCCAAATCCACTAGTTAGGCTTGAACCCAAATTTATACACGTGGACCTTCACATCATCATCGCTCTTAATCTTTGTACACTCGCATTTAACGCACGGACATCTAATCCCCCCGTCATTGATATAATGGTACTGTTGACTTGCTTTGGTAACAAACTCTTCAACACCATTTATAAAAGATTGCTTCAGACCCCTTCTTCCAGAATATAAGCTATTATTCATCCAACTACGATTCGAAGGATTACAATCCATCTTCTGCATGTTTAAAAAATGCATATATATATTTAAATGCCAAATGTTGACAACATCCTTCACAATCCAGAATCACTCCCTTTCATTGGTATGACCCTATCCTATTCGAGAAGAAACTTTTTCAACACTCGATCCTAGTATTAATAGTTATTGCTTAATTCACATACATTATATTTGACAAAATTTCGGCAGCATTTCCCATTGGTCTCCAAGTACAACACTTGACCGCACAACACGATCAAGTTTGCACCTAGAGAACTAAAGGAAATGTATCAGACTAAAACTTTGTCAAATATAAGGCATGAGAAGTAAGTAATAACTATTATACGAATGAAAAAAAGTTTTCTCTCAAGCCATCCTCCTTGGACAATTCAAGGTTTAATATAATGAGCGACACTTTCAAAGAAGGCATATGCTCAATAATAATGAACCTTGAACGGGAAACTAAGGTTGCTCAATAAGTGACTCTTCTAGAAAATAAAATTTATCATTATAGCTAATGACAAAATTGCTGAAATCACAACACTTAATTAAACAACATAAAGTGCATAAGAAATTGATAAATTTGACAAACAAACATTTAGTTATTTTGTCTTAAGTTTTATGAGGCATAACTATTTCATACTTTAATCACGATTTATTAAATTTTCAAATTTTATTCATACATTTAGTTTTTTTGGTTTTATTGATAATTTTTCTCTCCAGTGTCAGCATGCAGAACAACGATGACTTACTGATAATTTTTTTCAGTGTTATGAGATTTATAACCAATTATGTGCTAACAGAATTTGATATTCTATTTGTTAAGTTTAAATTTCCTCTACCAATTTAATCAATGGAGCAACACTCAACCACATCTAATCAATTTCAAATTGACAGTTCTAGATTTCATTTTTCTAGCTAAAGAGGCAACTTTGATTAAGTTCATGATCAATTGCCACAACCATAAGCAAAACAACACACCCTCCATTTTTATACCCAAAATGAGACACTGCATAATAACAAGCAGCTATACAAATTTGCCTAATATCAAACAAAAACACATTTGCCCGATATCTAATCCACAACAGAAATCTTCAGTCAAAAAAATCCACAATAGAAATCTATACTAAATTTGCGTATATCAGCACAATAATCATGCACAGAAATTCAACGAAAACACATTTTAAGTGAACAATCAGATACAATGAACAGTCATAAAAAAATTAAGTGAGCTTAGAAAGAAGAGGTTACCTGCGGTGGTTATGGGTGGTGCGGTGGTGCAGAGACTGAAAAAAGAGAGGAAGGAGGCGTTGGTGGGTGTGAGCAATACAGAGAAAAGGGAAGAGGGAGGGAAGAGGGGAGGAGGAAGGAAGAGCTTACTGTGAGTGGGTGGGTGGCCACCGGAGACTGGAGGGAAGAGGGGAGAACGCCGGAGAAGGAGGGAAGAAGGGAAAGACTCGGAGAAGGAGGGGAAGAGTGTGTTCACAGAGAATGAGTGGGGAAGGAGGCGTAGGCCGCGCAAAGGTCAATCTTATCGACGGCCTAGGCCGTCGGTAATTAAGTGAACTCATTACCGACGGCTAAAGCGGTCGGTAACTCCCAAAGAGCCGTTGTGTATCGTAAGCTGAAAAGTCACTTACCGACGGCTGGTAATGAATTCACCTAATTACCGATGGGCCATGTCGTCGGAAAGTGCGCGGGTTATATTTGGCGCAAATTGGCGCCATAGTTACTGACGGCCAGACTGTCGGTATTTAAATTTTTTTATTACCGACGGGCTGCCTGTCGGTAACGTGAAAAATAACCTACTGCCTTATTAGTGACGGCTTAGACCGTCGGAAATCACTGATTTTTCGACGGCGATGCGGTCGTCCCAAAAAAATCGTCGGTAATGTTGCGAATTCTTGTAGTGTCTGATCTGATCCCCTTTAATTAAAAATACCTTAGGAATTGTTTGTGAAATTATAAAATGTTTATAGAAATGAATATATGGTGATTCAAAAGGTTATATGATCGTCTATCATTATATTGCTTCATTTTTTTAACATCTCAAATATAGATCGACATATAGGTCGAGAAAGAATAAACTCTCTCTTTCCTTTCCCTCCCCTCCAAAATCTAACTCACAAACAGACCCTTGGTCCGATTATATCCTCCCTTTGATCAAATACTTAAAGAAATATTCGAGCGCGATTGAAATATTCTCATATTTATAGTATGAAAATAAGATTTAATTATTATATATTGTCACTATAAAGATTTTTACACTATAAACTAATCATAAATTATTAGATCGTTAAAAATGTTTGTAAGGAAATCTAACTCATTGTGATTGGTTAGGAATGTAAAATGATGCATATCCATTAATTTCATGAAAGTATATTACAGATATGATAAACAAGTGAAGATAAACTTAAAAGAATCAAGTTGACGAAAACGGGAAAAGAGCTACTTTCTATTTCGGTGCATCCCAATCCCCTGCCGCAACCCAGAGGATTGGGTATGCTTGACCGCAAGTTCCTCTGCCGTGGATTCTAGAACTTCAACCCTTTCAAAATTTTGATTCTGACCTCCATTTGGTCAAACTTTTGAAGAAGAAGCAGTTCATTATTACTGATTAAGGTGCAGTTAGAGCATCTCCAATGGGGGTGTCATACAAGGTTCCTTAAGCTAAGGAACCGTTCCTTAGCTTCTGACCCCCATTGGAGCATATCTACATGGCACTTCAAATTCCTTAAGATTAAGGAACGTTCCTTATCTAAGGAACTGTTCTATACACATATAAAATTAATATCAAAACCAACTAACTCACCCAAAAGAAGAGGGAAAGAAAACTGATTCACCAACATCTCAGAATACAATAATAGAACACAATAGCATTATTAAAAAAATTCCATTCCAGAAGACAGCAGAAGGAGATCCAAAAATGGTGATTCAGAACACACCAACAATAGCAAAAAAAAAAGAAAGAAAAAAAGAAAAAAAAAACACCAACAGAAGAGGTAAATGGGGATCCAACACTCGCCGGAAACCAACTTCGGCTCGCGGCCCAGCAACGCGACCTCCGTTCGTCCTCTGTTCATGCAACGCCGAAAGCATCGCGGCCTCCGTTCGCCGGATGGAGTGATTTCTGAGGGATATTTACAGAGATCGAGGGATTTCTGAGGGCTATTTCTGAGGGAGAGTTACAGAGATCGAAGGAGATCGAGGCTATTTCTGATGGAGATCGAGGAAGATGAGGTTATTTCTGAGGGAGATCGAGGGAGATGAGGCTATTTCTGAGGGAGAGTTACAGAGATCGAGGGAGATCGAGGGAGATGAGGCTATTTCTGAGGGAGAGGAAGCTATCTCTGATGGAGATCGAGGGAGATGAAGCGATCTCTGAGGGAGAAGAAGCGATCTTTGACGGAGATCGAGGGAGATGAAGCGATCTCTGAGGGGGGTTGAGGGAGATCGAAGGAGACTGAGGGGCTTGATGGGTGAAGCAGAAAGAGATCGAGGGAGAAAGAGCCGAGGGTGAAGCCGAGAGCTAGGGAGAAAGAGAAGGGCGAAGCAGAGAGCCAGGGAGAAGGAGATCGAGGGAGACCGAGGAGTAAAGCAGAAAGAGCCGAGGGAGAAGGTGGAAGCTACTAGAATTGTGGGAAATGAAACTTTTTTAATGAGTAGAGAATGACATTAACGTGTATAGAGGTAGATATGTGAGAGATAAATTATTGCCGTTTAAGAAATTTGGGTATCCGTTGGAGTGATGCAACGGTTATAATATGACTCACTATAAATAATGCTTCAACTCACATCATTTTGTACATAATTTCTCAATTCACAATTCTATTTTTTTCCCTACCAAGCCACAATCTTATTTATTTTCTACCAAATGGATCCCAACAACTATAATATGCAATCCTATATAAATTTTTTGCAAAACCATCCACCCCCTACCAGTGACAATTCTCAAAATTCTCAGTATTTTATGTATCCATCACCACCAAACAATCCCTCTATGTGTTACAGGCCTCCAGTCGGGTCCGTGTTTGAGGCTCAAGTGCCACAATTCTCCACTCAAGTCGGCCTAGAAAATATTACGCTCGATGAAGTAGGGGTGCATCGTACACTGAAAAAAACTCGTGTCAAGTTCTCAGTGGAAGAGGATATGCTTCTTATTCAATCATGGCTCAACATTTCAAAGGATGCTATTGTGGGAGTCGACCAAAAAGCTGATGGTTTTTGGTTAAGAATCAGAGACAATTATAACACCCATCGCGGGAAGTTTCCAGAGAGGGAAGCAGCTCAACTAAAATCAAAATGGCATCGGTTGAATGGTGTGGTTCAGAAGTTTGTTGGTTGCTACAAACAAGCTGTTAATCAAAAGAAAAGCGGGAGCTCAGAGAAGGATGTCATGGCCGACGCATATACCATTTTTTCTCAAGATGAAGGTGAAAAATTCAAATTTGAGCATGCATGGAGGTTGTTGAGAGATGAACCAAAATGGAAGGGAGAATCAATGGAAAACTCGTCAAAAAGAACAAAAGTTTCTACTTCAGGGACGTACTCATCGTCTTCAGCACCAGATACGCCAATCGATTGTTCGGACTATGACCCAGCATCACCAATGGCTCGTCCAATGGGACAAAAAGCAGCAAAAAGGAAGAGCAAAGGAAAAGCATGTGGAATGTCCTCAGACACTATTGATTTGACTGGTATGGAAAATGCTGTGAATGAAAAAAATGTTGTCCTGGCAAAAATAGCCGAGGCAAAGGTGGCGGAGTGCAAGGCAAAGGAAGCGGAGAGCATACCGAAGTTATATGAAATCCTCATGAAGGACACATCTGAGATGGATGAGAGTCAACGTCGAGATCATGAGATGTGTTGCAATGTTATTAGGCACAAGTTAGGACTTATGTAGGTCAATGTTGTGATTTTATTATAATTATTAATTATTAATTTATAATGTACTAGTTAGGATTTATGTAGCTGCATATGGTAATTTTATTAAAATTAATTGTTTAACTAGCCATTTATTAAAATTAATTTTATTAGAAAACTAGCCGTTAAAAAAACTAGCCGTCATGAAACTAGCCGTTAAAAAACTAGCCGTTATGATGAAACTAGCCGTTATGAAACTAGCCGTTATGAAACTAGCCGTTAAAAAAACTAGCCGTTATGAAACTAGCCGTTAAAAAACTAGCCGTTATGAAACTAGCCGTCATGAAACTAGCCGTTAAAAAAACTAGCCGTTAAAAAACTAGCCGTTAGAAAACTAGCCGTTAAAAAAACTAGCCGTTATGAAACTAGCCGTTAGAAAACTAGCCGTTATGAAACTAGCCGTTATGAAACTAGTCTATATATATCTCATTCATACAATCTATCCTCATTCTCTCATTTGTTCTCATTTTCTCATTTGTGCAATCTTCTCTCATTCTCTCATATTCTCATATCATCCATATAATGGATCCAAATACTGACTTTGATACAGTGTGGAACCAAATCGTAGATGAATGCCTTGAGGACAACACTGAAGAAGAATTCATGAGGTTAATACGTGAGAGGCAACGACAAACCGACAACACCACTAGGCGCAGACAAAGAAGAACAGTGATAGATCGGAGTCGTGAAGAAGGACATAATCGCTTGTTCAATGACTACTTCTCTGAAAATCCTGTATACACAGAGGCTCAATTCCGACGAAGGTTCCGAATGCGTAGGCATGTGTTCTTTCGAATTGTAGAAGCCCTTGGCAATCATGATGAGTACTTCAGGATGAGGGTTGATGCAGCTCGTAGGAATGGCCTTTCACCATTGCAGAAGTGCACAGCCGCTATCCGTATACTGTCGTACGGAGTGCCTGCTGACAGTGTGGACGACTACCTTCGAATTGGCGAAAGCACTGCCGTGGAGTGCTTAGAGCGATTTGTAACGGGGTTGAACGCGGTATTTGGGGCTAACTACATGCGAAGGCCTAACAATGAAGACATTGAACGTCTACTACAAATGGGGGAGGCACGTGGCTTTCCAGGTATGTTAGGATCCATTGATTGTATGCACTGGGAATGGAAAAATTGTCCAGTCGTGTGGAAAGCCCAATTTAGTCGAGGTGATCATGCCAAACCCACGATCATGCTTGAAGCAGTGGCATCACAAGACCTGTGGATTTGGCATGCATTTTTTGGCACTGCGGGTTCAAACAATGACATTAACGTGTTAAACGCATCCAATGTGTTTAATGACGTTTTGGATGGACAAGCTCCCACAGTGCAATACACGGTGAATAGAACCCCATATAATATGGGATACTATCTAGCAGATGGTATTTATCCCGAATGGGCAACATTTGTGAAGACCATCCCAATGCCGCAAGGAGAAAAGAGAAAATTATTTGCCCAACGACAAGAGTCAGCCAGAAAGGATGTGGAACGGGCATTTGGAGTGCTCCAATCTCGATTCGCGATTGTACGTGGTCCAGCACGTGCTTGGCATGTGAATACAATGAAGCATATAATGTATGCATGCGTCATAATGCATAACATGATTGTTGAAGATGAACGACACACATATGGTGGTAATTTTGATTACGATCATCTAGATAATGACATCTCAACAACTGAAATATCTAGTGGTCCTCATCCCATTCATGCAACATACATGCAAAGGAGAGCACATGTTCGTGAAAAACAAAACCATCGTCAACTTCAAGCAGACTTGGTGGAGCATATTTGGGAACGTTTTGGACATGAGAATAACGAAAATTAATTTTTATATTTCTCATTGTTATGTATTTCTCCTTGTTATGTATTTCTTATTGTTATGTATTTTTGTCGTTATGCATTTTTCATCGGATTTATATAATATTATGTATTTTTCATCGTTTTTAACTTATTATGATAAAAATATTTTTTTAATATTTAATATATTTTACTTATTAGTAAAAATAAATGAATTATTATTTTTATTTGAAACAAAATTGGATGCAAATAAAAAATTATAAAAGTATGGGTTGATTATGGGTTCCTTAAATTTTTTACCATTGGAGCAAAACATGTATGGGTTGCTTAATTTTGATGTGGCATAGTGGGGACCACTTGATAGTGGTTATGAAACCCAAAGTGGGTTCCTTAAAAAACGATCAATGGAGATGCTCTTAGGGGATAACACCTACCCCTGTTCCTGCCCAAGGCATGGCATGTCACAAACTTTGCAAACTCAATAAACATTCTGGCAACAGACAGAGGGAAGGAAATAAACTAATAATGTAATTTATCTGCATCGTTGACAAAATGAGAAATACTCCTTCCTAATAAAAAAATCTCAAAATTTTGGATCAAATATATAAGTAAATTTTAACTATTTTTATTCAATTTAATGATATTATTTTTAAAATACCCTTTATTTAATATGAATTTTATTTTTCAATAACTTAATATAAAATATATTTTATTAAATTGAAGTTTTCTGTGAAGGTTATTTTAGAAATACACTTAATTTTTTAATAATATTAAATAAATTTAACTAATTTTTTTAATATGTGTATTTCATTTAAGTTTTACCTATAATAGAAATAGAAATATTTATATATAAATGTAAGGTAGAAATTGAGTTAAACAAGGAAAGAAAGGAATACACGAAACAGAAACTCTTCCGTGAAAGACAAGGAAGATATTGAATTATCTTCTGGCCGGGAGATATTGAAATTAAGTGGTCGCAATCTAAGGATAAGGTAAACAGTTTAATTGTTATATATTGATAATCAATTAAAAATCATGGTGTGTATGAATTTTAAGGTAATTAGGATAAGAGTCAAACATTTTAACTTATGTGACAAATTCTGATTAATTATTTGTATAAAAAATATTTATACTGACAGTGCATATCAATTAAATCCTAGAGTAAATACATAACACTCCTCTAAAATTAGAATAAGTGTAAAGTGAAAAATTAAAGATATATAGACCATTAATTAGTTAACATGAGTTGAAATCTTAATGTCCTTTAATAAATTAAGGATCAATACATCCTTATTTTCTTATTTTATATTTTTGCTAAGCAACCTTTATCCCAATGTCTTAAGGAAAAAAGTGAGTAAAAATGTAAAATAAATTAAAAGAAGTTACGATCTCAATCCATATCTTAGTAATGCTTTTGGACCAAATAGATAAGGGATGAGGATTCCCTGCATTTATTATTTCTATCTCTCTCCTAATCATATTTTTCAATATTTTTTTTTGATAAAACAATCAAAGGATGAGATTAGAAAAGTAATACATCCAATGGCTTTCCTTGTCTTAACTGCAGGGACTGCAGGATTTATTTACTGCAGTGAATCCCGGTCCATAGATAAGTATTGGCATATTGGGCATGAAACTCGAAATGCAGTGATTTCTCCTACTTTACTCAATAATAATGCTCCAAAAAATACGAAGGACGATGTAGCAATGGGGAATTGATGAGATAAACCAAGCAAGGTACAGTAACATTCATCAGCATCTTACCTACAGGAAATTACATCAAAATACATACAGGCAGCTAAAGCCTAAAGTAACAAAATATGTCTTGACAGGCATACCAACATCTTGAAACTCCATGCTCCAGTCAATAACTGCCAAGAGAATGACACACTTTTAAGCAATTTCAAAGGAAAAGAAATACAAGGTCGTCGAACACACTTATGGACCCAATCCGGTAATGCTTTAGAAGCTTCCATTTAAGATAACCACGCACCAGCCTGAAACCAATACTTTGGATTATTGTAATAAAAGGTAATTATTATTCAATATATATTATATTATAGAGAAGATAAGTCATCTACCAACGTCATCAGTTACATGATTCTGATAACGATAAATTGCTAAATGCTCTCGGAGCAAGAAAATTTTACTCTGTTCGACAGCTGTCATTATATCTATATCCAACTTCAACTACATTTTTAGTGCTTTTTTTTTTGTGTGACTAAAACTACATTTTTAGTGCTAGAACAAAGGTAATACAAGTTCAAATACAAAGTAAGAAATCTCTTGCTCCCAAGACACCTAAAGTTTCTCTTACAATAACTAGTTTGCCATAAAAATTTCATCCTCCAACCAAAAATTTCGAAATCATTAAATAGGTTAGACAACTTGAATAACTTTAACTGGAAAAATAAATATTAAATTAGATAATTAAAAGGATATTTGAGGCAGCATTGTGGAATTTTCCGTGTTGTTTGAAATGTGAAAAGGTTTTACAAACATATTTGGCTAGTTTCAGCACGACACATTTGTCTTGCATTTTAAGAATTACTGTGTTTTGTCACTAAAGAGCAGACACTTGTTTTTCATGATAAAAATTATTTTTTAATAAAAATTAATATGTTTGGATAAACCGATTGAATTGAAAAAAAAAGTTGTTTTTATGAAAAAAAAAGTTATTTCTAGTGAAGCTAGAAGTTTGAAACTTATTTAAAAAGCTCTTAGATTATTTTGAGACTAATAATATTCATCTCATTTCATCCTTACAAAACTAACTACCAAACAAATATTACTAAATTATACAAATAAATTCACATCTTTTTTAGTAATTTACTGTGTATAAGTGATTTTTTTACACAACCCAAACGAAATAGATTATCTTATAATCGTTTTTAAGAAACGCATCTGTTATCACCAAAAAATAGTTCTTGTTATAGCAACATGGAGTTAGTGGGAGTTGAATTAGTGGGTAGTTATTCATGACAATAACCATGAGTTAGTGAGAGTTGAATTAGTGGATAGTTATATTTCATGACTACAACCATGGAGTTAGTGGGTAGTTACTGTTCTTAGCCATTATCAATTGTGACAAAGTGGCTAATAGAGGTAGTCTTAGGCCTATAAATACTTGATGTATTGTTCATATCAACATACTCAATCAATAACACAGGTTTTTACATTTATTTCTACTTTAACGCTTTCTTTTATCTCTTTCATGCAACCTTAGTTTCATAGTTCACTTTCTACACTAGACGCTCTTTGAAGTAGTCTAGGAACTCGCAGTTAAGATACAAAGTCTCTTTCTCAGCGTAATCTCCTGACCACAAAGGGGAATCAACTATGCGGATTAGCCGACCAAACGGTTAAACAACAAATTTCGCACGACGATAACAACATCCAAACATAAAATTGATTCTTTTATAATCGATTATAACAATAATCGATTATGCTTCGATTATTGAAATAATCAAATTTTTACAGTTGATCTAAACACACACTAATTCACTTTCAGTTGAACTAATATTATTGATGAGGTAAGAATTACTTCACAAGCAAGCTTCAAGCTTCTAGGCAGAACCTTCCCCTTTGAAACAATTTCAGCAATTTTAGTCCACAGGATATCACGGCATCACAAATATTAAGAGAAATTTCTTCCAAAACCGCCACTCATCATAAGTCTTCTGCAGTTGCTATATGTAACTATATCTTCCGAGTTATATATCCCAGATTCTAGAAGAAATATCAATATTGCCATATGACAGCATTTTTTGTGTCTTCAGCGGTTATCATATCAGAAACTTTTTTTGACATGATCATATCAGAAACTTACTATGTGTTTGAATGAGCGTTTGACAAATGTAATTTTAGATGAAAGTGATTTTGTAGAATTGATTTTGATTAAAAGTGAATTGAGTGTGAAGTGATTTACGTTTGAATGCATTCATGAAAAAAGTGATTTTCATCAATTAATGTTGTTTAAATAGTTTGGATCAGAATTGCTTTTAGGTGTGTAATTACTGAAAAGGGCTTTAATATATATATTGAATACATAGTTTTCGTAATATATTCAAGTTTTTTACAAGTGTATTCAATTTTTTTAATTACAGAAACTATTTTTTTAATACATTACGGAAATTCCGTAATGTATTCAAGTTTTTTTACATTATGGAAAGTACAGTTTCCGTAGTGTATTCAATTTTTTTAATACATTACGGAAACTATAATTTCCGTAATGTATTCAAATTTTTACATTACGAAAATTATAATTTCCATAGTAGGTGAAGGTAGTTATTATTGAACGGTAAATGAGAGATATTACACGTGAAGAGAAATAAATCTCCATAATCAATGACGGTATGTTACCGTGAAAGCTAGGAAATTCAGCTTCAAGAGGGACGTGAGTTTGAAGCTTGAATTGCTTTATGAAAAATGGAGCCAAACATCAATGCATTTGATCAAACCGCATTTGATCATGACAAACGCAAGTCGAAGGGTGTAAAAGGCTGAACCAAACACATACTTAATTCTTGTTGCATGACAGTTCACAGCACAAAATATCCGGAGTGTAACAAAACTGCATATCAAGCATCACAGAATGCAAATAATTGCTACCTGTTTACCAAAAAACAATAACAATAAATCCATTTTCGACCTTTGTATATGATTATTTCCTTTCTTTCCCTTTATAGAAATTCTAAGAAATTTTTTAAAAAATAAAGAAAGGAGGAGTTATGCCCCTCTTTTCTTTATTTTCCCTTTCTTCCCTCTCTGATCAGCCATGTGTGCAAGGTTTTTTTCTTCAGGAAGCAAATCTGAGTTGATTGCTTGACTTGCCATTATTTTGAACAACTAAATGTGACCAACCTGGGAAATTCCGTCTTCCTGGAATCTATTGTCTTTCATTAGTGCTGTCAGATGCTTCAAAGCTTGTGAAATATCATCAGAACTAGGATGTGATATATCACCTGCAACAAATGAGGTTGTCTTTTGCCCCACTACAAGCCAACTACACCCAGGCATCTTTTGGATTTCTTTCTGTACCATTGTTCTCCTCAAAGATTTAGCTTCATCCCAATGTCCTGATGCAGCATACATATTAGAAAGCAGTACATATGGAGAAGAATTTTGCGGTTCTAACTTAATAAGGTTCTTGGCTGCCCGCTGTCCTCTTTTGTCATCCCCATGTATTCTGCAAGCTCCCAATAAATTGGCCCAAATCATAGCATTGGGTTCAACATCTAGTTTGTCAATGAACTCCTCAGCTTCTTTGAGAAAACCCCATCGACCAAGAAGATCAACCATGCAAGCATAGTGATCAACTCTGGGCTCAATGCCATAAGAGTTTACCATGACATCAAAAATTTGACGACCCTCAAAAACCCACCCTGCATGGCTACAGGCAGTAAGCACTCCAAGGAATGTGACATCATCTGGTGTAACACATGATTGAGTCATCGCATCAAAGAACTTTAGGGCACTTTCTGCATAACCATTTTTAGCAAATCCAACTATCATTGAGTTCCAAGAAATTACGTTCTTTTTAATACCCATTTCTTCAAAAACTTGCACAGCACTTTTTACATTCCCACATTTAGCATACATGTCTACAAGGGCACTGTTGGTTAACTCATCTAAATCAAAGCTAGTACGGAAAATTAGAGAATGTATTGCTTTACCATCTTGCAATGATGATATGAGAGCACAAGCTCGAAGAACAGTAACAAATGTTGCTTGGTCAGGCAAGATATCGTTGTCACGCATTTCTCGATACAAGTTTAAGGCCTCATCACTACAATCATTTTGAGTATGTCCGGAAATTAAAGCTGTCCACAGTACAGTGCTTTTAAGGTTAGAAAACTCTGAGAAAAGAATGTTTGCATCTGCAATCCTGTGCGAGTCCATATACATTACCAATAAAGAGGTACCTAAAAATTCACTACCACATAAAAGACCCCTCTTTAGTACAGCACAATGGATCTGCATGCCTAAAATTACCTTAGGAGGCCCCTTACAAGCATCTATGAGGCTTGCAAATGTAATTTCAGATGGCTTCAACCCCAATACCTGCATCTCATGAAGTAGATTAATAGCTTCTTTTGTATTGTTTAGAGCATATCCTGCAATCAGAGCATTCATGGAGACCACACTCCACTCAGGCATGCTAGAATAGATTTTACGTGCATCTTCAATGGCCCCACACTTAGAATACATGTCAATAAGAGAACTTCCAGCAAAAAGGTTTGTTTCTAAACCCAACTTAATTGACAGACAATGGAACTGCAGTCCTGTTTCTAGTACCTTAACATTCCCACAAGCACTAAGCATACTGGCCAAAGATACCTCATCAGGTACTATGCCATGTAAATTCATTCTCCGAAACATGTTGAAAGCAACCATATTTTCTTCTTCTTTCACATATCCAACAACAATGGCATTCCAGGAAATATTATCACGGTTTTTCATGTGCTCAAACTGTTTCCTAGCTTCCTTCAAAGCCCCAGCCTTGACATACATATCTACCAATGCATTGTTCACAAATAAATTGACTGCAAATCTTTTCTTGATAATAATGGAATGCAACTGTCGGCCGATTTCAAGGTATTGAAAGCAGGCACATGAACTCAAAATGCTAGTGTATGCAAATTCATCCAGGTCAATGCCACATCTGGTCATATTGAAGAACAACTCCATGACATTATTTAAATAACCATTATGTGCATAGACTCCAAGCATAGCATTCCACACGACCTTATTTTTGTCAGATAATATAGCATCAAATACTCGCTTGGCAGCATCTGGCATTTCACACTTGCCATACATATTGATCAATGAACTTCCAACGTATATATTAGAATCCAAACCTTGCTTGATAGCCTCTGCATGAACTAACAGGCCATCATGTAAAGCGGCCAAGCTGGCAATTGCACTTAAAACACTTCCGAGTGTGGATCTTGAGGATCTGACACCATCCTTCCTCATTTGACGAAAGAACGCAAGAGCCTTGTTGTAATGGCCTCTTTTAGCATGACCAGAAATCATGACATTCCATGCCACAACATTGGGAGTGGGCATCTGTTGAAACAACTGACAGGCATGGTCGAGGTTTCCTAAATTGATGTGTGCATTAATGACAGTGACCAACACCACTTGGTCTGGATAACAACCAGCCTTATGCATTTTGTCAAATAGTTGGAGTGCCTCCTCAGGCAAACCAACTTGAACATAACCAGAGATTAAAGCGGTAGAGGAAACGGTGTCCAAGTGGAGTGCAGCGTCAAATATGGCGCGAGCATCACTCAGGCGGTTGCATTTGGCATACATATCGATGAGAGCAGCCTGACAGAATGAACTGGAATCAAAGCCTGTCTTGATTACAGAAGAATGAACCAATCTGCCAAACTCAACATTCTTGAGTTTTGCAGAAACAGAGAGAGTGATAGCGAAAGTGAATTCGTTAGGGAGTTGGCCAGAGTTTGTTAAAGAAGCGTAAGAGTGAAGAACCTTATGGAGGAAGCCATGCCTTGAGTACATGGAAAGGAGTGAATTCCAAGCCAATAACTGTTTGTGATGGAGCTGATGAAAGAGGAAGTGAGCAAAGGCGACATTGCCACACTTGGCGTAGAGGTCAAAGATGGCATTACCGAGGAAGCCTTGTAAGGAAATCCCATGTTTGATGGAGTGGGCGTGAACCAGTTTGGCGGTGGTGGAGGCATCACCAACTTCGGGCTCATTGATTTGTCTTAAGCAACAGCGCAACAGGTAACAACTGTATTCTGACTTGTGCTGCTCATTCTGACTTGAGGAGGACGAGGAGTTGGAATAATAATAACCCCTCGCTCTCGCTCTCCCTCTTAACGAACATTTTAGAGTGATGGGAGCAACTGTAACGCGCATTGACAAATCTCCTCTTACCTTCTCAATCTCATAATATCCCAACTCAACAACAACAATAACAAATACTCTTCCTGCTCTTCTATCTCTTCATATTATGGATGCCGATCTCCCCTTCCAATTTAATACTTACTACATGTACTAATTAATAATATCTTTTCCTCTAAATTAAAATTTTATTTAATATTAAAAAAATAAAATAAATAATAATATATTATTATAGAGACATGATATGATACATTAAAATATGTAGGAGGTCCTCATCCTTATATTATAGGCAAAAATAACTAGCATCAATGAAAAATTACAATTAAAAATGTGTTACTTTATAACTCCTTTAAATCTCTCTTCAAAAAAAAAAACATTTAAATATGTTACATTATTATTTAACATAACATAACAAAAAGAGGGTTACAAAATAGGATTTAATTGCAATGCATTGTCACATCAGCAAAAATGATCGACTCTTATCCTAACTACCTTAAAAGTCATTCAAACCATGATTTCTGATTGGTTGATAGTATAAAAAACTTTATACTGACAGTATATAACAATTAAACTCTACAAAATATTCTAGCACATTTTTAATCAATAATACATCTTATTCACAAAGGCAAAATTAGTGCTTTGGTCGCTTATGTAATTTAATTTTCCAAATTGGACTCTTAAGGTTTTTCTGTGTGACAAACAGATCCCTTAAGTTTTTCTTGTGACAAACAAGTTTCTTAAGTTGTTATGACAGTGTATGATCTTTCTATTAAATCAATGAATTATGATGTCATAAAAAATTTAAGGAATCTATTTGTCACAAAAAAATTTAAGGAACCTATTTATCACATAAAAAAAAAACTAAATGAACCAATTTAAAAAATTAAATTAACTTAACCAACCATATCAATAATTTTGTCAATTGAAAAACTATACCCTGGACCGGCCCAATCATGCAACTAATTGCTCTGCCTTTTTTCGAACTTGGTATTTGTGTGCTAGAAACATTAAACAGGGAATTATCCATTCCCTTGATTTGGGTTTGCAAGTGATGCTTGTTCTATGCTAAACTCAAGAAGATGGTTCACAACTTCGAGTTTCATAAAAGAAGAAACCAAGACAGCCGCCACTCTAGACATTGCCTTCCTTAACATAGTGTTTTGGTTGGAGAAAAATGGAGGAAGAGTAGAGATTTTTTTAAATCTTTCATGTTTATTAGGAATAAATGCATTAAGCATTAAGTTAGAGTCAGTTATCTCAGTTATTGTTTGTTGCACTAAGTTAGTTATTCTGTTAGTGTATTAGTTATTCTGTTAGTGTACAGCTACACTATAAATACTTCCTCATGTACCTTTCATAATTCAATGAAATTCATTTTTCTACAATTCCAAGTTTTAATATGGTATCAGTTGATTTTTTTCTCTGCAAACTCTGATTCTCGTTCTGCTCTTCTCCCTTTCTCTTTGCCCATTTCTTGTTCTTCTGTCTCCCATGGCTGCCATGGATGACTCCAATCCTCTTTTCCTTCATCCTTCTGATAATCCAGGAGTGGTGTTGGTTTCTCACCCTTTGTGTGATGACAATTACGTTTCTTGGAAAAAGGCCATGACTATGGCACTGATTGGGAAGAACAAAATTCGTTTTATCGATGGTTCCGTTCCTGAACCTGCTCTTGATGATCCCTTGTTCCAGAGATAGCGTCGCACCAACAGTGTGGTTGCTTCTTGGATCTTGAACTCCCTTTCAAAGGAGATGCAAACTCAAGTTCTTCACTGCAACACTGCCTCTGCTCTATGGCATGATCTCAAGGAGAGATTTGAGCAACCGAATGGGCCACACATTTTTCAGCTTAAACGCGATTTGGTATCTTGGCAACAAGGTTCACTTTCAGTAGGTAAATACTATGCTACATTCAAGTCTCTATGCGAATCTTTGGCTGAACACAAACCTGCACACACTTGTAATTGTGGTGGAATTGCTCCTTGGGTTGCATACAGTGATATGGAGTATGTCATGCAATTCTTGATGGGTTTGAATGACACCTTCTCCTCCATTAGAGGACAAATTCTGGCCATGGACCCTATTGTACACTAACAGAATAACTAATACACTAACAGAATAACTAACTTAGTGCAACAAACAATAACTGAGATAACTGACTCTAACTTAATGCTTAATGCATTTATTCCTAATACCCCCCCTCAAGGTGGAGAATATATGTTGTGTATTCCCAGCTTGTGAATGAGTGAGGAGAATTGCGGATATGGAAGAGCCTTGGTGAACAGGTCAGCAATTTGATGTTGACTTGTCACATGAATCAACTTGATCAATTTGGATTGGACTAATTCTCGGATGAAATGATAGTCTATATCAATGTGTTTAGATCTTTCATGGTGTGCTGGATTTGAGGCCAAGTGAATGGCTGATTGATTGTCACAAAAAACCATTGTGGAAGAGATTTGAATTTCAAAGTGTAACAGCAAGCGAGTAAGCCAGACCAGTTCACTTGCAACAGAGGAAAGGGCCCGATATTCAGCCTCAGCTGAGGATTTGGACACAGTTGGCTGCTTCTTTGACTTCCAAGACAACAAGGAGTCGCCAAGGAAAACAGTGAAGCCAGTGGTGGACCTCCTTGTGTCCAAGCAACTTCCCCAATCGGCATCTGCATAAGCAGTGAGGTTGAGGTGGTTGGAACTAGGGAAAAACAGGCCTTGTCCAGGGGCGGATTTAAGATATTGAAGGAGATGGTGAACTGCATGAAGATGAGGAGTTCTAGGTGCTTGCATGTACTGACTGAGTTTATGCACAGAGAAACTAATATCCGGTCTTGATATAGTTAAGTACAGCAGACGACCAATAAGCCGTCGATACTGTGAAGGTTCATCAAGCAAGTCTCCATCAGTATTGGTGAGCTTGAGGTTGGGATCCATTGGCAAAGAAACAGGTTTGCATCCTAAGAATCCAGTATCCTCGAGCAAGGATAAAGTGTATTTTCTTTGAGACAGGGAAATCCCTTTGGAGGATCTGGCAATTTCCAAGCCAAGAAAATACTTGAGATCACCAAGGATTTTCAGCTTGAAAAGTTTCTGCAGTAATGTCTGTACGGCAGTGACATGTTCTTTCTTGGGGCCAGCAAGGATGATGTCATCCACATAAACAAGAAGGACTACCAAGGAGGAACCAGAACCGATAGTGAATAGGGAATAGTCATTCTTTGATTGAATGAAACCATGCTGCAGTAAGGTGGATGAAAACTTGCAGAACCACTGTCTGGATGCTTGTCTAAGCCCATAGAGGGACTTATTCAGCTTGCATACTTGCCCATTTGTACCAGTTTTGTAGCCTAAAGGGAGATCCATATAGACCTCTTCGAATAAATCTCCATTCAGAAATGCATTGTTGACATCAAGCTGCAACAAATGCCATTGTTTAGCTGCTGCCACTGCTAGTAAAACTCTCACAGAGGTGAGTTTGGCCACTGGGGAAAAAGTATCAGAAAAGTCAATTCCAGCTTGCTGTGTGTACCCCTTAGCTACCAACCGAGCTTTATACCTATCTACAGAACCATCTGAGTTGTATTTCACTTTATAGATCCAAACGAGATTCACTTGGCTATATCTGCTCAAGCATAAATCCGAAGCTGCTTCTGCAATCATGAAGTTCTTTGCCATGGTCAAAACTCAGTTTGGCCTTTCCATCAAATGCATCAGATCTAACAATGCAAAGGAATTGGCCCTCACAGACTTCCTACAGTCACAAGGCACTCTTCACCAGTTCTCTTGTGTTGAAAGGCCTGAGCAAAATTCAGTTGTTGAGAGAAAACACCAACACTTGCTCAATGTAGCAAGAGCATTGTATTTTCAATCCAAGGTGCCTATTTCCTTCTGGGGAGAGTGCACTGCCCCTGCTGCTTATCTGATAAATAGGCTGCCTTCACCAGTATTGAGCCAAAGCTCTCCATATCAAATCCTTCATGGTTCTGAACCAAGTTATCAGCACTTGAGATCATTTGGTTGCTTAGCTTTTGCTGCCACATTACCATCTGCCAGAAACAAATTCACTCCTCGAGCTACTCCTGCTGTCTTTGTTGGTTACCCTCACGGCTATAAAGGGTACAAACTTTATGATTTGATTACCAAGAAATTCTACATCTCGAGAGATGTTACTTTTCATGAGTCAGTCTTCCCTTTCCAATCCAATTCACATCCTCAACCTGACTCCTTCCCTGGCTTGGTCATACCACAACCACTCCCTGATGTGTCCATTAGTCCACCCCTCCAACCAAACCATGACCCACATGAACCACCTCCAAATGCACACCCAATCCCTCATCCTGAACCTGAGCAGCCACTCATACCCGCTCCAACCAGAAGATCGCAAAGATCAGTAAGGCCTCCTGCATATCTTGCTGAGTATGCTTGTAGCAGCAGGACCCCTTATCCCATAGCCAATTTCTGCTCCTATGGACAACTTAGTTCTGTATACAGAACTTTCATAAACCAAATATCCACCATCTACGAACCCCAATTTTTTCACCAAGCTGTTAAATCCCTTTAATGGAGACAGGCCATGACTGAGGAAATCAAAGCTTTGGAAGCTAATCACACTTGGTCCATTGTCCCTCTACCACCTGACAAACACTGCATAGGTTGTAGGTGGATCTATAAAGTGAAATACAACTCAGATGGTTCTGTAGATAGGTATAAAGCTCGGTTGGTAGCTAAGGGGTACACACAACAAGCTGGGATTGACTTTTCTGATACTTTTTCCCTAGTGGCCAAACTCACCTCTGTGAGAGTTTTACTAGCAGTGGCAGCAGCTAAACAATGGCATTTGTTGCAGCTTGATGTCAACAATGCATTTCTGAATGGAGATTTATTCGAAGAGGTCTATATGGATCTCCCTTTAGGCTACAAAACTGGTACAAATGGGCAAGTATGCAAGCTGAATAAGTCCCTCTATGGGCTTAGACAAGCATCCAGACAGTGGTTCTGCAAGTTTTCATCCACCTTACTGCAGCATGGTTTCATTCAATCAAAGAATGACTATTCCCTATTCACTATCGGTTCTGGTTCCTCCTTGGTAGTCCTTCTTGTTTATGTGGATGACATCATCCTTGCTGGCCCCAAGAAAGAACATGTCACTGCCGTACAGACATTATTGCAGAAACTTTTCAAGCTGAAAATCCTTGGTGATCTCAAGTATTTTCTTGGCTTGGAAATTGCCAGATCCTCCAAAGGGATTTCCCTGTCTCAAAGAAAATACACTTTATCCTTGCTCGAGGATACTGGATTCTTAGGATGCAAACCTGTTTCTTTGCCAATGGATCCCAACCTCAAGCTCACCAATACTAATGGAGACTTGCTTGATGAACCTTCACAGTACCGACGGCTTATTGGTCGTCTGCTGTACTTAACTATATCAAGACCGGATATTAGTTTCTCTGTGCATAAACTCAGTCAGTACATGCAAGCACCTAGAACTCCTCATCTTCATGCAGTTCACCATCTCCTTCAATATCTTAAATCCGCCCCTGGACAAGGCCTGTTTTTCCCTAGTTCCAACCACCTCAACCTCACTGCTTATGCAGATGCCGATTGGGGAAGTTGCTTGGACACAAGGAGGTCCACCACTGGCTTCACTGTTTTCCTTGGCGACTCCTTGTTGTCTTGGAAGTCAAAGAAGCAGCCAACTGTGTCCAAATCCTCAGCTGAGGCTGAATATCGGGCCCTTTCCTCTGTTGCAAGTGAACTGGTCTGGCTTACTCGCTTGCTGTCACACTTTGAAATTCAAATCTCTTCCACAATGGTTTTTTGTGACAATCAATCAGCCATTCACTTGGCCTCAAATCCAGCACACCATGAAAGATCTAAACACATTGATATAGACTATCATTTCATCCGAGAATTAGTCCAATCCAAATTGATCAAGTTGATTCATGTGACAAGTCAACATCAAATTGCTAACCTGTTCACCAAGGCTCTTCCATATCCGCAATTCTCCTCACTCATTCACAAGCTGGGAATACACAACATATATTCTCCACCTTGAGGGGGGGTATTAGGAATAAATGCATTAAGCATTAAGTTAGAGTCAGTTATCTCAGTTATTGTTTGTTGCACTAAGTTAGTTATTCTGTTAGTGTATTAGTTATTCTGTTAGTGTACAGCTACACTATAAATACTTCCTCATGTACCTTTCATAATTCAATGAAATTCATTTTAAATACTTCCTCATGTACCTTTCATAATTCAATGAAATTCATTTTTCTACAATTCCAAGTTTTAATAATGTTTGGTTCAACTTTTTGGAGGGAAGAGAAAGGGAATGGAGGGGAGTGAAATCTCTCCTCATTCAATTTTGTCCCCCTCTAATATTGAGGGATTTGAAGGGGAGATGAAGGATTTTAAAACATTTTACATGCATTGACTAAAATATCCTCACTTGTGTATTTTGAATTAAATAATTAGAAGGATATAAAAGTAAAGGCTTAATGAACTTTTTAGTCACAGTAAATATAAAGACATTTGGTTTTAGTCCCTATCTTTTTTTTCTTAGCATGGAGTGTTTTTAACTTTTCAAATTTTGGTATTCATCTCTGCCGTTAGTTCCTTCCGTTAACTGATGATGTGTGTAACGGAGTTGTCATTTCAGCATGCCAGGTAGTATTAATTGTAATATTTTATTAATGCCACATGGCATTTTTGAATTTTTTTAATAATTAATTAATTTTTAATAAATTACTTTATTATTGTACTTAATTATTACAACTTTTAATTTTTAATAGTATAATTTTTTTATTTTTAGAAATTAGGTCAAGAAGCTCCAACTATCCCTATTAATGGCTGCCATCCGATGCCCCAAGTATTTCCATGAAATTATGCATACATTTGTTATTCTTTCATCCATCATCTTCAACACCAAGCAAACCATCTTCATCCATTTTTACCCACTTTCAACACCCACCGACAAAACATTCAACCCAAACTACAACCTAGCCGCTACTCGCACAACCATTGGCCTGTCCCATATCCATTGATTTTCTTCATCTCAATCTCATAGTTCTAAAAGGATGGTGGAAAGGAAAAAATCATGAGGCTGGAGGGGTGGGAACTGGGAAGAGGGATTGAATTTCTTCATCTCAATCTCATAGTTCAATTGATTTTCTTCATCTCAATCTCATCTCAATCTTCTTCTTTTGTTGGATTTTCTTTTTTTTTTCGAAAATTTGTTGCATGATTCAGAATGGAAAGATTGGAGAGTTCTTTTTAAAGAGGATTCGATCTGGGATGGGTGATTGAAAGCGGAATTGACACAAAGAGGATGTGGTTTTGCGGCTAGGGTTCCAATTTAGGGATATGGAGGTTCAGATAGATGCTAGGGTTCCTAAACAAGGGAAAGAGGGGTAGATCTGAGTTTGGGTTAGTTTAAGGGTGAATGGGTCTATGTTAGTCAGAGGTGAACCTCTGTCTTAGCAGTGCATCTCGTCGCCACCACCGCGACTAGGTTTGCCTCAAGCTAACTCTAGATTTGTAGATCTTCGATCTCCACCTAGCAGCCACAACGAAAGCAAGAGTCTGATCTTGAGTTTACCTTTGGCCTCCAATTGCAGGTCGTCCCCTTGGTGCATAGCCTTTTTCCTCTGTTGTCGATGATGAACCTCCAATTCCACTGGCGAGAGGTAGAAGAAGATGATCAGAAGGAATTCTACTAAAATGATAATAGTATAATAATAAATAAAATATTTCAATATTTATAACTTAATATTATAATTATAATATTTAAAAAAATAATAGGTTTAGAATTTATTAATTAAAAATTAATTATAAAAAATAAAAAATAGTTTTTTAAAATGCCACGTGGCATTGTTGAGATGGACATCCGTTACACAGGTTAGCAGTTAACAGAGGATTCCAACTGCAGGGACTGAATCCCAAATTGAAAAAGTTAAAAACACCCAATGTTAAGAAAAAAAGATAGAGACTAAAACTAAAGGTAATATTTACAGGGACTAAAAAATTCATTAAGCCAAAAGTAAATTAGCTTTAAAATTCCCTCATGAAATAAACATAAAATGTGTTACTTTTCTTCCCCTCCATTAAAATCCCCCAATTCTCTCAACCAAACATAATAGCTAATTAAAATTTCTCTCCTCCCCTGCTTTGAACCAACTTGTCTTTGATGGAAGGCTTTTACTACGATGGACCACGGGCGGTACACAATATAACAGGTTAAAATTGGAGTGCTAAATAAATATAACCGGCAAAAGGATTGATTTGCAATTAGGTATTTGCCTTCTTCCTTCTCAAAATCACACCCAAAAGAAAAGAGATTATTTGTGCTAGGAAGAACATAGGCAAAACTGATCGTTCAAAATTGTGGCTAGTGAAGTTTATTCGATGATTAATGAGTTGTGACACCTTGATATATCCATTAACCAAACTCAGCACTTTATTAACCACGTATTTGAACTGCATGAACCATGCAAATTGTTGTCGATTTTTTATGTTCAAATAACGGGACCGTTTAGGGCCTGTTTGGTTTGTTTCTAATTTTCTGTTTTCATTTCCTGATTCCTAAAATAATTACAACACAAATAATTATAAAACTGTCATATTGTTTTGATCTTGTTTCTTGTTTCCAAAGATTTGTATAGGACACAGTGAAACCAAGCAAAAAGTTATTTTCAATGTTTCCTGTACAATTTTTGAAAATAAAAAACAGAACAAAAACAATGTGATAATTTTGTAATTATTTGTGTTGTAATTATTTATAAAAACAGGAAACTAGAAACAAACTAAACAGACCTTTATAAATTCTGATTTTATTATCCATCATGTGTTTCTTTTAAATCTTATAAATCCATATAACTCTTCCAAATCTTATAAATTATTATGATATAAATTCATTAAAATCCAAACGATAAAATCTTGAGTATAAAAGTTTTTAAAAAAAATATTATAAAAATTCACAAGACTTTTTTATGTTAAAATATTCTTTTAAAATCTTAATCCAATACATGATAATAACAAACAATTAGTTAATATTAAGGATGAGTTGCACTTTTGGTCCTTGAGGTATCACAATTATACAATTTTGGCCCCAGGTTCCAATTGCACCAATTGGGTCCCTGAGGTATCACGATTGTGTAATTTTGGTCCCCCATATATCACGTTTGCTCAATTTTTAACATCAGTAGCCTATGTGGCAGACATGGGACTGATTTGACACTTAGTGAGGCCAGCTTGACAGCTTATATGTCATTCCTATGATGTACACGTGATCATTAAAGCGTGAGGTGTCAATGATGCCATGTAGGAATGTCACGTAAGCTGTCAAGCTGACCTCACTTAATGTCAAATCAGTCTCACATAGGATGCTGACGTTAAAAATTGGACGATACAGTGATCAAAGGACTTGATTGTAAGAGAGGGATACTTTGGGGACCAATTGACACAATTAGAATCTCGAGGACCAAAATTATGAAATTGTAATATCCGAGAGATCCCATTGGCATAATTAGAATTTGGGAGACCAAAATTACACAAATACTGGAGAGCATAGGTGGAATTAAGCCTAATATTAATATGGTACATGATAACAAATCAGTGCGATAAAACTAGAATGGTTGGGACTCGGCATGTTTTCAAGATTTTAAAATTGCCAACGAGTCGTTGTAATTGCAATTGCAGTTGCAGTGATATTTGTTTAGAATTTTTTATCGTGGGAAGGTGATCATTAGGTAGCAGTACCTGGTTACAATTACATTACAATCACAATTTAAAAAGATGCTGCTAATTGGTAGAAAAAGGATACGTAAGGAAGGGTGTTAGCGATGGCGAGTGGGGCCTTCCTTCCTCCATTGACTGACATTCTTGTTTTTAATTTTAATTTTATTATCATCCTAATCTTAATCTAATCCCAGCGGAAGAGGAAGAGGAAGAGGAAGCCTATATATAATCGGTGGGAGGGAATTTGAAGAATTTTCTGAATTTTAATCGTACAGTGATGATTTGATTGAAAAACCTAGAAATAGATGATGGCGAAATCGGAGAACTATGAAGGGGGGAATAAGAATATGAATATGACATCATCATCATCATCATCGGCAAAAGTTCACCCGTCCAATGATCCTGAACTGGATCCCGACTCCTACGCCCTCGAGAAGTTCAGACTCTACGAAACCAGAGCGGTAAGTAATTACGATTAATTAATTGTTTGTAATTATTTACCTTTTCTTCTTTCAAAATCAAATTATTATTATTATTATTATTATAAACAAATATCTGTATATCGAACCAAGCAGAGGTTTTACCTGATCGGGAGTGATCGGAACAAGAGGTTCCACCGGGTGCTGAAAATCGATCGATCAGAGGCGTCGGATCTGAATATCAGCGAAGACCCTGTTTTGTATTCGCCGCAGGAAATCAACAGCTTGCTTCAGCGCATTTCTGAAGGTAACAAGGCCACTGGGGGCCTCACTTTCGTCGCTAAGGTTTTTGGGATTGCCGGTGAGTAGTAATTCATTTCATTCCTCACTCTCACTCTCACTCTCACTTATTGCAACACAATCCAATCCAACCATTTATTTATTTCCTCTTCTTCTCTAGGCTGCATCAAGTTTCTCGAGTCCTATTATCTGATTCTCGTTACTAAGCGCAGACAAATTGGTTCTATATGTGGTCATGCAATCTATAGCATCAAGGAGAGTCAATTGATAACCATTCCTCATGTTTCTATTCAATCCGATTTAGCTCACTCTAAAACTGAGCTAAGGTATTTGCCACTCAAATCAATTTTTCCTTATTTCTGTAACTTCCAATTTCAAAACAACAACTCAACCTTACTTCCTCTTACTGCAGGTACAAAAAGCTTTTGTCTAGTGTTGATTTGACCAAGGATTTTTTCTTTAGTTACACCTACCCTATAATGCAAAGTTTGCAAAAGAACGTCTTCTCCAATGATGAGGGAGGGATGCCATATGATAATATATTTGTCTGGAATGCTTATTTAACACAAGCAATCAGATCAAGATGCAATAACACCATTTGGACTATACCTTTAGTTCATGGCCATTTTAGGCAGGTACGTGCCTTCCTTCCTGTTAATTATTTGTCAACTGTCAGCTTATTTCGAGCATGCATTTTCATTAAAGCTCCCATGATACATTTGCATATATTTATAAAATAACTGCTATTAAAGCAACCTGAGCATCGTCTAAACTTCATACTCTTGGGATAGAATAAATTCCAAGTTATATCAGGGGGAGAGTTTGACTATGCAACGTAGAATTTTTGTTCCAGTTGTACGTGTTAAGATGAGGGTAAGGAGAAAATGGCAACATAAAAACCCAAGGATCAAATGGTGGCAGCTAACGCAAGGAAAACAAATGGTTTTTCAGAGGAATATTTAAAGGAAGATATTTGGGAGGCACAACTTAGGGCTACTTATACGTGGAAAGTGATGTCTAGAGGGATATGGGAGGTAGCAAAAGACACGCTTGACGAATCAAGAGGCTTTAGACCTAAGGATAAAGAATATTGGTTGTTGGAAGCAGTTGTTTAAGAGAATGCTAAAGTTAAAAAAGAGAATGCTATAGAGCTTGGCGCTTGTGTAAAAATGATGAAAACTCGGGAAAATATAAGGTAGTTAAGAAAGATATTAAGAAGGCAGCCAGCGAGGCAAAAGCTAAAGCTTTTGAGGTGCTATAATCTTTAGGCACCAAGGAAGGGGAAGACATATTTATAGGCTTGCTAAATGCAAAGAAAAGAAAACAAGAGACTTGGATAAAGTAAAATGCATTAAGGATGAAGTGGATATAGTTTTGGTCACGAATCGAGATATCAAGGAAAAGATGGAAGGGTTATTTTCATAAGTTATTTAAGGAAGGACATGCAACATTCATGGATTATGGTCTTATAAATGCTATAGAGGATTATCAAAATTATAACTTCATCGTAGAATTCAAGAGTTTGAAGTAAAAGAAGCTTTAAAGAGGATGGACATGGCAAAGTGGTTGGAATACATAATATACGTATTGAAGCTTGGAAGTATTAATGGGAGAAGGGTATAATCTGGCTTATGAAATTATTTAATGAGATAATGAGGACTAAGAAGATTCCAGTTGAAGGGAATAGAAGCACAAAGGAGATATACATAATTGTGCTAACTATAGAGGGAATGAAATCATGAGCCATACTATGAGATTATGGGAAAAGATAATTGAACAAAGATTAAGACAAGAAACTCATATTTAAGAGATCCAATTTGGTTTTGTGCTAGGAAGGCCAACCATGGAAGCAATATACCTTTTATGAAGATTGATGGAGAGGTACTAGAAGAAGCAAACAGATACCTATGATTTTTTATTTTTTGGTGTGCACCAAGGGTGTTCTACAGTCGACAGCTGGAGACTAATCCCTTTTGAGACAGAGAGTCACCAAAGTGGGTACAACCTCATCCAACAAAACCCTTTCCATACACGCGACCGGGAATCGAACCCGGCCATCATGCTTAAGGATCTTGTTGGGCCTTGTTGGTGATACCCATGATTTTTAATGAATAGGAAAAAGCCTATGATATAGTACCAAGAGTGGTCTTGTGGAAGGCTTGGCCTTTTTGAAGACTTGATTTATGACAAAATTCAATGGCTGTGTTTGATCCATGTTGCCGACCACTCATAGTGGGAAGAGGCTTTGTTGTTCGTGTTGTTGGGATAATATAAACATGTGCTTGGATTGAATACTAAAATTAACAAAAAGGACAGCTTATGATTCTGGCTTGCGAGAGCTAGGGAATGTCAAGTGATGTTAGATTGGTTGATACCATTGATAGCAGGCCAACTGTACCAGCGGTGAAGAGAGTTTATATGAAAGGGTTGAACAAGAATTTAGGCGGGAAAGTTAGTTAGTCTTTTGTAATAAGATAGGCAGCTTATAAATAGCTCTAGGATGGCCTGAACTGAATCAGTTAGTAACTGAATCAGAACTGGGCTTAGGAGAGAAGGAGGAGCTCTCGAATTCACCTCCCTGTGTAACCTTTCCGATTTGTTCATCAATAAGATTTACTTGGGGTGTGCTCCCCCAATTTGTTCAATCTAAATTCTAGTTTCCCAGTTGAATCCTATCAATAGCAGGCCAACTGTACCAGCGGTGAAGAGAGTTTATGTGAAAGGGTTGAACAAGAATTTAGGCGGGAAAGTTAGTTAATCTTTTGTAATAAAATAGGCAGCTTATAAATAGCTCTAGGATGGCCTGAACTGAATCAGTTAGTAACTGAATCAGAACTGGGCTTAGGAGAGAAGGAGGAGCTCTCGAATTCACCTCCCTGTGTAACCTTTCCGATTTGTTCATCAATAAGATTTACTTGGGGTGTGCTCCCCCAATTTGTTCAATCTAAATTCTAGTTTCCCAGTTGAATCCTATCAACCATCTCTAGGATACAGTATGTTAGAGTTGATGATGATCTCGATTATTATCTTTTTCTTGTAAAATTTTAATTAGAGAGAAGCTTTGGAGCAAGGAACTCTTGGGGACTTGTTTGTAAACTGTTTTCAAGAACACTTCTAAAACAATAAAAAAGTTTGCATTTGTTGTTTCTAGATATCGTTTTTAAAAGCAATAGAACAAGATACAAGTTTTAAAAATAACAGACCCAGAATAAAGATGTTTTCGAGAACGATTTTTTGTTTTCATTTTTTTTCTGTTCATGATCGGTGGCAAAAAGGAGTTTCACGGATGCCAATTTGGTAATGAAAAGCAACAATGATTTGCTTTCATTCTCTCTTTCTTGGTTGGATTCCTTGGGGGAGAATGAGGTCGGTAGATACGGTGTCGTCCTCGCAGGCAATCCTTTTATATTTTTTGCAGGTTTGTTCATCCATCAATCTATCTGGCGAGATCTCCTTACACCACCATTGAATCGTTTCTGCATTCAATAGCTTGGCTTGCTGCTTAATCGTTCATGTTTGTTCGCTGCCTGATGTCCGTATTACCGTAATGCAATAATTACTGCCTACTGCTGGGGTGAGAGTGAGGGCTGAGAACAGATCATGATGTTGGTGGATGAGATGGGGATGTGGTTCACGGTGGTTAGAAAAAATGAGAATCATCACGAAACTTGTTTTCTTGCTTTTAAACATTATTTCTAAATTAATTCACGTAAACTTATTTTTAAGCAATATTGATTTTCAAACCATTCTGAACGCATGCTTTATGAAACAATTAGAACTAAAAAAATGGAACCAAACAGGCCCTTGGTTTTCTTGACTGTGTTTGTGTTGGAAAGCTGCCTTAATTGCGGTCCGCCTTTAGCCGCCTTAATTGCTGCAACTTTGGGTTGCTTTCATTGCAGCCTCCAACACCTTCATTGTGCTGGGTGTGAGAGGGGATGTTTAGTCCCACATCGCCTAGAGATATGGCCTAAGTAGTGCTTATAAGGCTTAGGCAATCCTTGCCTTACAAGCCGGTTTTGTGGGGTTGAGTTAGGCCCAAGCTCAAATTCTAAGATGGTATCAGAACCTATCCTAGATCCGTTGTTGAGCTGCCCGCATCGTCTACGTTCCAGATGCATAGCCTTGGGCTTGAGGGTGTGTGTTGGAAAGCCGCCTTAATTGTGGTCCGCCCCTAGCCGTCATAATTGCGGCAACTTTGGGTTGTCTTCTTTGCTGCCTCCAACACCTTCATTGTGTTGGGTGTGAGGAGGTGTGTTTAGTCCCACATCGCCTAAAGATATTGCTTAAGTAGTGCTTATAAGGCTTGGGCTGTCCTTATCTTACAAGCCGGTTTGTGGAATCGAGTTAGGCCCAAAGCCCAAATTCTAAGAGTTTGTTCCTTTTTTCAGTTGAATGCAGGAGATCTTTAGATTCCAGTAAGGTGTATTCCTGTAAATCACATTTCTTATTCCTTACTTGCTCTACGGGTCATTTTTTTTGTATCGAAAAATAATTTCTATTAGTGAGAAAATAGGAAAGTACTACTTGAGTGTTACAAGATATCCTCCTAAACAAAAAAGCGCAAAGCAACAAGGAAAGGGAAAGAATCAATAATGCAAAGCCTCTTGGGAAATGTAGTTCATTCATTCTTGTCTTTTGATTGAAATAATGTTTTATGTCTCATGAGAGCTATTTGAAAATATAATTATCTTTGTGACTGTATAAGTTTCTATGCATATATCGATACACATACATGCAGTCATGCTTTATTTGTCCTCCCCCCAAGTGATCTCTTGGTTTTGTTATCCAGTGCATTTGTCGTTGCGTAACCAATTTCGGATGTTAAAATTGCCAGATTCGTCTATCAATCTTTGGGAGGGACTTCAGTGTTTCCTTGATTTCTAGACGATCTAGACATTTTGCTGGGACACGGTATGTTCTTGTTTTTAATATTTCGTTCGTGTTCCACTTTTTATACCATTGATTGAGATGTCATGAAATCATTGAGATAGTTTAGAAAATTATTCTCGATTTCTTCCTAAGAAGTGGTCCCAGTAAATCTGTGGCCATATGTGATTGTTCTATATCTATGTATAATAACTTGATATTGCTCCTCTGCCTCTCTCTGATTGAAGGTTATGGAACTATTAGTATTTTGGTACACTGAAAATGTTCCCAACAGTTCATCTTATTACTGCAGTAGTGGGTGATGGGCTGGATGATAGTTATAGTTCCATTAAAAGCAAAAAATGCTGGTTAGAGACAATGTCAAGCTATATAAACTGCTTTTGGTGTGTTGTGTGGGATAAGTAAGGATATTGTAATGTTTCGAGATAATAATGTATAGCGTTTCCTTATAAGTCTTAGTCTATACTACATTTTTATGTAAGTTGATAGAGCAGAAGGCAATATATTGTAACCCTATCGTGTGTTTATTGTACATGAGGTACCAAATTCAACTTACACAACAACCAAGTCCTTTCCCACTAGGTGGAGTTTAGCTACATGGATCATAGTCATCACACAACCCCATTAAGCTCTATTTAAGACCAAATTTAGATAAATCCAAGTAATTTTCATTACCCTAACAGCCTAACTCACAAAAATTGTAGTATCGAGCTATGTACAACACACATTTCGAGGCTTGTCATAATTGCAATTGGTCCTTAAAGGAAATTTTCACAATGATTAAGAACATGTCCTGCCAGGAAACACCTCTGACAACTTTATGGGGTCAAGTGAGACCAAATGTGACAGGGATTGGTAGAAATAGTGAATTCAGAATCCCCTGCCGCGGAAATCATCACATAGTATCTTAGCTGTGTTCAACATTCTTTGAACAAAATGCGACCTTACATTAAGATGCTGTTAGAATTTAAACTTGGATCAACATGCATTTACTTGTAATGAAATGCTTATTGCTTGTGTATTTTTGTTGTGCTCGCCTGTTCGGTTTAAATACAGATCAGCCTGTCTCAGGACAGGTGACACTGCTCGGTTTGGTGGTTGTAGTTTCAAATTCATAAAGCCACTAATTAACAAGAAAAACAATAATTCAGTCTGCATTTCTCGGAAGTTGATGATGAACATGAGGATGCAAGGCATTATTTGTTCTTTCCACTGGCAACAAGTCATTATTGCTAGTTCAATGTGTATCAATACCCCTAACAAATCATTGATCTTTGGAAGTGCTTAATTCCAAAACCAAGATAAGTTGTAGGGAAACAATTCCTAACTGGGATCCAATGATAAAGATACAGAAATATTTACCTGAAGAGTAGTTGTTCGGTGATTATGCTCTTTTATTCAAATGATTACAGAAATGAATTAGAATCAATAATTTCTAACTTTCATTTAGATTTCTAAATCGTGGAAGTTTTAAAGGACATTTGATTTCAAGTGTCAAAGCTGGAAACTGGATCACTATGTGCAGTTGGAGGAGAATCAAGTTGAGGAATAGTAGTCCTAGAATAAGGTTGGTGAAGGGGATCAAGGGGTTATGCCGTGTGGACTACTAAACAATTTAGGTACTGACTAAAAAATGTATCTGCTTGCATATAATCGATTCTCCATGAATTACAATAATTTATTTTATCAAGTTATAGGGATGGAAATTCCTTGTGAGTCAATTCTATGAGGATTTGGTAGTATCTAAAATCTTAAACTATGTTGACATGGGGAGTTTCATCAACTAAATCCCATCACATGAAGACAGTATGTGCTTAGGTACTTCTTATGGGCTTTAACATTGATGTCTGAGCATCCACATCCTCAAATTCGTTGCACTTGTGTGCTACTTCAATATTGATTTGTATAAAATTCTTTTCCTCTTATATCATGTTCTAGGTGATGAATTACATTCATGTGTCTTTCAAACTCAACTTTTTAGATAACATAAACCGTTTATGTAATTAAGTTTTACCCCCATAGGCAATTATTTGTTGTCATTTGTCCAGGGAAGGATTGAAGGAGGAGGAGCAACAAACCAGGTTAGCCTCTTATTCACTCTTTGCAATGAATACCTCTTTAAGGTTCTCCTTTATTGGAGAGTTTGGGAAGATTTGCTTTGTTCATCATTCGTATGAGAAACATAATGATTTCTTTTCTCTCTTTCTTCCTGAGAGAATATTCTAAGTTTCCTTTTTTCTTTCCATGGTTCTTTAGCACTTGTTTCTCTTCGCTCTCCCCCTCTCTTTTTTACTTGCCCCTGTTCCCTATATGTTCCACATTCCTCATTATTCTAAAATATCTTGTGTTTGAGACAGCCTTGAACTGATGCAAATTCAGTCATTGCCTCTGAACTCGTGTATGTTTTATTTTTCTCCTTTTCATGCACCTCTGATGAAAAATATTATACAGAACTGTTCTCTCTTCTCTTTCAATTGGTCTTACGTTCCTTTTCCTGACCTTGATCTTAATTGTCTGTTTTAAAGCAACATGCACATTGCTCTTTGTTTCCTGAAGTTCTGATGCATTGGTTTGCAAAGGAAATATGTTCATTTCTTTATCTTAATGTTTCCTTTGCAAGGTGAATGCGATTTGCAATTGATTAGGAAAAACTTCATTATTATGTATCCCACATCCTCCTCCATCTTTCCATATACCTGGGTTTAGACCCTTTAATTTTATAACTTTTTCCCCGAGTAGTCCATTTCTTTCAACTTGTTTACTAATTTTTCCCAGTGGTTTGCATTCAGGGAAAAGGTGTGGCTTTACACTTCCTAAGAAATGAATTTGTAGAACTTATGTCCTCCCCTTTTGCATTAATTCTTAAACAAGTTGTATCAATTTGGGGCCATTTGTTGTGAATTTGTGATTCTCTTGCCTATATTTCTGAATTTCTCCTTTGTTGTTGCAAGGAGAAATGTGGTCTGCAAGTATTCAGGCAATGATGTTATGATAATGCTTTGAATTGTTTTGTGTCATATAATGTAATGGTTAATACCACTTTTGTCAGTGTGCTTTGCGAAGAATCTCTTATGTGGTGGATTTTGTGGCTCTGGATTGTTTTCCTAGAGGTTATTATTATTATGGCAGGGGTGGCTTCTATTCCATATCAAATAATTTGCTATACTATTTTAATTGTTCGAGTGTCCTACTCTGTAGGATAGTAGATATAACTTGTTAGAGCAGTTGCAGAACCAAAGTGTTGCCTTTGTGGCCTATCATTTAGATTAGAGAAAAAGCTTACATTTGTCAATTGTACACTGATAGTGGCAGTTGAACATTTGTTCTCTTTGATGCTTGTTTTCTTCATATTTAGCAGTTTTGTGTTGGTTGGAGTGGAATATTTAGCAGTAACTTAATGTAGCAGTATTTTTTATGTCATGAATTATTCGTAGAGGAGTGCTAGCAATAAATTCTCTAACACTCTCTTTTCAACACACTCTCTCCTATTGGTTGAAATTCATATGGGTCCCACTAATTCATGTGGGTCCCACTTGAATTTTGTAGGACCCACATGAATTTCAACCAATAGGAGAGGGTGTGTTGGAAAGAGAGTGTTAGAGAGTGTGTTGCTAGCATTTTTCTTATTCGTATTGTGTAAAGATATTTGGTTTAACATTGTCTGTCTGGCGAAAATAGTAATGGTTTGATTGATTTTATTTGTCATGAACTGTTGCAGTTACTTGAAAAGGGGAGTGAATGACCGGGGGAGGGTTGCTAATGATGTTGAGACGGAGCAGATTGTCCTTGATGATGAAGCTGGCTCTTGCAAGGGCAAAATGAGTTCAGTTGTGCAAATGCGTGGCTCAATTCCACTTTTCTGGTCACAAGAAGCATCAAGATTTAGCCCTAAGCCCGACATAATCTGTATGAAGATAGTTGAGATCAATATTTATTCTGTTCATTGTTGAATTTGATGCTGTTATAATAGATCTTGCTCCTTTTTGATGTTCTGTTTTTCTTGGTTTGATTTCAGTGCAGAGGTATGATCCCACATACCAGGCAACAAAATTGCATTTTGAAGACCTTGCTAAGAGATATGGCAATCCAATTATTGTGCTTAATTTGATTAAGGTAATTCTTTTAAGGAGTTTGTGACTTTGCTCAAATAAAAATATAATAAATAATGATTAAAAGGTGAACAAATATCAATTTACATGCTTTTTGATTCTTTATTTTCTTTGGCAAGGGACCTCACTTTTGTCTCCGTCCCCGTGCTTGCAGAGAAAAGTACTTTCCATCCACGTCCCCTGTCCCCACTTTAGAATAGTACTTCTTGCCCATGCTTTTACCAAATGACTTCCTATTCGATATTTAAAAATTTTAGTGAAGCACTTTCTCATTCTTCTCCACTCTAAATGCAAATGACAGACAGGTGATTCATTCTCCACTCCTTCCCAATTTAGCAATTTCAAATTTTCAATTGTTGATCAGGACACTGATGAGTTGGGCTGTAATGCTGCCCACATTTAAAACACAGCCCCTTGCTCCTTCGTTCCATGAGCTCTTGATAAGATAGGTGGTGCATACCTCTGGTTTGGACACTACTCACACTAGTACCTCAATCTGGGCCATTTCCCTGCCTATTCACCATCTCAGATTGTTTGAGGCTGCAGATTGGGAGATTTGCTATTGTTGGACACAAGAGTGTTGATATGTCGCAGCCCTCCTGACATAGGGCTAACTTGTGAGATTCTCCTTTTATATCCACCTTGGCCTTGCCAATTGGGGAAGTTCTGGTCGCAATCGAACATGTTAATTTCCTTTCAATCATCTTGGCGTTGGAAATCATCTTGTAACGGTTAGGGGGCTCCAAAAGTTGGACCTCCAACCGAGCTTCTTCCTTCAACCCTCCAAGAAAATTCCCATGTACTGGTCATCGGATGTGGGTGGAATGTGAGCGGCCAGCATCTCAAATTCTCCACATACTCATCCACTGATTCCTCTTGGTGGAGGGAACAAGGGTCACCATACCTATCAAAGAAGGCTCGCTTGAATTTTTCCCAATCCAAGCCCACATCAGACTCCTTTAAAATCTTGAACCAGTGCCAAATCATCCCCTCCATGCAATGTGAGCAAGCTGAATTCGCAGCTCTGGCGCGGTCCCTTGCCTGGTGAAGTAAGCCTCCACCCTAGATACCCATCCTATTGGATCGTCGCCGTAGAAGGCAGGCAACTCGATATGCTTGGCGGCGAGTCGATAATCCTCGACATTAGTCATTGCAATTGTAGTCGACTGACAGGTGGGTTCGTTGGCGTTACTTTAGTGCCCGGAGTCCCCATCGTTTGATTGTCCAGTGAACCCAACGACCGTTGATGGCTCTAGAATCTCACTCTCGTCTCCGCATGCATTGCTGCAATTGATCTAGTGATTTTCTCAATGCTGATCATCAAGGAACTGTGCTTCAACGAGTGATCCATCAGCTGAGCAATGCGCTCTTTCAATATCGAATTGTGTGACTGCACCAACTGATCCAGATTGCTTAGCAGTGTCTCCTGATTTCGGAGATAAGATTTGACAGCTCCAACGAGACCTTCCATGGCTTCATGCCGTTGTGATGCCATTTGAGTGAGCATACACTATTTTCTCTTAACGAAAGCACCAATTGGTAGGAACCATTCGTATCTGAAATACATAAACAAAACTGGACATAGAAATGAAAGGAAGATTGCTTTATTGAGTGAAAACTGGAAGGAAGATTGCTTTATTGAGTGAAGATAGAAATGTAAGAGCAAGATGCTCCCAGCAAGTAGAAGACCCCTAGCCCCAAGCTCAAAGCCGGAAATCCCAAAATACAATTCACATCACCCCCAATGTGAATCCTCCCCTTTATCAGATCTCATATCTGTTTTATCTCTCCAAAACTAACTTTCCCTCCTCACCCCCGTATTACATGCTTTCCCCTCCTAATTAGTCTTTGGGACCAGCCTTTACAATATTTGGGCCCAATATCCTATCACTATCAAACTCCACTGATCCTGATATCAAATCAGGAGAGGAGAATATGGACTATATTTTCTGTTGTTTTTAAATTCTGATTCAGTACTTATCATTTATTGTCTAATTTTTTATGAAACAATCATTTATGCTTCAGTAATTGGATTAATAAAAATCATATTATACGAAAAGTTACTCAATGTTAGAAGAGGTGTAGGTTTTTCCTTGGTGTCAGTTGATGCTAGCTCTTTCACAAAGATACATATGATTCAATTTTACTTATCACCAAAATTTATGTTATTGTAATTTAATGTTGCTCCTTTTTGAAATTCATATTCTTTTCTCTTTCTGGGCTTTACATTTCTTGTTAGATCTGTTTGGTCTAACTGATCTCTCGATGAAGGGATTTCAAGAAAAAGATTGAAGGTCCAAATTGGTCCCTTAGAAAAAAAACGTGAATACACTTTTAGTCCCTGACAAAAATTAACTAATTAGTTGATCTCTTAAAATTACAAACGTGGGACACGTTAGGCCCTTTGTCACTTTATGTCTAGGGACGTCCGTTAACATGTTGATGTGTCCCGTTAAGTTGCCTATGTGTACTGTTATCATTTTCCACCGTGGAAAATGGCTGATAAACCGGGAAAAATGTGCAAAGCATGTGCCACTTAAAAGGGATCTCTCACCAGAAACGACATCGTTTTCGCCGGCACTTCTTCCTCCATCAGCCATTTAAATCCCTAACTCCATTCCAAACCTGCCATCTTGACGTTGCTGATTTCTTTGTTGAGGGAAGAAAGAATTTTTGCGCCTTCGTGAGTTGGGGGGACAAGATAAAAAGCTATGGTGGGTGTGGGAGTTCTAATTTCCTCTCCAAGCATGAGGTGAGTTGGAGTGGGAGTGCTTCAAGTGTTGCAACCCATGCAAATAGTGCTGCTCCAAGATGTAAATGTGGGAAAAACGCTGAGGTATACACCTCAAAAACATCTAAGAACACAAACAAAGCATTATGTGGGTGCCCTTATTTTAAGGTAATTAAGCACCCAATTTGAAAATTTTGGTTATAGCTGTGCGAAATCGATGCCAAAAAGGGAGAGATTGGAGTTATCAGGGACGAATTACAAAGGGTTTACGGAAAGGGATTTCAGAACTGTGATTTATGTTTCTAAATTAGGGTCCATATCACAAAACAGAACGAGATTGAAAATTGGGAATGAAAAAAACAAAACCACTCCAAAACGACGTAGCATTGTGAGCGAAAATTGAAATCTGTTTTGGCTCATAAACGACAACGTTTTGGGCAATTTGGATCTCCATTTTGTGTTTTTTAAACAAATTCCACGATGGAGATAAGGTAACAGTACACATAGGCAACTTAACGGAGCACATCATCATGTTAACGAGCGTCCCTGGATGGAAATGTATAGAAGGACTAACGTGTCTCATGTTTGTAATTGTTGGGGACTAACTGATTTAATTAATTTTTGTCAGAGACCAAAAGTTTACCCAAGTTTTTTCTAAGGGACCAATTTGGGCCGTTAGTCAAAGAGAAATTAAACCTTTGTTTTTTTAATCATTTTGTTCAAGTAAACTTTAGAGTCATTGTATCTTTGTCATACTATCTATCAGATTGGTTGAAATTTATCACTTGCACTTTTTGTTGCACAAAGTACTATTCGCAGCCCTTAATTTATTATAATTTTTACAAAGTTCCTTTTAGTAGTTGAAAACAAAAATACTTTTAGCGTCTAATTTATCCAATTGTTCTGTTTTTTCTTTGTTGTTCTGTGCTATACTCTCAACTTAAGGAGGATTCCTTATTCTCCCAACCCTTTGTAATTTTTTCGCTTTGTATTAATGAATGTATTCTTTTGTAAAACAAATATACATTTTCTTGTAGCTCATTTGAATGATAAAATGCAGACCGTAGAGAAACGACCTCGTGAAATGATGCTGAGGCGTGAATTCGCAAATGCTGTTGGGTATCTAAACCAAATTCTACCTGTAGAAAGCCATCTTAGATTTATTCACTGGGATTTTCACAAGTTTGCTAAGAGGTGAGCATGTTAAACTTTATCTCTTTGTCCCACAATAGCAGTCTCTTCATTTTATCTGACCATTCTTTATTCTGCTCTGGTGTTTTCGAAGCAAGTCTGCCAATGTTTTGGCAGTTTTAGGAGCCGTGGCAAGTGAAGCACTTGATTTAACGGGTTTTTACTACAGTGGCAAACCCAACATCATAAAGAGGGCCAACAAGAGCAACCGAACAAGCACAGGAAGGTATGATCCATCAAGAAAATTGTTACCTAACAGAGTCTTTTATTTGTTTTTTCATATAAGTGTTAGTTGAATTTTAGATGTAAATAGGAAATATTATCTATTTTTAGTGATCAGTATTTTTCTAACGATGCTCTTTTATATGCTAAAAAAGCAAGATATGAAATATGCAGGGGTCTGTGACCTTTTCCCCTTCATAACTTTGGTTATGAGGTTTACTTTCCTGCCGCTTTAGGCCCCTCTCCCCTCACTTGTATATGTGTTATTTTCATAACTTGGGATATAGAACTAGAAGTCTCAATTAGAAACATAAAATGATTGAATAAGCGCTCAATTCCTTTTCTTTTCATTTTTTCACCTTATACTTATCTAAAGCTTTCCTGGGTTATCTGTTTTTGGACTTTGAACTGGAAATTTGCTTTGGGTGATGTATTTGCCTTTTTATTTATTTTTCTTCATTTTTAGATGAATAAGAGAAAACTACAGTGAATCTGAAATAATGATTGATGACAAGTACAATGGAAAGCTAGGTCAGAGTATCAGTGCCACCGAAGAAATAATACCAGAAGTTAAACATCGATTCGAATTCTCCTTCTAGGGCCTTTAAACTTAGGTTCCCTTTGGACTACAAAATTAGAATTTCCGATTCTAATTTTCTGTTTGGGTTGCAAAAAGATTTATGAAATAATATTGTAAATTCCAATTTTGTTGTTCCAATGTATAATATGGATATAATCATAAAAAATACCTAAATAATATTGTTACCATAATGTTGAGAGTTCAATGTGTAAATAATTCAATTAAAATTTTATCTTGGTGGTGGTAGTGTTTTTGGCCAATGGTGATGATAAAACTTTGAAAGATTTAGAGAGAATTTGACAAAGGTTTTGTGGAATAGAAATGCTAAGTGTTTTCATCACTAGCAGGTTTATATATTTATATACACTTGAGATTGAGATTAAATGCACACTATTTACAAGAAATAAATTTAGATGATTCGTAAGTAGCATGAACTCACTATTTCCTAGAATAAGAGTCTCAATACAACTTTGATATTTCCGACACTCCCCTTCAAGCTGGACATAAAGATCAAATGCTCCAAACTTGTCACATATATAAGCGCTCCAAGAACCTCAAAGAGACTTGGTGAAGATATCTTCAAGTTAATCATTGGAGTTTACAAAAAAGTGGTAATTTCTCCTAAAACAATCTTTTCACGCATGAAGTGACAATCAATCTCTATATGCTTGGTAAATTCATGAAAAACCAGATTAGAAGCAATGTGCAACACGACTTGATTATCACATATTATTGTCATGAGACCAATTTGGCAAAACTTCAAGTCTTGAAGGAGTTGTTTTAACTAAATCAATTAACATGTAGTGAGAGTCATGGGTCCATATTCTGCTTCTGCACTTGACTTGGTAACAATACTTTGCTTCTTGCTTTTCTATGAAACAAGATTACCCCCAATAAGGACACAAAATCTGGAAGTCAATCTCCTATCAATAGGAGATCTAACCCAATCAACATCTGTATAAGCAACAATGTCTCTATATACGCTATTTTCATATATTAACCCATTTCCTAGAGAACCTTTAGCATATCTTAAGACTTGAACCGCTGCATACCAATGACCATCACATGGTGAATTAAGAAACTAACAACACTAACAACAACTGATATATCTAGGCTTGTCATAGTGAGATAATTTAATTTTGTCCCACTAGGCTTTGATATCTGCCTGGATTTGAGTAGGGCTCACCCTGATCTGGTAATAGTTTAACATTTGGATCCATAGGGCTATTAACTGGTTAACAGTCCAACATCCTAGTTTCTGCAAAAACGTCCAGAGCGTACTTTCTTTGGGAGACAGATATACCATTCTTTGACTGTACTACTTCAATCCAAAGAAAATATTGCAACTTGCCCAAGTCCTTAGTGTCAAAATGTCTGAACAAGTGTTGTTTCTGACTCTAAATACCTATGTAGTTAATAGCGCGCTATAGCAGCGTTAAGCGGTGTAGTGGAGCAGAGCAGCCCTTGGCCGCTACGGTGCTCGAATAGCATAGCGTTTTCTAATAGCGGCAATAGCGGCCGCTCCAACAAAGCGTGTTAAGAACGCATTTTTACCCCTCCTCAAATGGGCATCTAACGGTCATATTTGGGAGTATTGTCGATTTTTTGGACCTAGGTTAAATAATTTTCACCTCTACCAAGTTTTTTTTACTTTTGTTTTTATTGACATGAAGATTATAACTTATGATTATTAATCATGAGTTTGTGTTTGCAATTTTGGGTAACATGTTATGGTTTAGCATTTACATATGTGTATATTTAATTGTTTAGCTTGTGTGTATATACATTGCACTAGTGGTCATCCCACTCCCGTTATCTTGCTATAGCGGATTCGGGGGTCAGCCGCTACGTGCCGCTATCCAGGGTTGATAACTATGCTAAATACCCTTATGATCATTGCCAGTGATAACAATGACATCCACATCGACAACAAAGTAAATACTCCGATTAGAAGATGAATGTTCATAAAATATTGAGTGATCCTCCTTAGAGCGAATCAAACCAAATTGTTGTACGATTTTACTGAATCTACCAGACCAACACTGAGGAGATTGTTTAAGATCATAAAAGGACTTGTGCAACTTGGAAACTAAAATAGACTCCCCTTGAGCAACAAGCAAGAATGTGTCACTGTAATCAAGGCAAAAATCTGAGTGAACTCTTTAGCTACAAGGCGAACCTTCAAGTGGTCCACCTTACCATCGAGACCTACTTTGACAGTGAAAACCCACCGACAACCAACTGTAGATTTCTGAGGAGGGTGTGAAACAAGGGATCATGTATAGTTAGGTTCTAAGGCTGTCATCTCATCAATCATAGCATATTGCCAATCTCGATGGAAAAGTGCTTCTTGGATAGTTTTAGGAATGGAAATGAACAACAAGGAAGGAAAAAAACATAATGGGGTGATGATAAACAATGGTAACAAACAATGGTAACATAAAAAATTATAAATGGGGTGAGTATTATGAGAATGAATGCCATTTTGACCTGAGCATGTGGAAGTGGAGAAACAGAGATGCGAGTATCTAGACAAAGAATTGGTAAGACTTGAGAGATGGAGGCTGGTTCAACTTGTCTAGAAATGTAAGGTGTATCCTCGAAAAAACGTGATATCAACATAGATATAAAAATGATGATTAGGTGGAGAATACCCAAGGAAGACACATTTGACAAGTTGGGCAGTCAACGTGTCCAATCTTGGAGAAAGATCATGGAAAAAGCATGTAGAACTAAAGACACGAAGAGGAACCTTATAAAATGGTTCTTCAGGAAAAAAGAGAGAATGAGGAACTTTATGATTTAAAACAGAAGAGATTGAATGCACACTATTTACAAGAAATAAATTTAGATTGCTTAGAGATTTGTAGAAAAATGTAATATTGTTCATGAAAAATTCAGATGATAACCCAATGGGTTATATATACACCTAGATAATAAATGCACACCTATTTAAAAGAAATAATTGAGCTAATTCCTATGCATTAATGACTCTAACTATTAACTAGGAGAATGAGAAACAAAAATATTAGGGTCTATTGCAGTATTTTCATCTGCTGTTCCAAGTTTCATATTCCAAGGAAGTATTTCAGCCTTCCTACTGCCTTGATCACAAATTCCTTAGCCAAACACTGATTTAGAACCTGTTTCTCCTTAACATCATTCTCGTCACTATTATGTCATCCACATATGCCAAGAGTGTCGTGACTCCCCCTAAAGAAGAGTGTTCAGTAAACAATGTATGATCCCCTTGGTTTTGTTTGTATCCCATAGCCAACATAACTCTTGCAAACCTTCCAAACCACGCCCATGGCAATTGCTTAAAGCCATAGAAGGCCTTCTTCAATTTACATACAGTATTGGAATTCAGATTCTTCACATAGCCTAGTGGAACCTCCATGTAGATTTCTTCTTCTATATCTCTGGGCTAGAATGCATTTTTGACATCAAATGGCTATAAGTCCCAACCAAACTTAGTTGCTAATGCCAATAAAGCTCTGTTCATCTTTGCAACTGGAGCAAAGGTCACTAGGTAATTGTTGCCATAGGTTGGGTATACCCTTTAGCTACCTGTTGTGCTTTGTATCTTTCTATTGACCCATTTGCTCTATACTTCGCTGTGTACACCTATTTACACCCCACAGGTTTCTTTCCTATCGGCAACTGCACTAACTCCCAGGTTTTATTCTTTTCCAATGCCTCCATTTCCACATTAATAGCTTGTTTCCACTTTTCATTGGACAAAGCCTCGGATAGGGTGGTAGAGATGACAATGGTGTTTAAGCTGCCTAGAAAGGCCCTATGTGATTGTGAGAAAGACCTAACTCTAAATGGTTTTACTTTTTTTTTTTTTAAATACGGCCTGATGGCATCAATTAATCCATGTAACCTAGTAGCTGACCACACCTAGCGGGGTAAGGTATGGTGGTTGTTTGTTGTTGCTGGTGTTAATTCCAGGGATTCTTATTTGACTGAACATAATTGCAGTTTAATCTTATATTTTGTAAAAGAGCAAGTAAGATGTTGCTTAATGAAAGGAAGTTCTATTTACATTCAACTAATTGTCAATTTTATAGGGATACTTCGCTTAGAGATCTGAGAGCTAGTTCTGGGGATCTTGCAAGGATTGGAAACAGTAATGAAAGTCTGAATTCTGTAGTTAATCGAGAAGGAGAGACTGACATGAGCCATCAGAACAAAAAAGATAATTTTAGTGGCGATGCACCCTGTTTTCAGAGTGGAGTTCTCCGTACCAACTGCATTGATTGCTTGGACCGTACGAATGTCGCCCAGTATGCTTATGGTCTTCAAGCTTTAGGATGTCAGCTCCATGCAATGGGTTTGACTGATGTGCCAAAAGTGGATCCTGATAGTAGCATTGCTGCAGCTCTAATGGACATGTATCAAAGTATGGGTGATGCTCTTGCCCAGCAGTATGGTGGTTCTGCAGCTCACAATACTGTATGAATACATATTTATGTGATTCTAAATTCAATCTGTTGGAGAATATTTAATTTGTTTATTTGCGTCCTCTTCTGCTGCTCTTTTGATATATGTTTTTTTGGTGAATGACAGGTGTTCCCAGAGAGGCAGGGAAAGTGGAGAGCAACAACACAATCAAGAGAGTTTCTAAAATCCATTAAGCGATACTATAGCAATGCTTACACTGATGGTGAAAAACAAGATGCAATAAATTTGTATTATTCCTACCTCCTTTTTTATCTTAATATATTTCTTTTCCTTTTTCTAGATGGGATTCATAACTCATCTTTAATAGTTTTAGTTTTCTGATGTTTAAATACCATGTACCTTGGTCAATCTTGTCTTTAGTAATGGTCTTAAATATTCATTGCATTGTTCTATTGCCAGATTTTTAGGTTATTTCCAACCACAGGAAGGGAAACCTGCTCTCTGGGAGCTGGATTCAGATTATTATCTCCATGTATCTGGGATTGGGGATGATCTAATCCCTGAGAAGTGGTGAGTCCTCCTTGTTTAAATACTTAATGACGGGTAATAAAATCCATCACTGACATGTTTTTATATGATATGTTACATTTTGCATTGGTTTTCCATTCTTTATATGTTTTATATAGCTGACCCTACTTAGAGGGAAATTGATAGGATACCGGGCCCAAATGCTGTTAAGGATGGGCTTAAATACTAATTAGGAGGGAAAAGCATGTAATGAAGGGGTGAGGAGGGAAAGTTAGTTAGGGGAGAGAGAAAACAAATCTTAGATCTGATAAATAAGGGAATTCACGATGGGGAGGGATCATGTGAATTGTTTTTGGGTTTATTGGCTTTGAGCTTGTGGTTGGGAATTTAATCCTTGCTGGGAGCATATTGCTCTGCTCTTACTTTTCCTGTATTTTCTTTCCACTTTTCTGATAGAAGATTCAATAGCAAACATAGGGGCATCAATGGCATCGTATCATTGCGTCGCCATCCTGGTGTGCATACACTGCAGTCTTCTTAATTTGCTCCGAATGAAATCACTAATTGATAGGATTCAGATCCTATCTTGCAAAGAAGACTGTATTAATGGAGAAAAGTGGAAGGAAAATACAGGAAAAGTGAGAGCAAAATGCTCCCAGCAAGATGTAAACTCCTAGCCCCATGTTCAAATCCGAAAAACCTAAAAACGATTCACACGATCCCTCCCCATCATGAATTCCCTTATTTATCAGATCTAAGATTTGTTTTCTCTATCCCCTAACTAACATCCCTCCTCACCCCCTCATTACATGTTTTTCCCTCCTAATTAGTATTCAGGCCCAGCCTTAACAGCATTTGGGCCAAGTATTCTATCGGAAAAGGCTTTGATTGTTGTATACGTTTATATACTATTATTCATTTGCATTTTCAATCTTCAATTTCCTTCTGAATTTTGCAGTTCTGAACCAAATCCCAAGCCTTCTAGAAGAGCTGGAATGACCTTCTCTCCTGTACCAGCTTGCAGAGAAGACTTCTCACGCATAAAATTGACTTCATTTGACAAGTTAATTGAAAAGACCTGTAGTACAATTAAAAATGTGAGACTTTGCAGTGAACCTGATCAGAGACCAGGCAGTGGTTCTGGAAACTGTGGTGTTGCACCTGATGCAGCGTAATTTCCCTTATTCTAAGTAGCTGTTTGATTATTTTACTTCCCACTTTTATTCTCTTGATTATAGAGTGCCGTCTTTCTCTAATTATTTTTTTGCTAATGCACATGTAAATACTATCATTTTTCCTGCTTCTTGTTGACGAATGACAACAGTATTTGATAATTTCCCTTGATTCATGCTTCTTAATACTTGCATCACTTAGTTGCTTTGTATTTCTGTTATTATTTATTCAAAAAATGGATTGGTCAGCATGCAGTATTGTCCTGTGCTTTCCCTTCTGTTCCTTCAGCATAATTTTTCTCTTAATGCTTGGGAATCTGAATGTGCACTACATTTTCTTTTATTATTTTCCTATTGCCTTTTACATTTTATATTATAGCACCTTCATCAGTAGAAGATCAAAGTAAATTCCAATGGTGGGCAGTGTGTCAGACTGATGTGAAATGGAAAAATATTCTGTGCTCTTGTTAACTTCTGGTAATATTTGTTGAGTCACTGTTTGTCTGTTGATCTTATCTAGTGAGATACAGCTTAAAAGCCCAAATTGGCTTTTTGGCCAGAGAAAGTATGAAGAAGGTTCCTCTGCGGCAAAAGTTGCTTCTCGTGAAACTGAAATTGAAGGATCTCAGGCTAATGGCTTTTGCAACTTGAATTGGCTTTCATCTGGCAATGATATGAATGAAGATGACGTTTTCCAAAGGTGTGTATCTAAAAAGTGCATTATCGTTGCAATTTGCAAATCTTTTATGCCCCTTCCATTTTGTCCTATGATGTTCAGTGTCCCATTTAGTTATTTTTCTACTAGCTAACACCTGTACTTTGGGTCACCACTAACCAATTTGTTTGTTTATCTAATGTATTGTGATTTGTGAGCTTTGGACAGAGCTAAGCTATGCCAACAGACCAGTATGAATGATAAAATAGAGCTGATGGGAACATGGAATTTTGAACGTAGTCAATTTTCTGCAATTAGCAGTAACTATGTTGCAGTTGGTTTACAGTATAAAGAAGTTTCCTTTAAAAGTTGTTAAGTTCTTTTCTAGGACTTACTGTATTCAAAAGTGCCAGAAAACAAAAGTTGTGTTAGTCTATTACTACTATTCTCTGATTGGTTAAGAATCCGATGTTGTCCATTTGGTGGCATCTTACAGCTTAGACAGTCCCACATTAGTTTCTTTTTATCCTCTTAGATGCCTTTAGTTTGTTCAGTTTACAGATGATTCTCTTTGGACTTTTAATTTTCAAGGTACCTTACAATAACCTCAGCAAACGAGGCCAACGGTTGGTATGGAGGTACTCTCCTTGGTGATCAAGATGAAAACAGTGAGATATATAAACATTATGCGGCGTTATGCGAGGTATGTGCTAATACCTTTCAACCCTATGCTATTGCTACCACTTTCACATGAATAATGACCATGCCTATGCTGCTTTGAATCTTTGCATTGTTCTATGAATCGCTACCATTGCTTGCTTGAAATAAAGCGCAGTAAACAGAGGTCCAGACCTCTTCTTGAGTTTAACTATCTGCATGGCTAGTTGGTATATCATGTTTCTTTGTTTTTTTTTTTCAATAAGAAAGAAATGGATGTATGTCCAGGTGGTTGTGGGGGGGGGGGGGGGGGGGGCTAAAATAGGTGTCTACTCTCCATGTTAAGATATACTCCCTCCGGTCTCTATTATAAGCAAAAAAGTTTCAAATTTCTTGCTTCAATATATAAGCAAATTTCAACTACTTCCATTCAATTTAATGATGTTATTCACAAAATACCATTCATTTAGTATATATTTTGTTTTCCAATGACTCCTTTTATTCCCAACAACACAAGCAACTCCTTTTAACAATGAAGATTGAAGTTTTGGATGAAGGATAATTTAGGTAACATACTTAATTTTTTAAATAAGATTAACAAGATTAAATGAGATTAACTAGCCACCTTAATATGTGTGTTCTATTTAATTTTTGCTTATAATAGAGAAGAGGGAGTATGCTTTAGCAAGTCATTAGCTATTGTGTAGTGTGTACCTGATCAACCTTTTTAGGTGAAATTATTGTATAGACCCTGCCTATTTTCCTCGTTGTGGAACATTTCAAAAGATAAGAGAGGTCGATGCATCTGAAAGTGGTCCCATCAAGAAAGTTTTTTTTTTTGGGTTGGTATATGTGCAGGTTGAAGGATAATAAATCCTAGGTCTGACTCACGTCGAGTTCTGTTTGTGTACTATAACCCAACATGCAAGAAATGTATATGAGAAAGAAATAAACAAATGAATAATGAATAAAGCAGATAGAAGAACATGCAGGATGTGCTGTGTTGTGTTACGTTATTACATCTTATGTATGCATGTTTGTTGTCAAATTGTAGTTTTTACCCACATCACTCTTTGGAATATGCAGGGACCTGCCTTGGAACTTTTCCAAAATGACCCTGAGAGGGAGCAACACTATGCAGATGCTTTAAGCATGAGTTCATTTGAATTTGTTAATGATGCTGCCATTGCAGCAGAAATGGAAGCAGCTCTAAAGGAGTATGACCAAGTTGGTGCGGACCTTGGGATCATTCCCAAATCTTGTAAATTCTTTGCTGATGATCCAAGCTGGTTGACGAGATGGTTAATTGGGGAAGAAAAAGTACCAAGGATATGATGAGTCATTGTTTTGGCTTGTATTTTGGAACACTTTATTTTTGTACTATTTCTTCAACTCGTGTTTAGTATTTGCAAAAATTTAATTCTTTAATCGCGTTCCACTTTGGTTCAAAATGGCACCGTATTGACATACTGTTGTTTATCACACCACTTTTTATATTTAAATTCTAATCATCAGTTTATTTATTGTTGTTTTCAAAGCAATACAACTAATAAACAAGACTATATATATATATATATATATATATATATATATATATGGGGTTTTTATGTGAGAGTGAGAGAAGCAAATCTTGACCATTAAAATCATACATGGATGGTCATAATTAAAAGTTGGTTAGTGATCATGTGACCATTTAAAAAAGTCATATGACTTTATGTTCTAATCTTAATCATTCATGATTTGATCCAAAGGCTACGATTTACTCCTCTCACTCTCATATAAAAGCATTCTTCTTACTTGATACATCTCTTATATATATATATATATATATATATATATATATTGTCTACTATTTTTTTGATCACATATTTTGTTGGCTATAAACATATGATATTTCAATAATTTTTTAGTCTAAAATAAATATATGTATAAACTATCCGTAATATTTAGCCAATTATACTAACTTAGTTTGTGTATCATAATTTGATAAATTCATTTTTATTCTTGTACTATCTGATTGACATTGTTATCAATACATATTATAATAATTCATATATTCGGCGGACAAAATATTTGATAGCATGATATTTGTTCAAAAGTTATTGAACTAAATGAATGAGACAAGAGACAAGAAAATAATAGAAAAATTATTTTTTAAATAATAGATACACATTTTAAATTTTATATCCATCATTTATTACGGTGTATATTAAAAAATATTTATTAAAGTAACATAAATATATAGATATATATAAATATATATAATAGACTAGAAAAATAAATAAATACTTATATAAAAAAAAATCTTTAAATTCTAATCCAAAGGATCGAAGGTTGTAGGGATATTCCGGAACGTGGGGAGTCAAAGATCTTAATTATGGTGATTCATTAAAAAAAATTTAAAGATTTTTTTAGTATAGAACATCAAATAACTAATTATAAATACTTTTTTATTTTTTAATAACCTAATTATATTAGTTTAATTACTATGCACTGACAGTGTAAAACATTTTTACACAGATAACCAATCACTAATTATGATATGAATGACTTTTAAAGTAATTAGGGTAAAAATCAATTTTTTTTATTGATGTGTCAACTTATAATTGGATGTCAGTGTAAAAATGTTTTACATTGTCAGTATATAATAATTAAACTCATTATATTAAGTCAATGGTTAGTCCAACATTAAAAAATTAAAAAATGGGGTGAAGTGTAATTTATAATCGAATTTGCATTTTATTGTTATATGCTTGAAGGTAAGAGTTTAATTGTTATGCACTGTCAGTGTAAAGTTTTTTACACTGACAATCAATCAAAAAGTATGGTGTGTGTGACTTTTGAGGTAGATAGGATAAGAGTCAAACACTTTAGCTTATTTGACAACTTTTGATTGGTTATCTGTGTAAAATATCTTTACATTGAGAGTGTATACCAATTAAATCTGAAAGGTAATTTGGTGTAATTTACTTTTTTATTAATTGTTTTGTATACAAGTAAATGTGTAAATTCATTTATTTTATTATTATTATTATTATTATTATTATTATTACGAACTGAGCAATGTGCGTTATGAATTTTATGTGGGATGCAGTCAGTGTCTGATATGAAATTCATATTTTCATATCAATAATGAATAGAGTGCGTTAAAAGGGTGTGTTTTATAAGGGCTCAGGTAATGAGTGGAGAGTAGAGAGTAGAGGTAGCAGGAAGAAAGAAATGGAGGACATTGAGGATTTGCTGGTTGGCAGCACAAACGGGACTCCGCCCGGTTTCCGGTTGCCATTAGCGGCTGTTGGCGTCGGAACAAAGAGGAACCGTAATCGACACTCTTCTTCTTCACCTTCAATCCCTGGCACTCAGGTTACGTCACTTTCTGAATCTTGTTTCTTGTTCGTTGTTTTCTCTTATCTAATAATTCTGTGATTGTCGTCGTTGCTTGCATAACAGACTATCTACATGAAAACCTTTGGATGCTCCCATAACCAGGCAAACCCAACTCACTCATCAACATCATATTTATTTATTATTAATTCAATAATAATAATAATTGATTAGTGTTTTAATTGTTTGAAGTGAACAGAGTGATAGTGAATACATGGCTGGTCTGCTTTCAGCTTTTGGTTATTCCTTATGTGACGATCCCGACCAAGCAGATCTATGGCTCATCAACACGTATATTGCATTCCTTACTCTCTCTTTTTTAAGGCCATTCCATTCATTTGATAAGGCTACAAGTAACTAAACCTATTCAACTGAACAATAATATTATACACTTATGAAAAGAAAACCATTACCATTGCTGTCTGTGTGTGGTGTTTCTTTTGCAGTTGCACGGTGAAATCCCCTAGTCAGTCTGCCATGGATACCATAATGTCAAGAGGAAAATCTTCAAATAAACCACTAGTTGTTGCCGGCTGTGTCCCTCAAGGAAGTCGACATTTGAAAGAGCTCGAAGGGATCAGCATTGTTGGAGTCCAGCAAATTGATCGTGTTGTAGAAGTTGTTGAGGAGACTCTAAAAGGTCATGAAGTGCGCCTTTTCACCCGTAAGACCTTGCCAGCACTTGACCTTCCGAAGGTCAGAAAGAACAAGTTTGTTGAGATTCTTCCTATTAATGTTGGTTGTTTGGGTGCTTGCACTTATTGCAAGACAAAGCATGCTCGGGGTCACCTAGGGAGTTACACAGTAGATAGCCTTGTAAGTACTGTGATTGTGACCTACACTTTTTTTGTTATATCTCAGTTTGCTCATATATTAATACTTCACTAATGCAGGTAGGGCGTCTAAAATCTGTCATATCTGATGGAGTTAAAGAGATATGGCTGAGCAGTGAAGACACTGGAGCATATGGTAATTTCTTAATGCTCATCTAACTCCATCAATTGATTTTGCTAATATAAGATATTTGCAGACCTGATCTTAAGAAATTCTCTTTTTAACTAATGCATACACATCCGAGCAATTACGTTATTCAGAGAATGTTATAAAACCGAGGTTAGGTTTTAGATCAGTGGTTTCTTAGGTCATGATGTTTTGCAGGTCGTGACATTGGTGTCAATCTTCCGACTTTATTGAATGCGATAGTACCAGAACTACCAGCTGATTCAAGCACGATGCTCCGTATTGGAATGACTAATCCACCCTTTATACTTGAGCACCTGAAAGAGATAGCACAGATTTTGCGGCATCCATGTGTGTACTCTTTTTTGCATGTACCAGTTCAGTCTGGAAGTGATACCATTTTGAGCGTAAGTCATGAAAATTATTGATAATATTTGTGTACAATAATGTGCTAAATAATATATTGGCTACTCTGAATGTCTCAGGCAATGAATCGGGAATATACTGTGAGTGAGTTCAGGACTGTTGTAGATACCTTAACTGAGCTTGTGCCAGGGATGCAGATTGCCACTGACATAATATGTGGATTTCCTGGTTAGTGGATGGTCTATGTTACATGTTCTGTTACATAATTTCCTGACCTGCATATAGTTATTTTCAATAAACATCTACAGTAAAATAACTCTTGGAGTTGTGAAACATTTTATATGAAAACATGCCACATGGTAGTTCAAACTTCAAAGCTTGAGATTCTTATACACTGAGTTAATCATAAATGACAAAATAATTGATGGAACATTATGTTTGGGGTGTCATTTGCCAACAGGAAATGTGAAACAATGTTCTCTGAATCTTAAGATTTTACTGCAAATGATTGAAATGATTTGGAATTTATATAGATAATCTGGAAAGTACAAAAAAAAATTAAGTGCATGGATTTTGTAAAGTAACACTTATTTATTGGGCCTTTTCAGGTGAAACTGATGAAGATTTTGAACAAACTGTCAACCTTGTTAAAGAATACAAGTTCGCTCAAGTTCATATTTCACAATTTTATCCACGACCAGGTATCATCTGGCATATCTGCTTGCCAATCCATGATTTATTAGTATGGTTGCTTTGTATGTGGTATCATAATTTGAAAAGCACCCCCCACCCCCCCAATGTTGGGTCAGAATTGTTGTACGTAACTTGTAGAGGCATATTGAATGTGTCAATGTGCAATGATAACCACATTTTGAAGATGAAATTAAAGTAGGTACTAAATCACTAGGATACTCCAGGAGCAGGATTATGATTTCTTAGGTCCCAGGGTGCTGTGTATGCACCACTTCTTTCTTTTTTCTTTTCTTTTTCTGGTTGTGGGTGGGGGTAGTTTTCTGCCTTATGAGTTGTGACTGTGGCCACAGGTTCTATTCGCTGAAACAGCCTCTTTGCTTATAGGAGGGGTAAGGTTGCATACATTTGACGCTTCCCAAACCCCACATGTGGGAGCCTCATGCACTGAACTGCCCTCTTAATTGTTTTGTTTACTTACGCCAAAACTAATCCAAAATTGTGTGTGGAGATGTTTCTTGCAATCAAAAAGTGCTCCTAATTTAAGTCTAAGGCCACTGACAGTCTTAATAGATGCATTAAGCAGCGATGAAAAGCTCTTCCATTTTTCATTTTTACCTCTTTTCTGGGTGCTATTGTATGCTTTTCACCCCTTATAAAGGGCCACACAATGCCCCCGTCCTTTTGAAAGATTATTACTAAGGGAAGTGCTTCTGTAAACAGTTATTGTTTTCTTGGTGAAGAATACTGCCATAAACCTGGGTAGTCAATAGCGGCCGCGCGGCTGCTATACCTGCGTAGCAGAGCGGAGCAGCCATGGGCCGCAATGGAATCGCGTGTTGTGGAGCAGTTTCACGTAGCGGCTGTGAATAGCCGAAAATCGCAGCCTGTAGTGGTGCTACAGTGAAGCCCGGGCGAAATGCCAGTTTTGCCCTCAAAAAATGGCCGCTCCTGCCCTTTTTTGGAACATTTTGGCCATTTTGTTTTGATCTATGTCATTTACACATCAGGTTGACCCTTTTTCTCTTTTACGTTCAAAGCAAAAACGAAAACAAGGTTTCCACTTTCTCTTCTCCAGCGTCATCCCTGCCCTCTTTTCCGGCGAGCCTGCACTCTCTTCTCCTGCGACTGATAGTACTTCTTTGCTGCTGCGTCTTCCCCTGTTTCTTTGCTGTTGCATCTTTTTCTGCAACTGATAGGACCTCCTCCCCTTTGCATTTTCTTCTTCTGTAACTGATAACATGGCTTCATCTTAACCACCTATTCCACTAACTCCCCAGACCAGTGTCTTTAATTTTGAGTATTTTCCTATATGCGTATGGTATAATTTTCTTATATTGTTTCCCTAAACATCAGTGTAGTGGCCATCCCGTTACCCGCTATCCCGCTATAGCGTTTTGGGGGTCGGCCGCTCCGCTCCGCTATCCGCTATTGACTACATAGCCATAAACATCTTTTCTTTTGGTGAATGGTTATGAGCAAACAAAGGAGATATGGAGATTCCTTTTTATCAATTGATACAGGATACATGATCTGCTTACTTCTTTTTTTCTCCCTCAGTTTGTTAGATACCTATTAGGAACTAACTTTGTTATAACTGTAAGTTAACAATTACAACAAAATCTTAATTGTAATTGAGAGGAGTGGCTTATAAATAAAAGATGAATAGTTTAGTTGAGGTTTATTCATTTGGGGAGAGACCAGGCTCTCAAATACTAGGAATTCAATGTAAACATCAATAATATTAATATCATAGTTTTGTCCTCAATTCTGATTGAGTTCTATCACACTTTCTGTATCTTAGGTGATTTTGTTTAATTGCTTTTCTTGATAATCCTCCGAACTTAGTATGTTGTACATTTGCAGATATAAAAACATATTTTCTGTTTGCTTGAGTTGGATATGACAATTTATATTAATTAACCAGTTTTATGTTTGATGTTAGGATGCTTTTCCTTTTCCTTTTCTTTGTTAATTTTTTTTCTCTTCCAAATCTATTACTATACTGGGGAGGGGGGTTGGAGCTGTTGGAAAATTTGCATTCATCTAGTTCGAATTCGGGTGCCTAGAAAATCAGCCCGTCCAGGTCAGCACCATGCCAAAGGCCTGATGGCATTTGTGTAGGATGCTAATGGCGGGGGGTTTCTTTACTTTCATTTTAAAATAATGTTACTTACCCCTGCTAATTAATAGTTGTAAAATGAGTAGGCACACCTGCTGCAAGGATGAAAAAGGTTCCAAGTAATGTGGTGAAGAGAAGAAGCCGTGAACTGACAAATGTCTTTGAAGCCTTCACACCATATAATGGGATGGAAGGCAAAGTGGAAAGAATTTGGATTACTGATATTGCATCTGATGGAGTTCACTTGGTAAGGCAGTGTAGTATATATTGAATCATGATTTGATTTTTGGTGCTTAAAGTTTATTCCATTAAAGTATGTATTTATTGCAACCAATACATACATGTGGCTATGTGCTGTAACCCTTTGGTATCCCTGGCATCTAAACACTGCATATTTTTATTGCCATGAATCTGCCAAAGTGCCAAAAATAGAAGCCTGGAGAAAAGCTAGAGATGAGGTTCTTTTCTTTTTGTCTTTTTACCTCATTTTCTTTTATCAAGAGTAACATTGGAATCCACAGTTTTTTTGTTTTCAAACTTTTACACTCTCGATAATCTTGCAGTTCGTTTTGAAATACAATAATTGAAACTTTAGTTGGTTTAGCTGCGAAAATGTATTTTGCTTTCATTCCAAGGACTTAGGATCTTTCTTCAGCATAACTGGGGTCGATAAAATGTGAATTCGTTGAAGCTGTGATGCACTCCTTAGGTTGAACTTGTGACTTTCATATATTATATTTATTCATATGTGGGGTCCTGTCATCATTTAATTAGATTTTTTCTTCAATTTCCAAGGTTGGTCATACAAAGGGATATATACAAGTTCTTGTAATTGCTGCGGACTATATGCTGGGAACTTCAGCTATGGTTAAGATAACATCCGCGGGAAGGTGGTCGGTTTTTGGGGAAGTAATTGAGACGGTCAAACACGTAAGTGACCTTAAAGTTTCAAGCAAGCAGATTCCTAATCAGGATATGCCTTCTCTCTGCTATAACCCAGCCGCCAAGACTGGTGGATTCTCAGAAGAGCCAGAATCTTGTGCTTGTGGAAATGACAGCTGCTGTGGTCTGAGTACCCTTGAGAAGAGCGACAACTCAAGAGGCTCTTCAGTGCCACAGAATCAAAACAGTAGAAACTTTGTTGGATGGATACTGAGGAAGCGGAAGCATCTGCACAGAAGGGTAGAGGAGGGTGAACTTGCCTCAGCCTCAGGGTCTGTTTCAAAGCAAGAAGGGGCCCATGGAAGCATGAGAAAGTTTGACTTTGTTGATAAGGCTCTTTTGGGTGGAATATCTATCAGCATCTTGACGATTATTGCTCTAGTAGTAGCTCTTACGTTTAATGTTATTTGGTCCCAGTAAAAGGCTGTTAGTGTTATTCCATATTTTACAAATTGTTCAGATTTTCTCTAGTGTTTGTGTGCACTTGGTACTCTTCTGCCAAATCTCACTCCACGCAGTAGTTTTTACGGCAGTGTATGATATGATTCATAGAAAATCCTTTTTGGGCATGTTTTATGAGTGAACGAACTTGCTTGTTTTATAGCTAATTGAGACTGGCCATTCTTTTGCAACAGTTGACTGGGGTGGTTAGCAATAATAGGAAGTGCAGTATTTAATAATAAAGCCGTTAGAAGCATGAAGGAATGTTTATTTTCATATCTGAAACAGAAATTCTCGGATACATGTATAATGAAAGTGGGCTTTTTGCTATAGATAGGGGGGAGGGGATACTATGCACATCTTTGGTGTTCCCTTTTTATTTGGGTGTAACGGTGCAGTTCTGTTTATTGATATTCATTTAGAGATATATATACTTGTATACAATAATAATTCAATAACAGGTGAGGGTGAGGGGATTAAAAGAAACATCCACAGCCAGGGTTCATAGCATCATATCTGATTTAGAAGGCAATCTCTTGAAGAAATTAACTGGCACCGATGGCATCTTGTTCCTAAAGCGAGGATGACGAAGCATGTAGAGGCCTACTGGAATTGCCACTATTTGGAAGGGAGTAGCGTAAATGAAGACGGCCCAGATAAGTGAGAAGATGATGAAGATAGCGGTGGCCCTTGGGTCTCTCCAACTTAGTAGGGCTTGAGCTCTTTCTCCTTGAGTAGCCAAATCTCCAACCACGGTCTGTACCCTACCTCCCACACTCCGCAATCTGTCATACCTCATTCTCACAATATCTGAAGGTTTTGTAGTTGGAAAAGTGTCAAATTCCTCATCCAGTTCATCTGGGTGGGCTGTTTCTGCTTGTGAAAGCCTAGCATCCATGTGGGGTGGATTCCTTGGCCTGAACCGGTAGTTCCAAATCCCAATTACAAACAAGCAAAGGAAAATGGTGGGCAAGATGAGTTCTGGGTAGCAAACCAGTATGAAGTACAAGACGTGAACAAGGCAAGTTGTAACCGGGTTTCTCCAAGTGCAAATGTCATTAAACCATTTACACACACCAGTAAAAGCGGAGAGGAGTGACATAATGCGGTGAAAGTTGGCTTTGCTTCTCCTGAGGCTCCACATATGGTAATCCACATCAAGCATATACTCAACTGCTTCACGTCTAAGTGGTGGCTCAGCCCTTGCAAGGCGTGCTGCCACGATCTGCATGGCCTGGTGGCGGAGCCAATCTATGTGCCTAACAGGAATGGGTTGGACATAGTGCATTTTGGGAAGCAATGGCCTTCCATACTGTGCTACCATATTAACCCAAGCTGTGCAAGTGAACCTCACTGCCAAGTGAAGCTCTCCATTCTTCTTCAGCCCGTTAGATTGGAGAACCAACAGAGGATAATAATGAGTATATACCCTATCAGTTTCTAGAGTTGATAACCGAATCCTTACCTTCCCAATCCTCTGATCTCTACTGTCAGTGCTCCCATTAACGTGGCAATTGTCAAACACCCCGACTGTGATGACAGTGCATGGATCATGAACTTCCCAAGTACACTGCTCGTTCCATCGCGGGGACAAGGTGTCAAGCAGGGTTCTTGTTCGAACCCACTTGTTGCCATACTTGGCCACGCAGTATGCATCGGTAGCCCTGCCTTCCCTGGCCTTCATAGGCAGCAGATTCCTGGCACTCAGTATCCCAATTTCAAGGATCCCAATGTTTGTCCTCCTCAAATGTTTGGAGGATGGCTGAAGGTCACTGCTGAAGTGTGTGGATTCGTCAAGCACATGATACCCGGCCTCCAGACAGATTCGGATGTGAATCTTGCTTGAGAATTTCTCCCTCCTCTTCTCAGTTTCTTGCTCCCCCACCGCAGAAGGCCTATGCAAGTTGTACCAACGAGCATCAGGGGGCTTGCCGGTCTCGTTTCTGATTGGAACACTCCTGACTGATATAATCTCCCTTCCCAATATCTCAACATTGTTAGGACCTACTCTGTCCTCAACCGTGACAATCAAGACATCCTCAAATGGCTCTGCTGCCACAAACATGAGCTCATCATTCCAAACTGGGTTGGTGGCCCTCATGGGTGAAGGCCCCGTGTATCTCATCTGATTCCCGAGTTGTACCCTCACAACTGCCTCCGGAGCTCCTCTACCTCTCTCGGAAGGGACAAGATCTTGAGCTTCAATTACTTGAATTCTAAGATAGTAAAGCTTTGGTGTGAAATATACCTTGGATCGTGTGTTGGCAAGGTTGGAGTGAGTGACGTTATGAGCATCAGAGTGCCAGGCCTCAGGAAAGGACTCATCAGCTTGTGTTCCCATCCACACCGCAAGCATGATTTCTCCATTGTTGTGTACTCTCTGCCCTTTCTTATCCTCCAATCTGTACCACTGAGGGGCCAAGGGGCTGTCCGGGGGTACCCGAAGAGGAACCTCGGTAAGATCAAACATGACCCTACCCACAAAATCATCTTTCCCAATATCCTTATCCTTCACACTCACTTCAACCAAATTTGATTGCAACCTGTCCTTGGAGAAGGCAAATATTTGGTTCCACACAGGGTGTTGGTTCTTCTCCAAGTGCTTTGTTATGCCTTTGTAGTTACCAAGCTTGACTTCCACATAAGGGTCGAGGCTTCCGGAGACATCCATGACAGGAAGATATCTTGCCTTCACCACATTGACGTACAAGTAATGCATCTGTTCCACTAAGTCGTAGGTAGTGGATACCTTGTTCCCTCCTCTATAGCGCAAACGAGCTGCCAGTGGTGGACTTGTCTCCACCAATCCATATTCAGGGTTTTGCTTTGGGATCTGCATTAACATAACATTGGGTGGCCCAGCTTTTGCAAAATCAGCCCGAGGAGGAGGAGGAGGAGGCCTGGCTTTCTCAGTTGTTGCACTTGAAGCAGCAGCAGCAGCAGCAGCAGCAGCAGCTCCAATGGAATGAAAAGTTCTCACTTCCTTTTCTGTCTTCTTCTTCTTCTTCTTCTTGTTCTTCTTCTTCTGTTTCTCAAAATCACCAATCATGCTTTCCTCATCATCTGCTATTTTGTAATTACTACTAGTGTTTATTCCTGTTGTCTCCTCATGTTGTGAAGGAGGAGGAGGAGGAGGAACAGTAGTATAAGTAGTAGTAGTAGTAGAAGGATCATGAAACGCATAAAATCTAAGATCAATTTCTCCCTTGGGATGTGAGAAGAGACCACGTTGCTCAAGTGGGTAGCGTCGGACAGTAGCCTCAGTTTCGGATAGAGGGACAACATCACCTGAAATTATGACTCTTCCAAGGCACTTTTTGCGGTCGTAATTGTTGTATACAGCCACTGCAATTGTCTTGTGAGGAAGATGTGTGGGGTTATTAATGTTGAACACTAACTTGTCTTTGTGCTTCGTATCAGTACTCTGCTGTTGCTCATCAAAAACTACCTCTACCAACCCTTCTCCTCCATCTACCCCCTTCAGGTCGATGGCATCCACAACTTCAACCACCAGCTTGTTCATCTTATTTTATCTTATCTTATCAGCTTCTTTTGCAATTATATAAAAAAGAAACAAAGAGTGGGAGTGAAGAATAAGAAGAAGAAGAAGAAGAAAATGATGATGATGAGATGCTCATTTGGAGTGTGAAGACAGAAACATATATGTTGGAGAGAGAGAGAGAAAGAGAAAGAGGAGGATATGTATTGTATTGTATTGTATTGTATTGTATTGGACATGGTGTTTGGTGGGTGATCTGAGGTGGCCCGGTCCATTCATTCATTCATTCATTCATTCATCCATATGGCTTTGATAGGGAGGGAGGGAAGGGAAGGATTCTAGTGCCTACTTTCTACGTCCGCTAGCTTGCTTAGGAAGGATGATGGTGATGGTGGGGTTTAGACTTTACGGACATAAATTTAAGTTGTACTCATCTATCTATTTAACTTTCACTGCAAAACACACATACAATTACATTATATTTAATTTGCATTGCTTCATTTTAATCATTTTGCAATAGATTTATGTCTGGTGGTATAATAATTCTGTATATCAATACGAGTTTTTTTGTGTAAAATAATTCTGTATATTTCATTCGACAAATATTCTACTTATTAATAACATTTTTATCTTTTTTTTACTATTGTGGCCTGTGGGTGTTAACTGTTTATAGATTTGATTAATAATTTGGGTGTTGTTTGTTTTCGATCATGATGATGTGGGGTTGATGGTGGGGATAATCTTTTGGTGGATCAAATAAAAATAATAATAATAAAAAAATTAATTCATAGCGGTGGGCCAAATGCAAACTATGAATTGAAAACACACATGCACTATAATGCGTTAAAATTTGAAAGAAAAAGCAGATTCAACTTTTGATAGGATATCTCCTTCCGGATTTGAATCATCTACCGTTTTATTTAAAACAAAAAACCAAAAAACTGGAGCAAATCACAACTACAAAAATGTCATTTTAATGTTAAAAAACATAAATTGTAAAAGTTACAAAATACATATGAACCATTGGATGCATAACTGCATCTTGTACAGTGACTTTTACAGCTGCAGCTGATCCTTTTTCCTCTCCCTTCCAAAGGAATTAAGGCAGATCCAGTATTATTATTTATTATTTATTGAACTAATTTGTGAAGGTTGGTCTGACAAGTTTTTACTCCAAAAGGTTAGCGACACGATAAATCTGCTTTTGCGGAATAATATAGTAGGTATTCAGTTGGTTTTTGGTAAAATAATTTAAAATCAAGGATTACTATTTTCTTTAAGGAGTATTTATACAAGTACTTCCAAATAACCTTTTTTTTTTTTTTGAAGAATACTTCCAAATAACCTATTAATATAAGTTCCTAATAGAAATTAAATTTCAGTCAACTTAATTAACATTGTCCGTTCTTATTAATTTTATTAACCGTTATTTAAAATATAACTTTTTTTTGATCAGATTTAAAATATAACTTTTGTAACAACAGACGCCAACAATATAACTTCTTAAAATTTTAAATTTATAGTTAAATTGTTAAGGAAACTTCAATGAGAGTTGTGTAACTAAATCTTAAAATTAAGGATAAGTTTTTGTTGGGTTGCATCATTGTAACAAGCTGATGTGGATACCACATCTAAGGACAATTTCTTCTATAAGCATCTGGTTCTTATATAAGAAACACCGATAAAAAAAATTAGAGAGAAAAATAATGGAGATCTTTCTTCAGAAATTGAAAAATAAAATTAAATGTAAATAAAAATATGGGATAACTTGTATGACTCATTTGATCCACTTTAAGACTTGTATCATTGGAATGTAGAGTTGCTTAAAATAGTATAAAGTAAAAAGGTTGAGGGGACATGACAGGATCATAAAAAGAATAGGTAAGTAACTTTAATGAGTTGTACCATTAGAGATGCCCTTATGCGACATTGTCAATCAATCATAAATTGTCACAATATTAAAAATGTTTAATTTTTATAGTAACTACCTTAGAAGTCACACATAAAATAATTTATGATTGATGGACAATATAAAAAATTTTAAAATGTTATTGTATCAAAATTAAACTCTTAAATGTAAAAACTTTGAAATTTTTTTTTTTATAAGAGTAAAGTTTTTATACAATCAACCATCAAACTATCATCATATATCACTTTTAAGGTAATTATTATAAATATCAAACATTTTCAATAAGTATTTAATTGTTATGCACTGTCAATATAAAAAATTATGCTATCAACAAATCAGAAATTGATAAATCATTAAAAATCTTTCACTTTTATCTTAACTACCTTAAAAATCATCAAAACCATGATTTCTGATTGGTTGATAAATACTAGCAACAGACTATTTTCAACACTCTCTCCGACACACTATTAGTGGATGATTTCATGTGGGACCCACTATATATAGGATGAACCCATGTTATTTAGTGGGTCTAACATGAAATTCACTCAATGACAAAGAGTGCATTGAAGAGTGTTGAAAATAGTGTGTTGTTAGTATTGCTCAAAAACTTTATACTGACAGTATATACTAATTAAATTATTTTAATAATGTGAAATGATTGATTATTTCTGTAAAAAAAAAAAATTACACCGAAATTTTATCATAATTAAATCCTTCTTATAAATAAATAAAATGTTTGGCTTAATTGTACTTTTGGTCCTTCAGGTATCACGGTTGTGCAATTTTGGACCCCCAGGTTTTAATTGCGCCAATTGGGTCCTCCAAGTATCACGATTGTGCAATTTTGATCCTCCAAGTGTCACGATTGTGCAACTTTTAACATCAATAGCCTACGAAGCACATGTGCGACTGATTTGGCACTTAATGAGACTAGTTTGGCAGCTTACGTGTCATTCTTATGTGACACTTAATGATATGCATTTGATCATTAAATGGTGTGAGATATCAATGACGTCTTATAAAAATGTCCCGTAAGTTATTAAGTTGACTTCACTAAGTGTAAAATCAGTCTCACCCGTCCTATGTAGGCTACTGACGTTAAAACTTGCATAATCATGATAATTGGGGGACCAAAATTACACAATCATGATATGTAGGAGATCCAATTGGCGCATTGAAACTTAGGGGACCAAAATTGTACAATCGTAATACTTGGAGGATCCAATTATCATAATTAAAATTTAAAAGACCAAAATTATATAATCCTAATATCTGAGAGGTCAAAAGTATAATAATTAAGCCTTTTTAAACAAAAGGAAACTCGTGTAAGTGTGTAACTCTTAGGTGAATGGGGAGACAAAAACTGTGATGGAGTCATTTGCGTTGCCGCCTTTGCATCCAACTAAACTTGAAAGTGGCCAGTTTTGATTTTGTCATGGTTAGACCCAAACCTGGAAACGTGCGTGTCGGTTTCGCATTTACGGTGTTCTATTCTATACTCATTTTTGTTTTCCCTTTTTTTTAATGTTGCAATTGCGTACCTGCTGCTCAGACTCTAATGGTTCAAAATGATCGTTATATATCAGTAATACATTCTCCATTTAATTGGTATATATTATTAGTGTAAAAAATTTTTATATAGATAATCAATCCGAATTTATTATATAAGTTAAAATATTTAATTCTTATCTAACTACCTTAAAAGTCATACATATCATGTTTTCTGATCGGTTGTAAATTTCAAAAAATTTTACAATGATAATGTATAGCAATTAAACTCATACATTTTATATTGGATATTTTTATATTCATATATTTTTTATGAGTTTAATTGTTATACACTTTTAGTATAAAGTTTTTCATTATCAGTCAATCAAAAATCATGGTATGAATGACTTTTAAGGTAGTTAGGATCATAGTCAAACATTCTAGCTGATATGTCAATTTAAGATTGGTTGACTGTGTAAAAAATATTTACACTGACTGTAAATATCAATTAAATCCATTTTTTATTTATATATTTTTCAGTCTTTTTAAAATTTTGCCATATTAGCATAGATATATATATATATATATATATATATATATATATATATATATATATATAGGATTTAATTGGTTTATATTATCAGTGTAAAGAGTTTTTACATAAATAACCTATCAGAAATTATCATATAAATTAAAATATTTGACTATTATTCTAACTATCTTAAAAATTATACACATTATAATTTTTAATTGATCGTGAGTATAAAAACTTAACAACATGCATAGTAATTAATGGGCTCTCTAGTCCGAAGTTTTGTCCCTGTCAGTCACTATTTATCACTGAAAAAGGAAATACATTTTTTTATTTTATTTTTGGTAAGTTTCTTCTTGTTTTTTTTATTAATAGGAGCATATACTGTGTACTGTTTTTTCTGACCACAATTTTTTTACTATTCAAATTTTAAATTTCAAAATAATAAAAATGAATATTGAATAGACATATAAGACAAAGAATCAGTAATATCAGTAATAATAACTAAAAAGTTAAAGATGGGAAAAAGGAAAGAAAATAAATAAAGGATAAATTATATATATGAATAGTCAGTGTAAAAAAAATAAAGATTTTTACATGATACAAGAATAAGCAACTTTTTTTTTTTTTTTTGGCTCCCACCGTATCCTTCATGCGTTATAACAGAGGTTAATCTCTTAAGATACTGAACGATATTTAAGGATTGATCTCTCCCAATCATGTTTTCTTCGTACGTAAGAATCAATGATCAAATCCCTGACCACTTACTTAAGGGATCCGAATTCGTTATCGCTAGGATCAATTAATATGTTGCTAAACTTTTTTATTTTGTGTCACCTAATGAGGATAGGATCAATTATAATATTAAAAATATAGTTAATATGAAAAATAATAGTGAATGACATAACTAATGTATTACATATTTAATTGTATACGGTAAGAGAAATATTTATTATGATATCCAATAGTTTCTCATAAATTATTATAGAGATGGCAATAAGTAGGATCTGAGTAGGATACTATAGTATTCGTCCTTATATCTGCATTTGAAAAAAATATCCGTATCCGGATCCGTACCTGTACCAGCATGGATAACAATTTAAGTATCCTTACCCGTACCCTTTGGATACCTAAGTACTCATACCCGCATTCATTACCCGCACTTTAACTAAGAAAAAGGGAAAAATAACACAAAGAACATCAATGACCGCTATTAGTGCTTAGGTCAGTAGATGATTAAGTTTGAAAGGGAAAAATAATTAAGAAATCGTAGGTTACATTAATTATATTTTTAAAATTTGATATATAATTATAATTATATATATTAATATAAATAAATATATAAATATATATTTATATATGCGAGTGCGGGTGTGGGGTGGGGTGGGGTGGGGTGGATATTAAAGTATCGTACTCGCACCCATATCCTCTACTATTTGCGGATAATTAACTAGACCCGCACCCGTACCCATAAAACGGATATTTATCCTACTCATCATGAATATTTTTTACGAATATCCAATGAATAGAGTCCAAATTATCTTCTCTAAATTAATATACTTAAAAACTTTTCCATATTGAAGTTCGGGCTTTACAAGATCAAGCCCAAGAACCTTATTAGATGTGATATCAGGTGATACTATTATTGTTATGGCTGACATATTATTTTGGTCCCTTAACTTATTTATTAGTTTTAATTTGATATTTTAATTTTTAAAAATTTCAATTTGTTCCCTTAACTTATCTTTGTTAACACAAGTTAGTCATCTCTGTCAATGACAAAAGCAAATGAATTTTAAATTGGTTCATTAAATTGTTAACAAGTTTCAAATTGGTCCGTAACTTTTAAATGAATTTCAAATTAGTCCGTTAAATTTTAAATGAGTTTCAAATCGGTCCTTTAAATTATTAATATGTATAGCACTTTCGTCACTTGTGCTTATGTCATTAACGGAGGAGACTAACTTGTATTCACAAAGACAAGTTAAGGGACTAAATTAAAACTTTTAAAAATTAAGGAAATTAATTAAAATTAAAAAATAAGTTAAGGGATAAAAATGATATTTTAGCCTATTGTTATCCATTTGGAGAATATCAAGTATTAGTTAACAAACATATGAAAAAGGTTCTACCTGTCAAAAAAAAAAGAAAAGAAAAAGGTTCTAGAAAACTTTTTCTAAATTCTATATTTACAAGATATCTAGACGGACGAAATTGTCTCCGACCCGTAATTGGTCTATAAGACGCTCTTTTATATAAATAGTTAAAGTGATTAAGTGATTATTAACATAAAAATCTTTTTCCCTCACCCTTAACCTTTGTTCACCCTCACTATCTTGATCATTAGGGTGTTTTGAAGGGGTGCCGTCTATGATGCATTCTTCTAAAAAAGGTGCATTAATGCACCATTAATTTTATATAAATAAGACACTCTTTTATATAAATAATTAAAGTGACCATTAACATAAAAATCTTTTTCCCTCACTCTGTTCACCCTCACTATCTTGATCATTAGAGTGTTTTGAAGGAGTGTCGTCTATGGTGCATTCTCCTAAAAAAGATGCATTAATGCACTGTTAATTTTACATGTTATTATAGGGTTTTTTGGATTTGAAACCACTTTTGCAAAAATTTTTAAAAAAAGCCTAGATTTTAGTAAAATAAAAAAGTTGTCCTAAAAAACCACCATCATCCGCCCCCACTACACCATCCCCACCCCATCTCAATCCTCCTCACTCGATCGCCCCATCCTCCGCCCGCCACATACGTATCCAGCGACTCCATCATCATCGAGTAGAACTCCAGGCCACTTACCACGTCGCGACTAAGTGACACTAGCGCACAACCTTGTCCATCTTTACCCGTCAACGAAGACAACCACGCCAGGAGAAATCCTCCAGACATCGGCGAGAAACGCGGCAATGTTAGTCTTGCTAAAGAGTGAAATATCGCTAGGGATAAAAGCACGATGTTCTTCTCATCATCGACGAACCTCATGCCCTTAAACGACGTCGTCTCAAAGGTCCGAAGCGGGGCAAACTCGACCTGGACTCGGATCACGTTCAGGTCCAGTTTCTCTCGGATCAAGAGGTTCTAGACGATGCACTCCTCCGACACGACGATGGTGATGCAGACGAGTGACGATGACAAAGCCTTCTCTGCGATCTCCTTCAGGAGAGAAGAGTATTGGATTTTGAGGCCGACTTCGATGTAGACGACATGCATGAAGGAGGAGCCATACCGGGATTCGAGTAAGGCTTGGTCGGTAGTGAAGATGGAGAACATCGGAATTGGTGAAAATCTAAAAAATGCCTTGAAGGTTGTGATGGAAAGGGACCAGAGTACGTCTTTGAAGTAAACGCTACCCTGTGGAAAGCTTTACCCAACAACGATGGTTGTAGTTGTTGATTTAGCTGATCTAATATTGCATGTGTCAGTTGTATATGGTTACTGTCACCACCCATCTATGTTTTGACCCCATTTTTAGATCTATCTGCTTCGACCCACTCCTCTCACTTCGTAAGCAATCATTGAAAATTATAAACCGAATTGATTGAATCGGTTTTGCCAATCGAATTGGTTTGAGGGTGGAGGTGGGGATGGGTGGAGGTGATGGAAGCTAGTTGTCGGGTGGTGGCGGCAATGGGATGGGGTGGGGGATCATTTTGCAAATACCATTTTTTTTTTAAACCAGCTGTCCAGGTAACCGATAATCAATGTTAGCGTTATAACTTTTATAATAATAAATCAAGGGTGGAAGTGAAAGGTGCATGAATGCACCTTTTTTAGGAGGATGCTGGATGCACCATAAACGGCACCGTTCTGAAGGTACTTAACCTTCTTTTCGATGTAGTAGGAGGTTATAAAGTGATGTTCTAAAAGCCTTTGGCACCCTTTAACATTGATATAGATCAAAAACTAATAACAAGTATTCAAATAAAAAATGTTATTATTACATTATAATTTAATTGTTTTTTGTTTATGAGTACCTTTTTTACGATAAATAACGAATTTGGGAAATTTTATAAATTTTAATTGATACTTTAACTCACGTATACAGCAAATGAGTGAAGATGAAATGTGACCATAAAACCGCACAAACAACTATAAAAATATTTAGTGTGCCTTCGGTTCTAAGATGAAAACTATCAGATTTACATTTGTCCTCCATAAAATGTGATTTTAGTAAAAATAAAAGTGTTTAGTTAGTATCAAACAAATTTGATTTTACCTTTAAATATGATTTTAGTAAAAATTACAACTTTTACATTAGGTTGAAAAATTTACACTAAATTTTATATCAAACTTGTTTACAAAATAAAAACATTCAAACATAAATCACTTCACTTCACTTCAATCTTAATTGTAACCAAAATCAATTTCAATCAAAATCATATTTATCAAATGCTAATCCAAAGATATACTACTAGTTGAGCTAGTTAGCACTTTCATTAAATCAAAAGCTTTATATATAATAAAATATTATATAATCAATATCGTGTGATGAGGTACATAATATTGTTGTCACGTTCTAAATGGCACCGTTTCGTTATATGTGTGATTGAGATCAATGGTATGAGAAGTGAACTGGTGTACCGCAATTGCTTTTATCCTCTCACAATAATACCAATAAATGAATTCGACCAAAAAAAAATACCAATAAATGAAATCCTGAAAGTGATCTATCATGGTGTCCTCTCGATCGGACGTTTTCTGTTTCTTAAATAAATACCAATAAATGTTAGCAAGCCATGTTTGTATCCGCTCCACATGCAAGTGCACATGCAGCTTTTTTGGGTCATCTTTTTCTCCTTCTATCCAATCTATCTATTCTGCCCTTTTCAGAAGAAGGTAACTGGGCCTCAAGCATATACTCCAATAAAGTAAACAGGAAAAAGTAGCCCATTCTACTTTCGCGTTTGGATTTGGACGACAGTGTATAATATTATATGAAGTAATATCTAAATAAAATCAATTTTAATGGTTTATTCAGGGACCATAAGCCTTCTGGTCCCCTCTAATTCAGACTTAATTAAAACGCTATTAATATAATGACGGCCAAACTTCAATTTTGACTAACAAGCAATCCCATTTTAGTGAGAGCTAATAAGTGATTTGACGGCCTAACACTCAAGTTTGGTTAATTTAATATAATCTAATTACATATAAAAAAGGTGGTTTTGTCCACTTTCTTTAGTTGTTTCTCATTCGGACTGTTTCTCCTTGTCTTGGTGTTGAATGCAAATTCTCGAATAAGGTAAGGATATTAGATAATAATACCAAGTTAACATTAGCTCTGGAAGGCTGGTTTTCTACAGGAAGTGGCTCCGCTGATTTTTCTTTGTAATGGACCGAGTTTTATTGCTGGGTCGGCCTGTTTTCTTGGGCTGGACCCCAACGTCTCGTTTATTGCGGTTTTTTTTAATAAAGATTTATTGCGGTTGCTCATATACTCCAGACGATTGCAATAAAAAATAAATAAAAGCAGCACAACTGTTAAACGTTGCAACGTGTCCATGATGGTTTAAAATTCGTAAATAAAAAAAAAAGTAAGAGAGCATACCCATCTTGATTGGATGCAAAAAAAAGACATGGTTTGCTTCATTATCATAACCAAGAAAAGAACGATCAATTGCTAAAGAAAAAGAGAAGCATAAGGAAGGAATCGGAAGATGAATTTAAATTATTTCAAGATCAAAAATATGAAAGGCAACAGAAACAACAGAAATCCTATTGACATGGCATAACCGTTGACAACAAAGTAAAATAGTACTATCATTCCCCGTGAACCAGTAGAGCCAGATGTTAGTATTAATTTTTGTTGTCCATTTCCCTTCCCATGGCCATGGTAATCAAAATTTAATTGGTAGCCACAATTTATATACTTAGATTTTTTATACTATTAATTAATCAGAAATTGTCATATTAATTTAAAATTATTTGATTTTTATTATAATTATCTTAAAAATTCACATAAGATGCATATTTATTAGTTAACAATATATAAAAATTGACACTAACAATATATCAAAATTAAACTCTTAAATTATTTACAAAATAAGCTTATAAAAAAAAACTATTTACCAAATAACAACTTATTGAAAATACTAATATTTAGAGGGTATATTCCGAGGGGCAATAAAACTGTAGTACTAAAATGGATATGTAACGTTAATGGACATAACGATAAGATGATCATACATCATGGCATAACAACAATCATAAGCATACAAGTACATGTATAAAGATCATCTCAACATTATAAATCAATCGGTATGCTACATGATGCAATGCAACACTACTCCACTACTCCATCAATGCATGTGGATCCAACTAATTCAGGAAGAACAACTTTGGAGTTACATATCCACATTGGCCACTAAAAGCACCAACGCCGGCAGTTGACCAAACCATAGGTGAACCCCTTGGATAGCCAACGCATCAAACCATGGATGCCTCATCACGGGGGGTCATGGTTCACCAAACCTTGGGTGAACCAACCGTGGATGGCCAGATCGCCGTACTCTAGGACGACTTCCCCTATGTTGAACATCCCCCAACTAACATCTCCAATGTGATACATGAACACAACAACAAACAACGGGTAACCGCCACCTTCGCTTGGGCTACTAAAGGCACCCAAGAATATCATCCTCATCATTGGGGTACTAAAGGCACCCAATATAACATCATAACATTTGACCACTAAAGGCATTCAATTACATCAACCTTGACAACATTGGACCACTAAAGACATCCAATTATATCATCGTGCGGTAACCCCGAGGGCACTAACTTAACCAACTTATCATTCCTCAACGTCTTAATTATTATATAGTTAAGTTATCTAACTTCATCATTTGTTTGGTGTATTATTCTGTCATTATTGGGAACATTGGGGTTAAAACCCCATAAAACCGTAAGCCTCAGATTCTGACCAGAAGGGTGGCATAGGCGTGCTCAACCCCGGCACGGACGTGCTGTCACTTACGTGTAGTATGGGCGTGCTATATATCTGGCACGGGTATGCTGCACGAGAGCACGGACGTGCTGCACGAGAGCATGGATGTGCTCCCTATTACGCACGGCCGTGCTCAAAGCGCGACCATTCCCAGAATTCAACTGGGAGCACGGGCATGCTCCCTGTTCAGCACCGTCGGGCTGATCGCGCGACAATGGTGTTCTGGGCAGCGATGAACAGGTTAAATAATTAACCAAAAAGACCCTAACACTCTCAAAAATCATCCCTAGATTCATGACTAAACCATTAACATAAAAACCTCACCTCTTATTGATTCATGTCTTATGAATACTTTTGGGGAACAACAGTCCCTTTATTATTTAACCAATTAAAATCCTAATTAATTAATTTTAGGGATACATCAGCAGTTCATCACAACACAACTATTCAGCCTTTAATCATCATATACAAAACCACTCAACCAACAATTATGCTATAAACATACCACCAAATATCAATGTAACAGCAACATGTATAATATTGGCATGTAGCAACAAACATATATAGCAACAGGCATGTTAAACAAATAGCATACAATTAATCTCGGGATCACAGGAACCCCTCATCTTACACTATCCCCACTGCCTAGTGGTTATACTATCCTTCTCCCCATAACTGGTTTGAAGGTTGCAGCAACGGTAGCCCCAAACAACAACTGGTCATGTCCTCCCAAGCGACTCAATCCGAATCCAAGCCTTGGTCAACTAAAACATTAACCAAATCAGCTTCTAATTCAAAAACATGAAAAGAAACTAAGAAAGAGGGGAAACGTTACCTACACAACTGACACAGGCGTACCAAAGACTTACCAAAGGTCTCCAAAACTCCAAAAATGCATCAAGATTGATGGAGATAGGAAACGGGGTAGGTCTAGCAGCACTAGGGTAGTAACAGCCACCAGATGAGGGTTAAAATCGCTAACCCTCGATTTCTGTGCGATTATATAAACTGCACACATGGCACGGCCGTGCCGAACTTAGAGTCAGCGAGACGCTGTCCGCACAACGGCACAACCGTGCTGACTAACGGCACGGCCGTGTTAGTGACTCAGCTGGTCACAAGACACGCTAACAACGGCACGGGCATGTCAATGTTCCAGAAAGGAAATTTTAAGCCAAAAATCCCACTTAGCCCTTAACCAACAAACATAAACATCCAAACACGCTTATATAACAATACTTAGCGAAAAGCAGGGTGTTACACACGTCATTGGACCTAATTGCAACCTTATTTCAGGGACCTTTTTGACACTATGTGAGGTTAAACTGTTTCACCTCCCAACGTCTCTTTCTTCTCTCTTTCTTCGTCATTTCAAAAACTTCCTCTCTCTTTCTGCAACCCTAACTACTGAGAACACATTTGGAAGAAGAATAGCTCAAAGGTGTCGATGATGGGAGGTGGAACGCAATTTCCGCAACCTTAACCCATGCACAATGAAGGGGAGAAGACGAAAAAAACCACGAACAAAAAAAACAATGAACAAACAAACACAGAATGAGTGGACGAAATACCAACCTCTAAGATCGACGTCTAGTTCTAGTGAAGTTGATTTGTGGCTAACCCAGTTGCAGTTGCAGACGAAGGAAACCTAGGGCAAAGGAAAAAGATGAGCGGGACGATGGGGGACAGTAACGATGAAGGTGAAAATGGTGAGTAAAAAGTGGAACGGAAAACATTAACCTAACATTGTGTCAAAAAGGTCTCTGAAATAAGGTTGCAATTGAGTCCAATTACGTGGAGTCCAACGATCATTGATGTGGGTGTGCCTTCAAGGCAGATAACGTGTCACATCAACGCCGTTAATATTGTTAACAAACGAGGACTGACGAGGGGACGAAGTTTATTAACGTTTGACAACTTCGGGGTGAATTTGGGATTTTGTAAATGTGAGGAATCAAGTTGACACACGGTTACAATTTCAGGGAGCAAATTGAGGTTTTACTCCATTGTCGACCAATAATAAATTAATACATCATTAACAAAATATTTTACTTTTGTCATAACTACTTAAAAGTCGCATATATGTTCGATGATTTGTGATTAATTGACCGTGTAAAAAACTTTATACCAATATTACATACTAATTATTATTCATAACAAAGATAACCGAAAAAGAAAAACAAAGAAGATGGAGATCCATATGTTTTTATGAGTAAAAATAATAAAAGAAGGAAATTGAAATGGAATGTCGTGACTGACTCTAGAGTCGTCCAGCGATTGAGCAAACCAAACATTGCCCTTTGATGTCGACACGAAGAATGGTACGTGGGCAACTGCCGAAGGTTACACCACACGTGGCGGCCTCTGATTCCATTTTATCATGCAACTGTTCCACCACCGCGCGAGTCCAAGACTTCAAAACCGAACCAATCTCCAATATTCTATCTATATGATATGATATGATTCGTCAAACACCAAAACATAAATAAACTTGATAGCTAGATAGTAGAAGTTGAAGAAGGGTACGTAGAAGCAAATTACATAAGAAAGAGTAATAATGATGAATGTTTTAGGTCTGAGTCTGGTGCTGACTTCACTTGCAGCAGCGGGTGTGTTCTCTCCCAGTCCCACCCCAGACCCGCATCATCATCATCATCATCATAAGCAAGCTGCAGCGAACACCATTGTCAAAGAAGGGCACCGAGTTGTGGTGGTTGAATACGACCAAGATGGTCACCAGAACACCAAAATCTCAATCTCCCCTCCAGAACATCATCATGACAAGACCAATAATAATAATGTGCTCGACGTTAACGCCAAAGACAAAATCAAAGAGGCTGCTGCTGCTTCCATCGTCCCCGACATGCAGGGTTCTCAAGATGCCACCTTTCTGCACGCTCCTAAGGAGCTCATCTGCGATGCCTATGGAAGATGCAAGCATAAGATTGCGGATTCCATGGGGAAAGCCAAGGATAAGATATCGGAGATGGCACATGAGGCCATTGACATGCAGAGGGATATGATTGCTGCTAAGAAAGAGACAGCACGTGAGGTTGGTGATACTGTTGCTGATGCTGTTGACAAGGCTAAACAAACTGTGTACAGCACAGCTCATGATGTTCACAAACAAACAAAAGAGTCTGTAGATAAAGCGAAGGACAAGGGACAAACCATTAAGGAGCATGTAGTTGGAAACGTGTCAGAGGCGCGGGATGCAGTAGTGAAGCGTGTTGGAAGCAATATTTTAGGAGGATCGATGGAGACCCTGACGGGGGTGGCTAATCTGCTGGGTTTTGCCACGGCTTATGGAATGTGTGTGTGGGTTACGTTTATCTCAAGCTATGTGCTTTCCAGGGCTATGCCAAGGCAACCATTTGGTGTGGTGCAGAGTAAGATTTACCCTGTTTATTTCAGGGCTATGACTTACAGTATCGCCATCGCTTTACTGGGCCATGTCTTGGGCCACAGAAACAGGCTGTTCTTCAGCAACCCTGAATTATTGCAAGCATATAATCTTCTAGCCTCGCTTTTCACACTTTTCCTCAATTCTGTTTACTTGGAGCCTCGGGCAACTAAGGTAGGTAGCTACCCACCCCATATTACTCCTAATATTATATTATGTTGTTTCAAATTTTGATTTTTTGTTTGTCTCTATCTTCAAATCCTGCTAACAATCAAATCCTAAATTTACATGTTCGCATAACATCAAATTTAACAATTAATTCATTGTCTTTCCTTTGTTTGATCGTTGGCTTTTATCTATTTTGATTTGATTGATGATGTTCAATGCCTAAATGTACAAAGAAAAATAAAAGGGACGGAGGAAGTGATATATAGTGTGATGGGGATCAAACTCATGTCATCCGCTAGCTGTGGCTGTGATTATATCATTCTTTAATTAGGATAGACAAGACAGGGTTGTTATTTCAATAGCAATAGCAATAGCAATAGCAATAGCAATTAGCAATAGCAAGCTGTGATTAATTCAGTTTTTATTGTCCTTAATTAATTAATGAGCAGCTGATGTTCGAAAGAATGAAAATAGAAAAAGAAGAAGGAAGAGGCAGAGAGGACATGAGTGGGGAACGAAGCAGAACAGAAGAGCATGCTGCTGATCCTATCACAACTACTACCACCACCACCACCGCACAAGGGGCAGAGCACGATGCAGTCAGATCAAGGATTATCAAGCTGAATGACAAGCTCAAGAGATTGAATTCATATTCGTCTATCCTAAATGTTCTGAATCTCATGTCTCTTACTTGGCATCTGGTTTATTTGGCCCAACGTCTTCACCTCAGTTGCTAAACCAAATACTGTTGTACGTTGATGTTGGTAAAGATTCTAGTCTCTAGATTTGTATCTTTCAAGTTTGAGCACACGCATCGCATAATACTATATAGGTTTGTGAATACAGTGATCAGTGTTTCCCGGTTAAGTATTGAAGTATAATATTTGTGTTAATTAGCTACTGTAAAATTCTTTTCACATCGCTTTAATTTAATCATGCATGGTTAAGTACAAAAGTCATGATAAAGTTATAAGTTCACTAGTTAGTGTGGGCGTAAGCGATACTTATATAATCATTGAGGAATGAGGATCATCCATTGCTGTCTACGGATTTTTAACTTGAAATGTTTTGGCACAAGTTGAAGCAAATGCTGCCTCCGCTGCTCTCTCTCGAAATCAACGAGTTAAAACTTCCTTCCTGGATATTGGGCAATGAGAAAGTTATTTGGTTTCTTCTGCATGCTTTCTGTGCTAACACCCCAATCTACAGGAAGATCGGCTGGAAAAAACTTGTTTGGGTTTGCTTGCTCTTCAAACTTCATCAACACTGAAAAACTTGTATGATATATACTCCTACTCAAAAGAAATTAAAGAAAGGAAACTAGGATAAGATTGTCTTTATTCCAAACAAAAAAAATAATTTTATAAATGACAGTTTCAAATTCTCAACTTAAAAACTAATTACCATTTAAAACCTTAAATTGAAACTCTAAATAGGATTATCTACATTTCAGCACTGAAAAAGAGTAGAACCATTCACATACTTATCATCAATAACTAGCTCAATCACTTCAAAAAATTAATACAACACAGCATGAATTGGAATAACACATATGAAATGAGTCAAAAAAGAAGAAGAAAAAAAAGAGAGAAAGAGAATAAGAGAGAAGATGAACATTTTTGTATTATTATCTAACATATAATATTAAGGAAATATATTATGAGTGAAAGCCAAAGGTTCAGGGGACTTTTAGGAGCTAAATGGATATTCACTCTTCATATTTCTATAACACTTCCGTTTGGATGTTATAAATAGAAAAAAAGAACTAGAGAAAAAACTTCTAATGAAGAGAAAAAAATTAAAAATTATTTTAACTCCTCTTATTCAAAAAATCTTTTGAGACAATGCATTTCAATATAATTATACACTAATTAAACCATGTAAAACAAAAGAAAAAAGAGTATAATTTTCTCCCCTGTTAGAAGTATCGATCATTTAAGATAATAAGAAAAATATATCATCCAATATATCAATAAAAAATATAAATAAGCAATTAAGACTGCTAATACCCTAGCCCAAAGCCTGATCAACGTGGCTCCTACGGGGCAACTTTAATGATAGAACTTCTAAGCTAAGCTTGGAGATCATGTAACCGGAAGTAATATGGTTTGGTTAGTGTCATCACACACACAGTCACAGACATATGAAGTATTTTTATATGACTAATACACAGATCAAGGTTGCCATTTTTTAGGCAAGTTAGCTATCTATATTCACGGATTCAACATCCTTGAGTCATGAAAGGGAGCTTCTGGATGAGTTACTCTTGGATCCATCCTTCTTCCTATGATTATGAGGCCCTATATGTTCCTTCAAATTGAACCACATATAGAAATTCATCGAATAAAGACATACGGACAACTTATACTAAGGCATATATCATCATATAAAACAATAAACAAGGGGGCTATTGGCCTGGCATTGGAAGTGGCCTCCCAAAAAATGAACCTGGCTAAGGTTAGTGAGGTGCTACCAACATCATCACAAATGCTCCATCCATTAGCCTATTATCTTGTAATTCAAATAAGTGGTTAGTTAGTTAGAAGAGTTAGTTAGGAAAGTTAATTAGTTAGTTACAAGTGACTTGTAACTATGCGTGTATAAATGGAGGTGAGTGCAAAGGAATAAAGCAAGTGAAGTATTATTCAGTAATCAACTTTCTCTGATACCCGTCTATGCACTGTTCACCCGTCTACACTTAGTAAACGTTACTCGTCTGCATATTGTTCCACCCGTCTGCACCCGTCTGTGCACTTATACACTCGTCTATGTGTTGAGCGTGTATTCTGTGTACTGTTAACCCGTCTGTGCTGGGTGTGTGTGTGTGTGTTCTAACAATTGGTACCAATCCAGAGCTTATTCTTTCTTGGACCTAAACATGAGTGCAGTAAGGTAAAACACGAGTGAAGTGAGGATATGGGTTCCAATGGCAATTTTCCTGCGCAAATGCCAATGCTTGATGGCAAAAATTGGGATCGATGGAATGTGCAGATGCGAGCATTATTCGGATCTCAGGATGTGCTGGAAATCATCAAGAATGGCTACCCATAAGTGAATGAGGGTGCCACCGATGCTCAGAGGGCTGTGTACAAGGAGAACAAGAAGAAAGATTGCAAGGCAATCTTTACTCTGCATCAGTGTGTCGATTTGGCTAATTTTGACAAGATTTCTGGGGCTGCAACGGCAAAGCAGGCCTGGGATATCTTGGAGAAATGTTACACGGGTGGTGAAAAGATCAAGAAAGCGAGACTGCAAGTCTTGGAGAGGCAATATGAGCTATTGCAGATGGAAGATCAAGAGAAGGTGGCTGATTTCATTGCAAGAATCAGAAATATCACCAATATGATGGCTGGGTACGGGGAAAGATTATCTGATCAGAAGATAATTGAAAAGATATTGCGCACATTGCATCCTCGATTTGATTACATAGTGTGTGCAATTGAGGAGTCTAAAGACACTGCAACCCTGAGTCTTGAGGAGTTGCAAGGGACCCTGGAGGTTCGGGAGATGAGGATGAATGAGAGAGGGGCGATTGAGAAAACTTCTGATCAAGCACTGCAAGCTCAAATCGATAAGAGAGGGTTTGATCACCAGAAGAAATGGAGGAAAGGAGGAAAGGGGAAATTTGTGAAGAGTTCTTGGAAGGGTGATGACAGGTCTGAATCCTCGAGTAAAAGGGGAGGAGGATCTGCCAAAACCAAAGGAGGATTCAAGAAGAATTTTGATAAACGCAAGGTGCAGTGTTTCAATTGTGAAAAGTTTGGTCACTTTGCAGATGAATGGTGGCAGGGCAAAGGCAAATCGAAGGAAGTAACTAATGAGGAAGCCTGTGCTGCTCAAGAAGAGGATTCTGATGTTGATCCAGTTCTACTGATGGTGACTACAAGTGAGGAATCCTTTCAATCTGAGTTTTGGTATCTTGATACGGGTTGCTCAAACCATATGACTAGTCACAAGGAATGGTTGGCTGATCTAGACACATCAAGAAAGGGCAAGGTTCGATTTGCAGATGACAGAACCTTGAATGCTGAAGGTATTGGCAACATTGTGATCAAACGGAAAAATGGGAAATCAGTCTTGATTTCAGATGTCCTGTATGTACCAGGTATGAGAAGCAATCTTTTGAGTATTGGCCAACTGATTGAGAAGGGCTTTACTGTGGTGATGAAGGATGATCAAATGGAGATGTTTGACTCCACTCAACGGTTGATCTTAAAGGCTCCTCTCTCGAAAAATAGGACCTTTCAGATCAATATGCAAGCTGCTGAGATTCAGTGTTTGAAAGCAGCTGTACATGTTGAGGATTGTTGGCTTTCGCACTCAAGGTTTGGACATCTGAATTTTCGAAGTTTAAATGATCTTTCTTCCAAACAAATGGTTGCTGGTCTTCCCATGATTGCTGTACCAGAGAAGATATGTGAAGTGTGTATGGCAGGAAAGCAACCCCGAAATTCTTTCAAGTCACATCTGCCAATGAGAGCAACAAGTGTGTTAGCAGTTGTGCGTTCTGACATTTGTGGACCATTTGAGGTACCTTCACTGGGAGGTAATCGGTATTTCATTTCATTTGTTGATGAATTTAGTAGAATGATGTGGTTATACCCGATTAATACAAAGAATGCAGCACTTGAAATCTTTAAAAACTTCAAGAAGTTAGTTGAGAAACAAAGTGAGAAGTCCATCAAGATTTTGAGAACTGATGGAGGAGGGGAGTATACCTCAAGTAATTTTGAGCATTTTTGTGTAGAGAATGGCATTCAACATGAGATTACAGCCCCTTATACCCCTCAACACAATGGTTTGGCAGAAAGAAGGAATAGAACAGTGCTTGATATGGCAAGAAGTATGCTGAAAGAGAAAGCTTTACCACATCCCTTTTGGGGTGAAGCTGTTTCTACAGCAGTGTATATACTGAATAAATGCCCCACAAAGAGATTAAAGGAAGCAGTGCCAGAGGAGATATGGACTGGGAGGAAACCGTCTGTGAGCCATTTGAAGACATTTGGAGCACTACGCTTCAAACATGTCCCTGATCAGAAAAGGAGGAAATTGGAGGACAAGAGTGAGTCCGTGATTTTGGTGGGGTATCATCCGACTGGTGCATACAGTCTATATGATCCTATTAAAGAGAAAATTGTGATTAGCAGAGATGTGATAGTGGCTGAAACTGAATCTTGGGATTGGAATCAGAAGTGCAGTAGCAGTAGCAGCAACAGTCTGACACAGGTATCCTCATCATTGCTATATGAGGAGCAAGTTCAACAAGAAGGTGATAATGGCATACTAGGAACTCAGACAGGTGTTGGCATACTGGGAACTCAGACGGGTGTTCAGACAGTTCAAGTCAGGTCACACAGGCATAGACAGATGCCACCTAGATTAGCTGATTATGAGCTGTTCTCTGATAATACAATAGCTCATGATGGTGATCTGGTGCATTTTGCTATGTTTGCTGACTCTGAACCACTGAATCTTGAGGAAGCTATGAAGGAGCAGGTCTGGAAAAATGCTATGATTGAAGAATTGAAAGCCATTGAGAGGAATCAGACATGGGAATTGTCAAGTCTACCTACAAACAAGCACCAAATTGCTGTGAAGTGGGTTTACAAGTTGAAGCTGCATCCTGATGGGTCAATTGCTAAGCACAAAGCAAGGTTGGTTGCAAAGGGTTTTCTGCAAAGGGAAGGAGTAGATTACTCAGAAGTGTTTGCACCTGTGGCAAGGATAGAGACAATTCGGTTGGTTGTTGCTCTAGCAAGTGCAAGAGGTTGGACACTATCTCAACTTGATGTCAAATCTGCATTCCTAAATGGACCTCTTGAAGAAGAGGTATATGTTTCTCAACCACCAGGATTTGAGATTAAGGGGAAGGAAGAAATGGTATACAGATTGAAGAAGGCACTTTATGGCCTAAAACAAGCCCCTCGGGCTTGGAACAAAAGAATTGATTCATTCTTACTTCAACTTGGATTCAGCAAGTGTTCAGTTGAACATGGTGTCTATGTACGATTTAAGAAGAACAGGTCAGAACTATTGTTGCTGTGTCTCTATGTTGATGATCTACTAGTGACTAGTAGCAGTTCCAAAGAAATTGAAGAGTTCAAAGTGGTAATGAAGACTAAGTTTGAGATGACAGATTTAGGAAGGTTGACTTACTTCCTTGGTATGGAGTTTGCTGCAACAACAACAGGGATAGTGCTGCACCAAAGAAAGTATGTGAGTGAAGTTTTGAAGAGATTCAACATGAATGGTTGCAATTCTGCAGCAACACCTGTGGAGGTTAATGTGAAGTTAGAAAAGAGCAGTGAAGAAGAGGCAGTAGATGGCACTTTGTTTAAGCAGATAATTGGTTCTCTGAAGTATATCTGCAACAGTAGACCTGATATATGCTATGGAGTGGGCATGATTAGCAGGTTTATGGATGATCCGAGGAAACCACACTTGATTGCTGCTAAGAGAATTATGAGATACTTGCAAGGTACACTGGAGTTTGGTGTTCTGTTCCCTAACAGAATTCAGTAGCAAGGGAGTGTTCTCATAGGCTTTTCTGACTCTGATTGGTGTGGAGACAGAGTTGACAGAAGGAGTACATCTGGCTACATTTTTCAGTTTTTGAATGCATCAATCTCTTGGTGTTCAAAGAAGCAGCTAGTTATTGCTTTGTCATCGTGTGAAGCTGAGTATATTGCAAGCTCTTATGCAGCTTGTCAGGCTCTTTGGCTTGATTCACTTCTGAGTGAGATTCAGGTTGAAGTAGCTAAGCCTATGAAGCTGATGGTTGATAATAAATCAGCTATTAATCTAGCCAAGAACCCGGTTTCTCATGGCAGGAGCAAACACATAGAAACCAGGTTTCATTTTCTTAGAGATCATGTAAGCAAAGGAAGACTCGAGCTAGTCTATTGTCCTACAGAGATACAAGCTGCTGATATACTGACTAAGCCACTGAAGTTAGATCATTTTGAAAAGCTTAGAAATGATTTAGGTGTTGTATCTTTTGAATATTTGAATTTGAATTAAGGGAAAGTATTATCTTGTAATTCAAATAAGTGGTTAGTTAGTTAGAAGAGTTAGTTAGGAAAGTTAGTTAGTTAGTTACAAGTGACTTGTAACTATGCGTGTATAAATAGAGGTGAGTGCAAAGGAATAAAGCAAGTGAAGTATTATTCAGTAATCAACTTTCTCTGATACCCGTCTATGCACTGTTCACCCGTCTACACTTAGTAAACGTTACCCGTCTGCATATTATTCCACCCGTCTGCACCCGATTGCACCCGTCTGTGCACTTATACACTCGTCTATGTGTTGAGCGTGTATTCTGTGTATTATTAACCCGTCTGTGCTGGGTGTGTGTGTGTTCTAACACAGCCCACATCTTTAAAAAAGTATTTTATTACAAAAATATCCTTAAAAGTAAAAAACTCTTAACTGATCTTCTCCCTCACCACCCACCTCCTCTTCTCCTTCATCTCCTTCACCTCCCTGGTCTTCTTCATTTTAGACATCAATAATTACCTACACAGCAATATGTCCATTTTACACATCCAAAATTACCCACACCCGCTATTTTACAAATCATTCGACCAATAGTCTTCTACTTTCTTCCTTCTTCTTTTTTTCGTAACTTCCAGTAATTATTATGAATCCGACATTTAAATGTCGATAACAAAAAAAACATGGAAAAAAAATATAATCCGACAATTAGTTGTTGGAGGCTAATTGTTTCTAATTCCGGCAACTAATTGCAGGTATGTCAAAATTCTTGAAAAAATAAATTCCTGCAACTACATGCCAAAAAATCTCAAACATGAAAAAAAAAAAATAGCCTCCGACAACTAATCTTCATCCAACAATTCCAACCTGGATGCAATGAATGTATAAAATTTTAACCACACCAAATCCATTTGCCTACCCATAAGCTCAAATGTTTGGCTTTTTGACCAAACTGGGATTGTTTTAGAAATTATTAACAAATTTAGGAGCTCTTTTAAAACCATTTACCAAATTGGGATTTTTTTTGCTATGTCATCCCTAATGTAGAAGACATTCACTCCAACCGGAGGCATCAGTCTACGTGATTGGCGCCTTCCATGTTGACGGGCCACGTGGGAAGCCTACTACCCCAACAACTTCCCTTGACCTTGTGCCTACAACTAGTCCTTTACTCCACCTGAACTATCTCAGTTTTGATGTTATACGAAAAGTAACAATATATTTAAATTAATTTACTTATAACTTAGTTAAATATAATATTTCAAATTTGTTTTTCATCCAACTATTAAAATTACAATCAATGTTAATGAAAATAAAATCAATGGCCCAAGATGAGTGTAAGCAAAATATAATTTACATTGGTTTAAATTGATCCCTTCTTTATCGATTTATATCAGTGTAAGTTATTTTTACTTATATTCATCTTTAATCATTGATTTTATTTGCATCCAACGATATAAGCTATTAAAATTACAATCATCGTTGGATGAAAATAAAATCAATGGTCAAAGATGAGTGTACGCAAAAAATGACTTACACTCGTATAAATCGATCCCTTCTTTCCTCTTCAAAAAAAATAAGTTCCTTTGATTCTAATTTAATTATTATTTATATGATTAGATAAAGTTTGGATTAAAAAATTGGTGTCTTCTTCGACACCCGCAATAATTTTGGGATAAAAATTATCATGCCCAATCAGAATGCGTCACCTCAATTAAATGAGTCATGTTAATGAGTCAAGTCAAATGGTTCTCATCAGATAATTAGATCACATAGGTAGGATAAAGTTATCCTTGTGATACCAGAGAATTCACCAAAAAAATTTCTCAATTAAATTAGAAAAGTGCTATACTATTTTATATACTTTTTGACTGATTTTTTTACCAGAAAAGTGTTAACTCAGTTATTAATTATAGACCACTTTATATATTTTTAACTCTATTTTAATGCAGTGACGTGCATCTTATTTTTTTTAACTTACGGTACTAGCATACGTTGAACTATAAATTTTTTATAACTTCAAATATCAATATATAAATTAAATAATTTTTATTAATTTAATTAAGTTATTTTTTAATCCAAATTGTATCTAATCATATCAATAATAACTAAATTAGAATCAAACATACTAAATATTTGAAGATAATATTCAAATTTAAATATTATATAAACTAAATTTTAAATAATATTAATATAAATATATTGTTACGCTTAGTATAATAACAACGCTAAGATGAACTAGTTGGTATGAAGGACTAGCTACAGTATATTCAAGAGTTCGAGTCTCACTCTAAACAAAATAATTATTTTTAGGATGGAGAAGCCCTAAAATAGTAGGGTTTGCCACTGAGAGTTGCCAACGGGGAATAGTTTCTAAAACAGTCCTACTTGGGTTCTCTGGTGAAACAGGAACTTACAAAACCCAAGGGGATGAATTACAATAGATGCCTCATTAGTCATTGTCAAATGTTTGGCTTGTAACGAATTAAGTATTGTATGTCCTGCGAAACGTGTTATTAGTTTATTACTCTCTTTCTTTGATGGGAGGTTCATTATTATTATATCTTAAATGAACTGTCCAACAAATTATTTTATGGAAAAAATAATTTTATCGAACAAGAGAATTCATGCCTGTAGTTTCACAAATTTTACTTTTGCTACATGTGCTTATTTCCATCACTCAGTTCAATTTAAATTAAGGTACATTTAGGTAAATAGTTAAATTAAATGTTTAGTTAATATATTTTTTAATATAAATTAAAAATAATTTATTTTCATAAGTTCTTTTAAAAATTTATGAAAATAAGTTAAAAAAAACTTATAGAAAGATCATAAATTATTTTCATAAACTATTTGTATAAGTTTAATTCCATAAACTATTCTTATAAACTCTTTTAAACTCACCCTTATCCTTAGTCTCTAATGTTAACTTCCATTTTGTTTTTGGTATACAACCTCCATTTACTTCTGCTGCTGCTTTTCTTTTATTTGAAGTTAAGAATTTTAACTTCGACTGGACAAATCACACATGAATCATCACTTAGCAAACTAACTATCAACTATCAAGTGAATGGGCTTTATTTATTTATTTTTACTTTTTTGTGCTTATTTATTTTTACTTTGTTATGAAGTTAAAATATTAAATATTAATTATAGATATAAATTAAAGTATGTTTTGGTACAAGTAAATGTTTTTCAAATAATATTTTTAGATATATAAATTTATGAGTCAAATTTATCATTTGAGTTTAGTAAAATTATACTAGTTTAAGGAATTTTTATAATGGAAAATCATTGTTGCACATCTATTTTATACCTAATGTTATGTTATACCTTTTTTATTCGGATTAAAAGAAAGAAAGAATTTGTATTGATCAGTATATTCCTCTTATCTTATTATTATTTAAAAAAAAGTAAGAAGAAAAAAGGTAATAAAGTGTGTAATAAAAGTGGTGTGGTAATCATCCCAGTGTTTAGAAAGTTGATAATGTGACTTTCCTCTAAAAGAAATGCAATTTTGATTCTTGAAGTCGCATTGTTGGGAGATAATTCAATTCTATATGTAAAAAATCGGACGTCCATTATTGTCGAATCGGGATTAATCTCATAATCGATCTAAAGAATCTGAGGTGTGAGGACACCCGATGGAATTTGCTGGGAATATCTATGTTAAAATCAACGGAGGGTCCCCACTTGGTTTACTTGCGGTTCCAGATCCCGTTTCCACTTCAAATACGATAGAAAGGAACACTTTAGTCTTTAATTTCCTCCCATGCTTTTTATGACAATTGCTTTCTTTCTTGTTTTGATTCCAGAATCAGAAACAAATGCGATTGCTATATATCTTCTAATGTCTCAACAAAAGACAAGACATGTAATGCATGCTGTGTTGTGTTGTGTTCCTTAATAATTCACTCAAATCCCGCATGCGTCAATCATTTAGTTATGGGTGCTGCCTAAGCTAAGGTGAAGAGAAGAAGAGCAAACACACAGTATTGTCAATATATATATATAGGTTGAGGTAACATGTCCATATCCACCCAATCCGACGACGTTTCCTTGGAAGCTCCTCTCTCTGTGGTTGTGGATACAGATACAGATGATACCGTTCATGCTTCTATTGACTACAAAGGTCGACCCACCGTCAGATCCGAATCTGGCTCCTGGAGATCCGCTCGCTTTATCATAGGTACTGCCACACCACACGCACGCACTACTGCAGTTTTTCTTTCTTTTACTCTATTAATCAATCAATTAATTAATTAATTAATTCTCTCTCAATTTTCTAATTAAACTATTTATTTATTTTAATTAATTAATTTTATAATAATATATGTGATCTGCAGGTGTTGAAGTGGCAGAGAGGATTGCATATTATGGGATCCAGACGAACCTCATCTCCTATCTCACAGGACCACTTCACCAGACTACGGCCACCGCTGCCGAGAATGTCAACATTTGGTCTGGAACGGCGTCGTTGCTTCCTCTCTTTGGAGCTTTCATTGCTGACTCACTTCTTGGACGCTACCGCACTATAATACTCGCTTCCTTCCTCTATATTTTGGTCAGTCTATTCATTTTTACTTTCTTTATTTATTTATTTTTTTATCTCTAATCAAATATTATTAAATAATATATATATATATATATATATATATATATATATATAAACTAAAAAAAGTACACTCTATTTTGTTTATGCAAGTCTTCATTTATTTATTCAAACAAGTAACTATAATTAATTATAAATGTGATATTTTTTCTTAAAAACTGTTCTTAGTCTTATTTTTCTAAAAAAAAAATTACCATGATACACTACTTTTTTGACATTATTTTATATACCTAGTTAATACCAACAGGGGTTGACACATTTTTTAAAGCTTTCCACCCACACTGTTATGGTTTAGGTTAGGCAATATGGAAATTTCATTATAAATCTTCGTTGAGATTAGTGGTTAATACCAACGCTGTTTAATACCAACATTAATAACGTATAAATCTGTAGTTAATAATGTATTTTGGATTATTAAACTATTAACTATTAGTCACCAATCACTACTACAGAAAAGGAATTTATCAGCGTTTATTTTAGGCCTTCGCCAGCGCTTTCGGGCGCTAACTATTTATCCGCTAGCAAAAGGGAGAAAGTTCGTCAGCGATAAAGAAGCGCTGGTAAAGGTTAAAAATTGCCAGCGTTTCCTTGAAGAAGCACTGGTAAAGTTATAAAATTGCCAACCCTTCTTCAAGGAAGCGCTGGTAAATGTTGAAAATTACCAGCGTTTCATTAAGAATGGCTGGCAACCTTTACCAGCGCTTCTTTGAAGAAGCGCTGGTAATTTTATAACCTTTACCAGCGCTTCTTCAAGGAAACGCTGGTAATTCCCTGTTTATATATATATATATATATATATATATATATATATATATATATATATATATATTTCCCCCTGCGTTTACCAATACAATTTGCAAGATCAATACAAGCAAAACCAGCAGTATATACAGATGATTCAAAACCAAACAGGTTATATATATATTCATGTACAATATAGCAAAACCCCAACAATATGTTTATATATATACAAGAGCAAAAATCTTGTACTATCACAGTAGCTTGATTGAAGAAAGAAGAAGCCCTCGATCAATCTTAGCACTACTATATTCATGTACATGCATACAGTTAGCAAAACCAACAATATGTTTATATACAAGAGCAAAAACCAAAATCCTAGCTAGCACTACTAGCTTGATTGAAGAAGCCCTTGATCAATTAATCCTTTACTTCCCCTTCAACAAAATCCTTGCTCCCCTTCAATATATCCAAATAAACATTGTTAAGTTCAAAATGGTATATAAACTCGAAATGTCAAGGACTACAATAGATCACACTTACATATACCTTCGTTCGATAAAATCAACAATATAACGGCACCACTCTTGCTTGAGTGTGGTAAGTTGATCATCAGAGTATACCGGACATTTACGTTCTGGATAGTACTGCGAAACGAATATTAAATCAAGTTAATAATTAAAGTACATACATTTCAAAAATGGTTAAATATGAGAGTAATTAAATATATAAACTGTTGGGGAGAAGGGAAGAAGAAATCCACACACACTATTGAAAACAACAGAGAAGATTTAGAGAGAAAAGATATATGCTGAATAATATTGAAAATTAACTCTTTATTGAATTCATATATCACTGCACTTACAGTACTTCACACATTTATAGATCTGCTAGACCTCTAACTAATAAGTCTAACTAACTCATCCATCTGTACACCGTTATTATTGTCAACCCACTTACATCGGAACACAGGCACCCGAAACATTGTGTAATCCAAATCCCATATACCTTCGATGACCCTGAAGTATGACATATTCGAATATATGGGGTTTCTGTCTTTGGCACTTGAGATATGCATAGATTGAGCTATAAGAGTCACCCCATTACTTTGCACTGTACTTCGATCATCTTGTTCTTTTGTATAGAATGTGTACCTGTTCATCAAATAACTGGTGTAAGATAAAACATGTAGACTTGGACCTTTCGCTAACCATATCAATCTTTCTGAAACTGAGGTAGGATTTAGAGCATACTCAACAGAAATGTGATCTTTTAGCCACGTTATAAAACACCGAATATGTTCTCTTTGTAACCAATTTTGATTCTTATTTGGGTACAAATTCTTAAGTATGTCCTTGTGTTTTACAACATATGACTCAACTTCATCGGCGTTGTGTAGAACATACAAGTGTGCTTGCTCCCATTCTGTTCTTGGTATAGTCAATATTTCAGTTCCAGAAGTCCCTTGCCCTATGGTTCTTCCTGTGTGACGAGACTTTGGCATCCCTGTGGAATGTTTGACATTGGATAAGTATTCGGTACAGAATTCAACAGCTTCTTCAACTATATATCGTTCAACAATACAACCCTCTGGTCGTGATCGGTTTTTCACATACCCTTTTAATATTTTCATGTAACGCTCAAACGGGTACATCCATCTCATATAACCTGGCCCACACAATTGTGTCTCTCTAACCAGATGAACGGTTAGATGAACCATTATGTCAAAGAATGAAGGTGTGAAATACATCTCAAGCTCACATAAAGTCACAACTATTTCTCTTTGCAATGCTGGCAACTTTTCAGGGTCAATCACTCTGCTGCAAATTGCCTTGAAGAAGAAGCAAAGTTTAGTTAAGGTCTCCCGCACTTTGTTGGGCAAAATGGACCGTATACCGATGGGTAGCAAACTCTCCATATGAACATGGCAATCGTGGGACTTTAGACCCTTCAACTTGAGATCTTTCATAGACACGAGGCTCGCAATGTTTGAAGAGTACCCTTCTGGAACCTTAACTCCATGAAGAAACTTACAAAAAGAAATTTTCTCTTTTCTAGATAGAGTATGAGCTGCTGGTGGTAGATATGTACGTTTCCCTTTCTTCACCGGTCCCAATTCTCCTCTCAATCCCATACTAACCAAGTCCAACCTTGCATTGATGCCATCTTTAGTCTTTCCTGGCACATTGAGTAAGGTACCAATGACACTATCAAAGATATTTTTTTCAACATGCATCACATCAATGAAATGTCTTACATATAATGACTTCCAATATGACAGCTCAAAGAAAATCGACTTTTTCTTCCACCCTCGTGTCACAAGCTCTCCGGCAAAAGGTTTCCCAAATTCAATACTCAAATTTTTTACCTTTTCAAACAGTTGCACACCCATCAACGGCAAAAGAGCTCTAAGTTCTTCTGTATTCCCATTGAATGATGACTTGAATGCAAAAATCTACGATGTCCAAGGAAGACATTCTTCTTACCATGTTCCAACCGCATCCAATCTGTAATATCTTCACATATAGGGCATGCACATTGACCTTTGGTACTGTATCTTGACAGATTACCGTATGCCGAAAAATCATTAATTGTGCCGAAGATCATAGACCTCAAGGTGAAACTTTCTTCTTTATACCCATCGTACACCTCTACACCTGTCTCCCACATTTGCTTCAAATCTTCAATTAAAGGAGCCAAGTATATGTCGATATCATTTCCTGGTTGTTTGGGCCCAGAAATTAACAGAGACGGCATCATATATTTGCGCTTCATGCATAGCCATGGAGGTAGGTTATAAATCACCAAAATCATAGGCCATGTACTGTGAGAACTACTATGAACACCATGCGGGTTAAATCCATCAGTAGACAATACAAGTCGGAGGTTTCTTGGTTCTTGCCCCAAATCAGGATAATCATGGTCAATTCTTTTCCATTGAGGAGAATCTGTCGGGTGCCGTAGCTTGCCATCTTTAATCCTTTCATCCTCATGCCATGTAAAGTGCTTTGAATCTTCTGAACTACTGTACATGCACCTAAATCTAGGTATTATTGGGAAATACCACAAAACCTTCTCTGGAGCTGATTGTTTCTTCTTATATCGTGAGGCATTACATTTAGGACATGTATTTAACGATGCATGTTCATTCCGAAATAAAATGCAATCGTTAGGACAAGCATGTATACTCTCATAGCTCATGCCAATAGAGCGCAACATTTGTTTAGCCTCATATGTCCGACTAGGAAGCACATTATCCTCCGACAACATATCTTTCAATAGTGTGAGTAAGTCATTAAAGCTCGTATCAGTCCATCCATTGCCCGATTTCAAGTTAAACAACTTTAACATCGCCGACAATCTTGTGAATTTCGTACAACCCTCATACAACGGTTTCTCTGCATCACTTATCAACTTCTCAAACATTTGAGGACAATCACGAAGATCTTCGTCAACCATGTTTGCCATCTCTTCAAAACGATCACCCTCATATGTATTTGTATTGGCATCATTTGACGCATATCTCCCACTATTCCCCATATCACTACATTCACCTCTGGTCTCACCATGCTTTGTCTAACAAGTATAACTTTGATCAATTCCATTGCATACTAAATGTCCTTCCAACTCAGGTGCACTAACTAGTCTTGTATAACAACAACCTAAACATGGACATCTGATTCTACTAGGGTTTTCTGCGTGTCCAACTGCAAACCTAATAAAATCTTGCACTCCGTCCTTATATTCCTTCGACAAACGATTGGCAGACATCCACTTTCGATCCATATTTTCCCGATCTACAGCAATTATTTTGAGTTTAAAGAGGTTGACATCTACATTCAATAGTACTACATGCATGCATGATGCATGTCTACTTCATACTAAAGGGTATGGTCCTATCCTATCCAAGATTGTAAACTTCGCATTATATTATTGTATATATGTCTTAATTACTTCTTGTTCTAAGAAAATTTCGGCAGCATTTCCCCTTAGTTTTCCAAGCACACAACTTAATTCAGGTGGTATTACGACCCAAATTAGGTATGTACACAGAGAACAATGAGAAAATACAAATCAATGACATTCTTAGATCAAGAAGTGATTAAGATATACAATAATATGGATTGAATGCGATTTTACATTCTTAGACTGTCCACTTTGGACAATTCAAGAACAACTTGTATATTGTGTCAAAAACAATATACAAATCGTTATTGAACAGGAAACTAAGGTTAATGCATGTGTACACCGATAAAAATAAACATGTCTAATGATTATACTGCTTATAAGAGATTAAAAAAAGATAAATACCTGGTAGGAGTAAGAAATCTGTGGCAGACAATAAGAAAATCAAGACATGACCAAAACTGCAGATTATCAAGTGACAAAGATAAAGTAAAGGTAAAATTAGATAAAGTGAAAATAGTGAAAATGTATCCATTAATTAATTCAATAGCTATCCAATATACCGATTAATTATAAATTTATACATATTTATACAATTATAAAAATAGTGAAAAAATAGCATAATGTTATAAATAGAAAATAAAATAGAGAGAGGAAGACAATATAAATATGATGTCAAAGGTTACTTCTTCCGAAGCTAGGATTCAAAAGTCAGTCCTTCAAAAACTGACTATAATCTTTGTATTGATCTGATCAAGTGTGTACATTGTCAAATCTAGCTGTCTTATTTATAATGGACTATTAATTTTGAACCAAATCAAGAAATAAAGAAAGAAGTAAATACAAAAACATTATGAGAAATTTGTACAAGACAAATTTGTAAAATTAAACTTATTTTGCTTGTGAACAACTTAGAAAAGCTTGTTATATATATAGTTTTATTTATAATAAGGGTGATAGTATACGATACTATGATAATAATAGGTGATAGTATGATGCTATAGTAGGTGATAGCTCGTATGAACTATTTAAGAAAACATAAGGGATTCTCTTTCGAAATTAATAATGTGTTCATACATTGTTTAATTTGATGCTAGTCCTTGGTTTAATATGAATTACAGGGACTAGGTTTGTTAACACTATCAGCTATGCTTCCTTCTGTCAGCAATTCTGAGTGTGAAATTGGCAATAAATTCACATCATGCTCTCCTGATCGGGTGCAAGTAATATTGTTCTTTATCTCACTCTATCTGGTCGCCTTTGGACAAGGTGGACATAAGCCCTGTGTTCAGGCTTTTGGAGCAGACCAATTCGATGAACAGCATCCAAAGGAGTACAAAGAAAGAAGCTCATTCTTTAATTGGTGGTATTTTACAATGTGTTCAGGTTGCATGGCAACTCTTTGGATCTTGAACTATATACAGGACAACCTTAGTTGGGTTCTTGGATTTGGGATCCCTTGTGTTGCAATGATCATTGCATTGCTTGTTTTCTTGCTTGGAACAATGACTTACAGGTTTAACATTCATAGCCATGAGAATAAGAGCCCCTTTCTCAGAATTGGCCGTGTATTCGTTGCAGCTATAACAAATTGGCGAACTACCCTATCAAGCACGCCCATCGAACAGGAAGCTGGTGGAATACTTCCCCATCAAAGTAATTCTGAACAATTCAAGTAAGATCAATTACAAATACAAGTTTCTTCTTGCCAAGTCTTGACAGTCATATTTTTCATCATCAGTACATTAATTCTTAAAGCATTATATAATTAAATATGACGAGATACATTAGAGTCCAACCTAAATTGTAAATAAATTGCAGCTAGCATTAATTTAACTGAACTCTCATTGCTTGCTTGCTTCCTTCCTAGTTGAATCGTTGTGTTTGCCATTAATGCATGCCCACTAGTTTCACTATGCCATTAATTTGAGGATGCCTGAATCTGTGATTGTGTAACTGCATGTATAGTAATTCCCAAGCTAAGTGGAATTATATTTTTCATTTTTCTAATCTCCCACCATTAATTTGTCTGTATAGAGCCTTAATATTTCTTAAAGTAGCTAGCTAGCTAGCTAGCTTCTTTGGATTGAAAGATCGTGATGAAGCAATTACTCTTTTCTACATTGGCAGTTTCCTCAATAAAGCATTGTTAGCACCAAATGATTGTAATAAAGAAAAGGAGACCTGTAGCCTCAGTGAGGTGGAAGAAGCAAAGGCCGTACTAAGGTTGGTTCCCATTTGGGCTACAAGTCTGGTTTATGCTATTGTGTTTGCTCAAATTGCTACCTTCTTTACCAAGCAAGGGGTTACAATGGACAGAAACATATTTCCAGGCTTTGATATACCCGCTGCTTCTCTTCAAACGCTTACCACCTTGGGCATTGTTCTCTTCAGTCCCATCTATGACCGCCTACTTGTGCCAATAGCAAGAGTTGTCACTGGGAAACCCTCAGGCATCACAATGTTACAAAGAATCGGGACTGGATTTTTTATATCCATATTTACAATATCATTTGCAGCCGTTGTTGAGATGAAAAGATTAAAAATAGCACAAGAGTCCGGTCTTGTTGATGAACCTAATGCAACTGTACCAATGAGTATATGGTGGTTGATTCCCCAATATTTCTTGGCTGGTGTTTCTGATGTTTTTACTATGGTTGGTCTGCAGGAATTTTTCTATGATCAGGTCCCAAATGATCTAAGAAGCATGGGTCTTGCTCTCTACTTGAGTATCTTCGGTGTGGGGAGCTTTCTAAGCAGCTTTCTAATTTCTGTTATAGAAAATGTGACTGGCAAGGATGGAAAAGACAGCTGGTTTGCTAATAATCTCAATAAGGCACATCTTGATTACTTTTACTGGCTACTTGCTGGACTCAGTTTTATGGGATTGGCTCTGTTCATTTGCTTTGCCAAATCTTACATTTATAATCACAAAGGAAACACACGAGGATAGTCCAAGTTCTTCTATTCTGTCATTCTATATAACTATATATTTGGGATTTAATAAGCTTCATTCAGGCTTTAGCGGGATGTTTGAAATTAAAGATTCACATGTGCAATATCAAAAGCTTCAAATATTTTATGCAAATGTATACTTACGAAAAGTGATCAGCTATAGTGATTTGAAAAACAAATGTGTTAAATGATTACGGCATCACATTTCCTAAATGCTTCCCAATATCAGGGATCAATTATGTTGTATCGTTATGTTGAAATCATTAAATATAAAAGTGATTTAGTTTTATCTAAACATTTTTTTGAATGTACTGTAAATAAGTTGAATTGATTTGCTAATCTATTTTCATATTTGGAACACACAAACATTAGTTGAATTCATTTTATTTTAAGGATCTTACTACATCTGGTCTAAATAAAATGATTAAATTATAAAAAATAAAACCATCCTTTCAAATAATTAAAATTAAATAAAGTTTATTCAACTTTTTTTTTACATAGACGGACCCTCCTAAGCCCAAAGAAACCAAAAACAAACTACATCCTAACCAAATGGGGTAAGGAAGCTGGAACAATCACCAATAATGTAAATATATATATTAATTAAAGTTTATTCAACTTTAATTAATTTGGTATATATTTTTCCATATGCCCAATAAATTAAAATTTGAAATCAAATACTTTTATTTTGAAGTTTTAAATAAAAGATTTCATCTATATATGAATCAAATCGATACTCAAATGATGTCTTCCTAAGATTTTCCAAGAGTTTCTTGAGCATGTCTGAGCAATGACATTAACAATTCGATGCATTACCACAAGGAACGTTTCTAATTCAACTATAATATATGACTTGCAAATATTATGACCCGTAAAATTGAATGCAATAGTTCTATTGTTTTTTTTGTCCTCCTGTTCACTTTTAACAAAGTAAATGAAAGAATGATACGAAGTTTGATCAATTGTTGTGCACCCACTCCAAAACATGAGCAATTAGTTTTGAATTATATTCAATGCATATTTTCTACAGTCAATATATACATTATACAATTATAAGTAAGAAACAATAGCACTTTAAAAACTTATAACAAATTTAAAAACCAACACATACAGGTTGTTGTAATTTAAAATATTATACAATAAGCATTATTATAAATTGGCAAATACTATATGTAAATATGGGGTAGAGATTATTATAAGAATGGCGATGAATAATGGTACACCTACACGCACATTAAAAAATAAAAATGAAGAAATAGATTTTGGAAATCTCTTGATGCATATTTATTGTTTTGATGTGATGTATTATATTAAGATGAATGTGTTTAGACAGCTTTGAGGATGGAGCTAATTAAGCAGAAGGAAATATAGATTGATTTTCCACTAGGTTAGCTATCATATTAAAGTTTTCCTAGTTTCGTTGTTCAATATTATCCTAAATTTATTGTTGGGTCATTCACTATATTATCCACGTATCAAGTATAATAGTGTTGGATGTGAGGAGGGTATATTGAAAAAAATTTAAATCTTACATTGACTTGACTAAAGATAATATCTAATAAGAGCTTATAAAACTTGAATAATCTTTATCTCTAAAATTAAATTTTGTTATTAAGTTAAGCTCAAATCCAAAAATTTAAGAAAGGCAAACAGATTGAGAGTTGAGGTGGAAGTACATGGCAGACGCAGTAAGCTAGTAACCCAGCATTTCGATACAGAAATAAAAGTTCCGCTGCTGGTGGAGACGTGGACAGTGATGGTGATAGTAATGTTGGGTGGAGGGTGCAGTGGTTGATTACAAAGGATGCTACGTCGTCATATCCAAGTCTGCCTATTGGTGATTGAAAGTGTAGATGTTATGTCTTCCGTAACTGATCTACAAATGAGAAAAGTTATCGATGGATTCAATTATTTAATTTTTGACAAATAAAAGTTCAGTTTGAATATTTTTAAAATAGAGAAATTAATTTAAATAAGTTAAAATAAATGAGGAATCAAAAGAATAATTTAATTATTTATATTTTGTTGTTTTCTTTATATGGAAAAAAAAAATTGTGCTTTAAAATCTTAATAGATGGTGTATGTACATAGGTGGCTTATATCTAAGAAGATGATAAATTAAGTACGGATAAAATTCTAGTATTCTTTCAAGACACGAAATGCTTAAAACAATTTGAAGCTACTTAAATCAATCAAACCCAAGAAACGTCACACACACCAACGGCAGAAGTAATGTTCAATATCACGACTCAGGATCAAATATACGGTATATACGTAAGACATTTAATGTTCAAGTTAAAATTATGTATTAAAAACCAATATATTGATTGGTCCGAATGGTAAGAGATTTGGACACCTTAAATAAGTGGTATTAGATTCAAATCCTGACTATTGTATATGTAGAAAACCTGATTGGGAAAGAAGAACTCACATTGTGTGCCCAACAGGTTCCCCAACGAAGATTAGTCATTATTAACAGTGATCGATGCTTCGTACCTATAACGTGGTTTAAAAAAACCTATGAAGAATTGACTCAAAAATCACAAGTTTGCATCAGGATTATTTTCGCTAGGCGAATCAGGTCTCTCAAGATGAGACAGAAACCACTTTTTCAACGAGTATCAGGTATGCTTGATTTGCCGGGTGAGACAGAGAGTCTCATTTTCAGTGGTTCCAGTTCAATCTTCGTTCGCGAGGCGAGCAACTATTCGCTGGGGGAATGGTTGATTCGCAAGATTTCAGTCTCTGGCTCGCTGGGCGAGCATAACAGAACAGAATTAGTTATATGTGCGTAAAAAACAAAGTGCAACAACAACATAATTCATCATTCAGAGATTGAAAGTGGTTCTTAGAGCGATTTTCATGTACGATTTTGTTGAGAGGTTGAGAGAAACACTTGATTGTAAATTGAGAAAAAATCATAGTGAGATTTGGGTTTAGGGTTGAGAGAAGATAAAGAGACATTGTGAATTGGGGTTTTGCTAGATTGTGAAAATCATAGTAACCGGATTTGATTTCATTTGATTATAGTGGAGCTGCTCTCCCGTAGATGTAGATCACATTGATCGAAACACGTAAAAGTCTTGTGTGTGATTCTCTACTTTTCTCTTTAATTTCTTATTTGTTAATATTGTACATACCAAGTGATTGCTATATTTCCTGTGTGGCTGTTGTTTTCTTTGTGTGTTTATGGACTTTGTGTCTTATTCATTGGACAAACAAAAACTCATGTATTAAAAAAGTTTTGCATTTATAAAGTATACTTCCTTACAGATTTATAAAGTATACTTCCTTACAGATTAAATAACATCTAAAAAATATATGGCTTAGTACTTAGATATAACCAAAACTGATATAAGAAAAGACAAAATCTCATATACCTTTGTTAAAAAGAGATATACTAGAATTTAGTAATTTATCACTAATTAGATTATCGATTGTGACGAGTAAGTGTATGTTTGGATTGCAGTTTAGAATTGACAAACGTGGGTTAGTGACTCCAACCTTATTTTTGCAATTTTTTTATGATGTTTGATTTACAGTTGGAAGAATTAATTTTGGGTCAAACGTGAGTTTGAGTGGAAGTAAGAATTTGTTGCTTTTGCATTTGCCAAAATTCAGTTTGAGTTTTTCAATTATTACTTTTATTATATTACCCGTAAAAATTAATCACTTTTCATATTGATTTAAAAGTTGAAGGACATTTCGGTAACTAAATATTCAAAAGTCAGTTTGAATGGTACAATCCAAACAACATTCATTCTATCAAAATTACTTTTAACAATAAAGTATCCAAACATAAATCAATTACTACCAATTCACTTTTAATCAAAACTCAGTTTACAAAACTCAGTTCATCAAAACTCAATTTTGCAAACGTTAAACCAAACACATTCTAAGACAGGTCAAAACTCCAAGTTAGATTAATTGACTCATATAAGATTGATCATATTGACTCTGAATCAAAATATCAATACAAAACAAATAATAAATTAATCTAAAAATGAAGGTAGGAAAGTAAGATAAACAAGCAAAATGGTGATTTAAAACAAAATAGAAGAAACTTAGAAATAAAGACAACCAGGGTACAAAAATGTTTAATTCTATTCCAACAACGACTAATTTGAAATTTATCCATCTAGGAAAATAAATGAATTGTCGTTCTCGATAACATGTCTATAAAATCTAATATGAATTCAATTTGTCTAAGAAAAGTTAAGCCAAAACATTTCTCATTCAAGATGTGTTTAGATAAATAGCTTAACTAAACGTTCATTAAAAAATTATTTTAAAATAACTTGAGAGTTTAGCTTTATAATCTTTTCTTACAAGCTTATCGAAATACTTAATCACCTTGCATAAAAAAAAAATTTATTAAAATAAGTTAAAAACATGTATAAGAGTATCATAAGCTTATAAGTTTAAATAAATTATCTATACAGTTTTCTAAACATATCTTAATCTTTTGTCATGCAGGTAATCTCTCCCATCTCTAAAATAAAAAAAATGTCTTTAATGGATTTGGGCTTTTGTCTTGAAATTAAAAGAAATTTTATCCAAAGAGAAAGAAAAAGATATAAGAAATAAAAGATTAAAATATCCATTGAGAATTTGAGATTCATTTGAAAATGGAAGAATGAGACAGCGAAGAAGCATCAGCCAACAGCTTTGGCTTGCTTGAAGGAGCAAGAAAAAAAAAGGAACAAGGCCGTGTGCGGGGGCCATTCAATGAGCGAAAAGACAAAAAAAGCCCCCTGTTTTTGGTTTTAATAACAGACAGAGACAGGCACACAGTACGACTTTTTCTTGTAATAAAATAATGTCTCTCTTTGTTGCCGGCTCAAGCAAGGGCTGTGTTGGTGTTGCATTGCATGATATGATAATGTCAACATTGTGATCCCATGACAGGCTGTTCCGAGAAAATGGAAAAAGCTATTTTAAAATGCGTTTATTTATAAAATGAGCAAGCAATAAAAATAAAATGTTTACTATAAGACCCTTTTTTTAGAGTGATTAAAATCAGAAAGTAATAGTATATTCTATAAAAATATATAAAGATTTTTTTTTTTGGTTACATAAAATATACACTAAAAATATATACACCTTTACTTTTAAATCCAATTTTTAAGATTTCAATTTATTATTTTAAAAAAGTGATAATCTCAAGAAACTATATTATTACGGTTGGTGTACGTGTCCAAAGAATATACGCTTTCAACATAGGGATGTGCGACGTGGTCCACCACCACCAACGTCTCCTGCGATCATATTCTCCGTGACAGCTCTGTTAGCGACGCCTTTGTGTTGTTGATAAGTTGTGCATAGCATTACTGCATTACATTATGTATCATTCTCATATTATTCTTCTCAATGGCAGCTCTTAGTATAGTATATAATCACCCTTGTTAACGAGTGTTCTAAAAATATTATTTAAGAAATTTCATAAAATTTAAGTATGATTCCAACTCAATCTTAAAAGTTATTTATTTGATAAGGATCGTCTCTTACATATAAACACTATTCAGATTATATCATAATTCAATATAAGATTTTCAATTGAATCAACAAAAAAAAAAAAATTATATTAAAAAATTAAATGAAATATTTTTTAATTAAAGACAATATTTTCTGTTAAGTAAAAAAAACAGACAATATTTTCTCGTACAAAAAAATCCTTTATTAATTTCTTAAATAATATCCTAAGAATACTTATTACATTCTTGTTTTTCGTATTGGTACTACTACCATTACGAGAGGATAGGACAACCAAATAATTTATGTTATTTAAGTTAACTTAAAATAATGACATCCACAAAATTGTTTACAATAATTCCATCGTATTTAATGTTGTATATATATTTAATTTTTTATTTTTTATTTACTTATATATATATATATATATTCTAATATTTTTATCAACATGTGTTGGTATGAGTAGTAAGGGACTCAGACACATTAAGAAATGGATCAGAAATTTGTTTCCTGACTCTTGTGTATGACGAAAAACCGATTGGGAGGGAAGAACTCACCTTGTGTACCCAACAAGTTTTTCGACGGAAATTAATCACTGCTAACGGTAATGGATATACTCCGTATCAATGACATGCTTACATTCAAATATATATATTGGATAAAGTGTTATATATAGTTTAAAAATACACAAAAAATTATACAGTATGGTATCCTTATTTTGATATCATTTTTTTCTAATAAAACATAGATTCAATTGTTTAAATGAGAGGAAAAAATAATTACATCAACAATTAATAGATTTTGTCATATTAAACAGTTTTTTTCAACAATTTCATAGACATACAATTGTTTTTTTCCCTGTATGGAACGGATTGAAAACCATTCTTTCAAAGATTTAATTAATATGTATTGTCGATGTAAATATTTTTTACACTGTCAATCAAAAATTATCACTATAAATACTAAAGGAGGACTCGAGGCAATGCCGTGTTCAACTACACCCAATGAGGGATGTGTCATAGGATGAGGGGCCACACCATTCCCCTTATCCATTGAAGGGGGAAGGAGGAATTTTGCAAACAAACTCTACGAAGTTGTTTTCACTTCCGTCAGGCTTGAATGACTCTTACTCAAATGTGAGATCCCAGATTATGTTGATGGATCCACTTCCACCACTGAGTAGAGTGTTTTCTCTGGTGACACAACAAGAGAGGCAGTTATTTTGCAACGACTCAAACCCCAAAATGGTCGCTGCTGTGGGTAGAAGCAGCAGTTTTGGTCGAGGTAATGGTAAAGGCTCCAACAGTGGAAAGCAATGCCTCCACTGTGGGAGGACAGGCCATACCATTGATAAATGTTTCAGAAAACATGGATTTCCCCCTAATTTCAAGTACAAGAACCCAGGACACATTAACTCGGTGGCCTCTGATGTGAATGGTGATAAAGAGGACTTTGCTCCAGAGGTCACTGAACCTAAGGAAGGGCATGATAATTCAGTCTTTGGTCTTACTGCTGAGCAACTTCAAGGTTTGTTGAGCCTGCTGCAGCAATCACAGTCACCAATGGCCACACATTCCTCAAACCAGATTAGCACCATTATGTCTTTCGACTTTTGGTGCTTGCCCTATTCAACATGAACCAGGTATTCCCATACTCTCTTCCTGGATAATTGATAGTGGGGCCACTGATCATATATGTTCTAGTCTGTCATTTTATTTTTCATACCATAAAATTAAACCTATCCTTGTCAAGCTTCCTAACGGCACTAACATTTACGCCTGTCACTCAGGAACTGTTCATTTCTCACAAGATTTTATGTTGCATGATGTTCTATACATCCCTGCATTTTCCTTTAATTTGCTCTCTGTTGCAAAATTAACCTCTAGTCTCCCTTTTAGAATGTCTTTTGTTTCTTCCTGTTGCCAAATTCAGGAGAAAACCTTGTTGAAGGAGATTGGTACAGCTAAGGTGCACAATGGATTATATGTTTTGAGGAAGCCTATCTGCACTACTGTTTCTTTAGCATGCCATGTTTCTGTTAACTCAGCTGTTGTACCACCCTCTAGCTTGTGGCATTTTAGATTAGGACACCCTTCAAATAATTGTACCACTGATCTTCACTCTAGTTTTCCTTCTGTTACTTTGAATAAAGACTATGTTTGTGACACTTGTCACCTGGCAAAACAACGAAAATTGCCCTTTACTGTAAGCACTAGCAAATCAAATAAATGTTTTGAGTTTATTCATGTGGACATATGGGGCCCTTTCCCTATTCCCTCCATCCATGGATACAAGTATTTTTTTGACCATTGTAGACGATTTCTCTAGATTCACTTGGATTCTGTTAATGAAAAATAAGGGAGAAACATCCCAGTTTTTACAAAATTTTGTTGCTTTAGTTGAAAGACAGTTTACTACAAAAATCAAAACCATAAGGAGTGACAATGGACCTGAATTTTTAATGTCTGATTTTTTTTCAAAAAATGGAATTATTCACCAAACCACTTGCACCTATACTCCTCAACAAAACGGAGTTGTTGAACGTAAGCACCAACACATCATGAATGTAGCTCGAGCTCTGATGATTCAAAGTCATTTGCCAAAAATATATTGGTCTTATGCTGTTATACATGCTGTGCATCTTCTTAATTTGCGTCCCACACCTTTACTGCACAAGCACTCCCCTCATGAAAAGTTACACTCCACTTTGCCTGATCTGTCCCACCTTAGAGTGTTTGGGCGTTTAGCCTTTCCTAGCATATCCCCCGTCACCAAGACTAAGTTGGATCCTAGATCCAGTAAATGTGTGTTCCTTGGCTAAAAGGCTGGAACAAAAGGTTTCATTCTTTTGAACCTGAAAACTAGAGAGCTCCTAGTCTCTCGGCATGTTATTTTTCATGAATTAGTCTTCCCTTTCTCCATATCACATCCTTCTGTTCCTTCCTCATGTCCATTCCCCAACCTTTCCCCTGTCAGCCCTGCAGCATATGATGACTTACTGATGCTGCCACCTCACACACCTCCACCCAACACCACTCAGCCTGCTGCCACTGATATCCCAATGTAGTTAGAAAATGATCCATGTGGTACAGCAACTTCCCCTAACAACATGCAGGCAAGAAAATCTAGTAGACTGAGAAAGGCACCCTCATACTTACATGATTATCACTGCAACCTTGATGATGCTAAAACTGTTACTACTTCTCCTTCTACTATAACTCATCCTATTTCTTCTTATTTATCATACAACTCCCTTTCATCTTCTCATGAAGCTTTTCTTCTATCCTTGTCTACTGAGGTTGAACCATCCACATACAACCAAGCCATCAAACATGATTGCTGGAAGCAGGCTATACAAGCTGAGTTAGATGCCCTTGCAGCAAACCAAACCTGGATTTTGACTGACCTTCCCCAAGGAACAGTCCCAATTGGATGCAAATGGGTGTTCAAAATAAAACACAAAACCGATGGTTCTATAGAGAGACACAAAGCCAGACTAGTGGCCAAGGGCTACACTCAAACCGAGGGGATTGACTATCTAGATACATTCTCCCCGGTTGCTAAAATGACAACTGTGAGGTTGGTTCTGTCCTTAGCTTCCATTCATGGTTGGCTCCTCAAGCAATTGGATGTAAACAATGCTTTCCTACATGGAGATTTGGATGAGGATGTGTACATGACCCTACCACCTGACCTTTCTCCCAATCATCATGGTCAAGTATGCAAGCTCCGAAAGTCCCTTTATGGCCTTAAGCAAGCCAGCAGGCAGTGGTTTGCCAAGTTGTCCAGCTTCCTGTTCGCCTCTGGATACTCTCAATCAAAGAGTGATTATTCCCTCTTTGTTAAGTCCTCACCTGGCTCATTCACTGCTCTCTTAGTATACATGGATAATGTTATCCTCACAGGGAATGATCCCGCTGAAATCAACACCATCAAAGCTGCCCTGCACAGCACCTTCAAAATTAAAGATTTGGGTGATCTCCAATTTTTCTTAGGCCTAGAAGTGGCTCGAAACCCATCTGGTATAGTTGTGAATCAGAGGAAATATGCCCTGGAACTTGTAGCCGATGCAGGTCTACTTGCATGTAAGCCAGCCACTTCTCCCATGGATAGCAAGGCACATCTCCACCAAGACAATACAGCTCCTTTTGATGATGTTCCCGCATATCGAAGATTGATTGGTAGGTTGCTTTATCTCACCACAACACGCCCCGACATAGCTTTTGCGGTTCAACAGCTTTCTCAGTTCATGAACAAACCTACCGCCCTGCATCATGCTGCCGCCTTACGGGTATTGAGGTACATTAAAGGCTCTCCTGGCCTCGGTCTCCATTTTCCTTCTTCTTCTACTGTCCAATTAAAGGCATACAGCGACAGCGACTGGGCCACCTGCCCTGACACCAGAAAATCAATCACCGGGTATTGCATCTTTCTTGGCTCCTCGCTTATCTCTTGGAAATCCAAGAACCAGACCACCGTTTCTCGCAGCTCTTGTGAAGCTGAATACCGGGCAATGGCTGCCACCACTTGTGAGCTGCAGTGGCTCACATATCTGCTCCATGATCTCCAGGTTCAGTTCATCTCTCTTGCTCTTCTCTTTTGTGATAATCAATCTGCCATGTACATTGCTGCCAACCCTGTTTTTCACGAACGGACCAAGCACATAGAGTTGGACTGTCACATCATCCGAGAGAAATCTTCCACCGGTCTCCTTAAGCTTCTCCCGGTTTCCTCAGCACTGCAACTTGCTGACATATTGACCAAGCCTCTCAACTCCCAGGCTTATCGAGATATTCAGTCCAAGCTGGGCCTTCTCAACATTTGTCCTCCAGCTTGCGGGGGGGTATTGCCGGATACAACTTGGTTAATTATGTTAATCAATTAAGTTAGTTTTAATTACCCAATGCAGTTAGAAAGTTAGTTAGAATGGTTATCAGTTAGTTTTGGTTAGCTGACATATATAAACATATCCTTTCTCTTTTATCAATTAAGTGATTCATTTTCAATCATTTCAATATTGGTTTTCTCTCTTTTCTCTCTATTCGTCTCTGACACACTGTGAGATTCGATAGGAACTGTTCTTGCAGTTTTTGGTTCTGGATTCATCAAAATCCTTGTTCTTCTTCACCCTTACCAGTTCTACGTTTTCTACATGGTATCAGAGCCACGTTCTGTCCGGTGGTGTGGATAGTGCCGCTAGCCCTCGCTTGTGGTGACGAGCTAGGCTCGAGGGGGCGTGTTGCGAGTCCCACATCGGGTGCTTAACGAGCCTGGCCGTTGCTTATATAGCTGGGTAGACCACCCCCTTACAAGCCGGTTTTTGAGGGGGCCATTCGAATACCTGAATTCTTAACAAGAGAGAAAAAGAAAGAGACTTTATTTCTTATGGACTTGGCACAATAAACATATATTTGAACAAGACTTTGTTCGTCCATCGAGACCTGACAGCTGGGTCATTAAGTATGCCAAATGAGTTGAAGATAGCCTTGCTAGTGCTCGAGGTATAGGGACATAGAAGGAAAAACACTCTTCTAATTAATTTAGTGGTTTTTTCCTCCTAGTTGGGTGGTCTAAGCTTAACACTGATGGTGTTTCAAAATGAAACTCAGGTGAAGCCGGTTGCGAGGGTCTCATTTGGGATGATAGTGGAGTTTGGGTCACTGCTTTGCAACATAGGTGGAGCTTGGGTCACTTGCTTGGAGGAAAGGAGTTAGGAAGCTAGTGGTTGAATCAGATTCTACTAGCATTATTTATACTCTAAAACATGAGTCTTTGGCTGCCTGTGGTAACAAATTGTTGTCTAATATTAAGAAGTGGTTGCAACGGGAGGTGCAGGTTGAGCCTTCTCATACTATGCGTGATGGTATCGCTTGTGCCGATTGACTAACAAAGTGAAGCCTAATCCAACCTTTGGGTGATCATATTCTGGAGACCCCTTAGAGGGAGCTTGCTCGCTTAATCCTTAGTGATATATATGAGGCTTCCATATCCCAATAGTTGTTTCTTTTTAGTTTTGTTTTTTCCTTGGACTTTTGGACCCCTCTAGCACAAAGAAAAAGAAAGAAAGAAAAAAGCAGCTATATTCAAGTTTTTTAATTAGAATTTTGGAGTTTTTATAAAAAAATTAAACGGTATATAATCCTTAAGTTTAAGATAAGCGAACTGACAATGTGTTTGAAGGAGGGGAAAGAGCTTTTTCCACAACAGAAAGAGCTTCTGAATACTTTTTATTTTATTTATTTAGCTGAAAATTAAAAGTAGCTTTGAGTGATTTGAAGAACAGAAAAATTGTGTTTTAAAATAACAAAATTATTGGTTCTGTGCGGTTGGCAAAAACGATTTTGACAGAATAAATTTTTTTTATTATTACTTCATGCTTTTCCATAATTTAAAATTTTGATAACGTTTGATTCCTATCTCTCTCACCTATAAAATCTTCTTGGAGTCTGTTTGGTAAAATTAGCTGTTAGCAGATAAGTTAGCTGATAGCGGATAAGCTAGCTTATTTTCTGTGGAAGTGTTTGATAAAACTAGCGGTTGAACTAGCTGAAAAATATAAAATGACATAAAAGGACATTTTCATTAATGATTTTACATAAAAGAGAGAGAAGATAATAAAGGTAGAATTAAATGAAGATAATAAGGATAAAAGTAAAAAAAAAAAAATGAAACGCTATAATCTATAAACTCAAACGCTATTTCAAGTAGCGTCTGAGAAAAACACTATAAACTCGTGAAAAAACGCTATAAGCTCGTGACAGAGGCGCTTACCAAACGAGATTATTTTCTCATCCCCTATAAACTATCCGCTATAAGCTCGTAAGAACGCCTTGCCAAACAAACTCTTAATAGTAACATGCCATTCAAAAACGCATGTTACACGCAATACTTACCAAAGGAGTCAATCGAATATTATTATTATTATTATTATTATTATTATTATTATTATTTAAATAAAGTTCTCATTGATTCCCAACATATTTGTTTTTTTAAATAAATGTGTATTGGATCAAGTGAAAGATATTTGACCCTCTTAAGCATATGGTCCTGAGTTTGATCCCTAGATTATGCATATGAAAAAGAATATTATTGGGACGTGTTCCTACTTAGGCTCCCTGACAGTATCCAGGAGATTAGTCTCTCGCTTACCGGATAAGAAGACATCATAAGAAACCAAAAAAATTTGTATCTTTTGACTGAAGCAATTATTGGAAAAAAATCTAAATCTCATATTGATTAGAGATAATATCTAACAAGAGCTTATAAAATTTGGACACTTTTTACCATATAAATTGACTTTTAGGATTACGTTAAATCCAAAAATATAAAAACTAATAATACTTTGGTTCCATAAAAAGTGCATATTATATTAATCAGTGCTCAGTAGCCAATCCGCACACTTTTTTCTTTTATCTAATTATCGCATGAAAGGATCAAAATTCAAAACATGAGTTGAAAAAAAATAGCGTTTTATGAAAGTTTAAAATAACCTTTTTTTTTGAAACATTAAAATAACATATTTATCAAGTGAATATTTGATGTTCGTTAAAACCATATGTCCTTGTTTTATATATCAAGAGTAGTGGCTTTTATGTTACACCAACACGAAAAGTGATACATGATTGTATCATAAAGTAAATTATTTTGGATTAACCAAACTGTCACATGACATCACCTTTTTATGTTAAAAATTTAACCAAGTCAAAGTCAGTCATATATATCCAAGGTTTGTGTATTTACACATTAGATGTTGTAAATGTTATATTTGCAATTATAGTATATTATAGTTTTATTAAAAGAAATACACATTGCAAATCTAACTTTCCACGAAACTCCTATCCCCATTCTCCTATTACCCAACTCCCTAACTTCCCTTCCTTTCCCCATTCTCATCTCCGTATCATCCCCTCAATCAAATACCCAATCCATAACCCCCCATGTGATCCTCGTTTGACATTTCCTGTGCTTCCCCTTTTGCAAATCCAAAATCATCCATGACGGTGGTGGTGCTCAGTGTGGCGATTCGTTGCTGGGACACGAAGATGCTAACACGGTGGACCTAGACGGGGAGGCGTAGTTCATATCTGACCCGATTGTGGTTTTGGGCGGGCTGCACACGAGGAGACCAAATTTGGTGGGCCACACGCGGTTGTTGTTGAGGAATGCGGTGGCCAGAGTGGTGGGGCTACTGCTGTGGTGTATGGTGGATGCGCTGATTTTGGTTAGCGGCTTGTGTGTTCATGAGGATGGGTGTGTGTTTGACTTGGTGAGCACAACTCTGTTTGGTGGTGGTTCGAAGCGGATGAATGAGGAAGTTCGAAGCTAGAACATGTCTAGTTTGATGCGTGAAGGGATGACGACGTTGTTTTGGTGGGTGAGAGGAAGAGGTAGTGTTTTCTGAATGGTGATGGAGATATGGGGTTGAAAATGATGGGATGAGGAAGCTCAAATGTTTTCTGAAAAGTAGAACAAATAATAGAGAGGAAAAAAAACAGCCAAAAAAATCTCACTATTTTTCATTACTGCAAAGCGAGAGAAAAAGTTAAGTGCAAAAAATACAAGCAGGATGTGCAAATATAATATAATACATCAATAAATTGAAAATAAATAGATAGTAAATACATTTGATAAAAAAATTTATATTTTGATTGGGTCAAATCTTACATGCTAACTGGATGGGTGTTATTGATCAAAAAGAAGGGTCAAAGGTTGCACCACGTTTTATCTAGTGGCACTTAGACTGAACCAGGTGAAACTACCGTAGTTTGTGTGATATATATATGTATATATATATATAAAATAATTGTTTTTCGTTAGATGATAAAAAATATACATTTATTTAGATGATTTATAAGTGCAAGTAAAGGAAAAGAAGACTGACCCAATATCTATTTAACTCTAAAACAAACTCCGAATGCTAACTATTTTTTATAGTGTAAATAATTCTCTTTGGAGATATAAAACAAAAGCTTTAGTTGCTTAGCCTGATCGACCAGCCCCAAGAGAAAGATGAATCATTCAGAAGGATCATAATAATGACGGGAGGGATGGTCCCAGTTGGAAAATTAAAAATAAAAGAGAGTAAGACATAGACAGGGGTTTGGTTGTAGATATACACTCTCGGAATACTGTAATGAGATAATATTTCATTTATATTTTTATATAACATATTTTTTTATTTTACTTGCCATATCTAATAAGAATTTAATTCTTATATAGTATTAGTGTAAATAATTTTATATTATTAATAAATCATAAATTATTATATATATGATTTTTAAAATGATTAGAATAAAAATTAAATATTTATATTAATATAAAAATTTATAATTAATTGGTAATATAAATTTTTTTATATTAAAAATAGATTCTAATTAAATCCATATAAATAAGTATATAATAATGATATATAATGAATGAATATAAAAAACGGTTAAGGATTAAAATGAAATAGGTTGATGAAAATATGATATGATTTGTAATGATAGAGTTGGAATAGGGCCCAGGGGAGAAAAGAAAGTGGTGCGGTGTACCTGGCTGGCTGGCTGGCATGACAGAGTGGTTCTTCCCATATTATTATTATTATTATTATTATTATTCTCATCCTATTACTACAACAACCGTTGCTCGCTCTTCCCAATCTCTTCTCTTGTTCTTATAGACACGCACACACACTCTCTTATATCCTTCCTTAATAATTATCCTTACACTGAGCTATCCATCCTATAATCGATCTCTTCCATGGCTGAGAAAGCAGCGGCTGAAGAAGTTGTGGCCGCAGTGGCTGTGACTACAGTCGACAATGATGCTGAGAAGCCACCACCCACACCCACCGAGACCGAGGCAGATCAGAAACCTCAAACCGAAACCGAAACCCCCGTTGTAGTTGAAGTTGAGGAGAAGGTGATTTCCCAATCGGTTTCTTTCAAGGAGGAAACCAACGTGGCCGGTGACCTCCCTGAGGCCCATAAGAAGGCCCTCGATGAGCTCAAGCACCTTATTCAAGATGCTCTCAACAACCATCACTTAACTGTACCTCCTCCACCCCTGCCAGAAAAAGAAAAGAAGGAATTAGAAGAAAAGAAGGAATTATTAGAGGTGGGTGAAGAGAAAGCGGCGGCTGAGGAGGCTCCAAAAGAGGCAGTGGCTGAGACCGTGGTGACAACAGAGGAAAAAGAGGAGAAGAAGAAGGAATTATTAGAGGTGGCTGAAGAGAAAGCTTGTGTGGAGGAGGAGGAGGAGGGTGGTAAGAAGAAGGTGGAAGCTATCGAAGAGACCGTAGTGTCTGCAAGTGAGGAAGGTGCACCGGCAGCAGCGGAGGAAGTTGAAATATGGGGAATTCCCCTGGTGGCGGACGAGAGGAGCGATGTGATTCTCCTAAAGTTCTTGAGAGCCAGGGATTTCAAGGTGAAGGATGCCTTCAGCATGATCAAGAGCACGGTGCGTTGGCGCAAGGAATTCGGAATCGACGCCCTGGTGGATGAGGAATTTGGAAGTGTGTGGGACAAGGTGGTGTTCACTCATGGACATGACAAACAAGGCCACCCCGTCTGCTACAACGTCTTCGGCGAGTTCGAGGACAAGGAGTTGTATACCAACACCTTCTCTGACGAGGAGAAGCGTCACAAGTTCATTAGGTGGAGGATTCAGTTCTTGGAGAAGAGTGTGAGAAAACTTGACTTCACTCCCGCTGGTATTTCCACAATTGTGCAGGTCAGTGATCTTAAAAATTCACCTGGACTACTCGGCAAGAGGGACCTTAGGCTGGCTACCAATCAGGCCCTTCAATTGCTTCAGGATAACTACCCCGAGTTCGTCGCCAAGCAGGTGTTTATCAATGTTCCTTGGTGGTACCTTGCCTTTTCTAGGATGATCAGTGCTTTCCTGACACAGAGGACCAAGAGTAAATTTGTTTTTGCTGGCCCATCCAAGTCCGCTGAAACCCTTTTCAAGTACGTCCCTTTCCCAATTCATTCCATCTCATGTCTTTTTCCCAATTCATCTTCCTTTCCTTTTCTTCCCTTCCTCTCTTAACTTAACTCTTAATGGAAGCAACCTCATCCTATATTATTATTATTATTATTATTATTATTATTATAATAGTAATTATCACCAACATACCTTATTGATTGATATAAATATATATCTATTTGGCCGTGGTTAATTTTGAACAGATATATAGCACCCGAGCTAGTGCCGGTTCAATATGGGGGATTGAGCAGAGAGGGTGACCACGAATTCACTACTGCTCACCCTGTTACAGAGGCTACAATCAAACCAGCAACAAAGCATGCGGTTGACTTCCCAGTTTCTGAGGTGACCACTCTTTGTGTTTCAAACACCCTTTTTTTCTTAACTAGCTAGGCTCCCCCTATATCCTATTCTACATATTTGTCTAAATGATTGAATTATAATAATAATAATAATAATAATAATATGCAGACAAGCCTTCTGGTTTGGGAAGTCCGAGTTGTGGGTTGGGATGTGAACTATGGGGCTGAATTTGTGCCCAGTGCTGAGGAAGGATACACTGTCATAGTACAAAAGAGCAGGAAGATTGCTCCCACTGATGAAACAGTAATTAGTAACAGCTTCAAAATTGGGGAACCAGGCAAGGTTGTGCTCACCATAGATAATCAAACATCCAAGAAGAAGAAGCTCCTCTACAGGTTCAAGACCAAGCCCATCTCAGAGTAAAGCTTTCAAGAAACAATGTCTGAATAAGGGTGCTGTGCTGTGCATTCATTAAATGGACTGAACAGGGTGCAAGTTGGGGTGGGGGGCTTATTCTTTCATACAGGGTTATTTTGTTCATTCGGTTTAAATTATTTTGTTTTAAGTCTGGGGGTGGCCAATTTTATTTACAGTTAGTTTCTTATTAGTTTCTTATGTGCTATTTTGTTCATTGGGTTTGGGAATTCGATATAACCTTCACTGCTTGGAAAATTCTGAGATGTATAAAGTGGAGCATGGGTGAAAGAAAATGATGTCTCTGTAAACCGTGGAAGAAAAACTGCTGTAAAGTTTGTTTAAATGTGATGATGTATTACTTACTTATTCCCGTAAATAATCAAAATTTAGTTCATTGTTTATTTTATCCTTTCTTGACAATGTAATTCAAGGGTTATACTAATTTAATATTTGGGTTTTGCTTATGCTTTTTTTTTTTACTGGGTTTTTGCTTATTCTTATTTAAAGAGCAAATTGAGGTAAATATTATATTTTGTATTCGAAGTTTATACAATATGAGTACGTCAGTACAATACAAAAAAAGTATATCTTGTTTGATTTTTAAACTACTTAAGGGAGGACAATACAAAAAAATTCTCAAAAGATAATACAAAACTGTGGCTTCTAAGGTAAGGGAGCGAGTAAGTTCCTCACCGGTGAAGCATCTTTTTTAATCCTTAGATTTATTAATAAAATAATTGGATGGTTGAGATGAAAACCGATAAATGGTTAAGCAGGTTAACCAAAAAAATCAAGGTGACAATTTTACCCCCTCCCCCCTTCGTCCCATCTCACCCCACTGGAAACTGAGCTAGCAAAACATAAACAGATCTGAACATTTTCTTGCATTTTCTTTCAAGTTTTTTTTTTTTTTGAAATTTTTCTGTAATCAAACAAAACTACGGATTTGAACATTTTCTTGATCTCAAATACACCTCACAAACACTGTTAACGGTAATAATAACAATGGAGATATATGATTTATCCATGGTCAGTTCTGTCTTCTCACACAAATGAATGTTGGCTCGACCTAGCAATGTGATGTCGTATTTCGAGGGAGATTTCTGTTTGCTGATGGTAGAATCTACAAGCAACAACCCAACCGAATCGGATCCCGATGAAAATGATGGGAATAATCAGAACCATGTTGATTAAAAAGGGAAACAAGTTGCATCATCGGAACCACCGGCTCTGGTGGCACAAGTTGGGCGGCGGGATGAGGGGAAGATGATGAGAGATAAGGATAAAAATGGATTTTGGAAAATAAAAGAAATTAAAAAAATATAAAAAAATGGTTGAAATTACCTATAAATTAGTGGTGTATGGAGCCACCATAAAATACTTTTATTTTGGTTATCCAATTTTTGTGTGGTCATTTTGGTTATCGAATAAAGCAAGGGACAAAATTTTATCCACTACATTAAATATAAAAGACCAAGAACTCACTCTTCCTTCTAACCTCCTCCTCTCTCTCACTAACTATTGTTGTCACTACCACCACCACCACCACCACAACTACCACCATCGTCACTCCCACGTTTTGAAAATATCCTAATCGGTATCCCAAGGTTCGAGAAGAGTATTGTAACACATTTTCTATTATTCATCTTCTATTATACATTGACTACCAAATAGCTTTTGAGGTGCCTCTTAATGTGTATTAAATGCACGAAAAGAGTTATACTAATGCACGAAAAGAGTTATACTGTTATATTAACTCTTCCTAGAGCCAGACAGTTGCATATTTAAAGGTAGATGCCTATTTGCTTATTTATTTGTGAAGATATAGTGAGGTCATAGGCTTGCAAGCCTATTATAAGCAAAAACCTATGACCTATTTATAAGTGGGGGTATGTTTAAGGGTCTTATTGAAAAGTAAACTTTCAAATAGACTTTCAGATTAGGTCAGACTTTAAAAATTGGTCTATATTATGCTAATAAACTAGACTCAAACCATGAAATTAAAACATGAGACAAATTTGTTTACGTAAGAGCTTTTCCAAATTTGAACTATTCCGACCCCTACCTAAAAGTTAGCAATGTTAAGGTTTGGATAAATCCATAATCAAATTGATTAGTGAATTGAACAAGCAATCCACACCATAAAATAATGAGCCCAAGTATGAATGGAGAAAAAAAATCTTTGTTTTTTGGTGACTAACTATGACAAGTTACAACTGACAACACAGCGGTGTGAAAGGACAAAGCAAGACAAATCCTAACCTATGTAGCACAAGAGAGGCATCTTTTGAGGGTCCATACCAACAACCAAGCAGCAAATAATGACCTTTCTTTATTCTTTTATCCACTTTGCATGACATAAGTTGTCCGAGAAATTTAATTAACACATTGACTCAATTTATTCACGATTTCCTTCTATTCAATCTTAACACTAATTACGGAGGAAGAAAATGTACAAAAGAAGAAAAAAAAATGGAGGGCCAATCTTGATCACAAGTAAAAGGACAAGTGAAGATATTAATCAAAAGAAATCATATTTTTTTTTTAAAATTAATTATCTAAGTTCTCACTTATAAATTACTAGTAATATTTTGTTTTAGGATATGACTTAGAAGTTGTCACCTATAATTATCTAAGTTCTCACCAATAGGTGTTAATCCAAGTGGAGGGGACTTGAGTCCCTTACGCATGTGGTCTTGAGTTCGATCCTCAAATTTATGTATATGAAAAAAAATACTATTGGGAGGGATCCTTGCTTAGACGTCTGACCGTATTTCGAGAGATTAGTCTCTAATCTATCAAATTGGAAGATACTCTGGGAAAGCGTTCGAGGATATGTATGACTAATCTATTACAAAAACATATAGTCAATGCAATAAAATAATATGCGTATTAATTATGAAGGTTTAAAATTTAGTGTAAAATTATTTATATCATAATCTAATTATACAATAACACATTACTTAAAAATTTTAGACTTGTTAAGTAAGGATTGTGATTTGTGATAATCGATTTTTTTTTTTTGATAATTTAATAGTATATGGTTAGATGATAGTATAAAAAAAACTTATACTATAATATTTCGAAGTTAAATCCTTATAAACTTGTTAATGAATTACATTAGGTTCCAACTAAACCAAAGTTCACATGTTCCTCAAAAATCTCCCCCATGATGTACATACTACATAGCGACCGTGGGTAATGGATTTGGTGGGCTGGTCCGAAATTTGACTGGATAAAGCTGAGGCAATCATAAAGCAAAACCCAATACTAGTATCTAAAATGGCTGCTTTACCTCTCTCATTGTTTTGATAGATTAAGAAAATAATTTAAAGAAGTTTAACTTTAGTGACAATAATATATAATATTTTTGTATCAATAGTATATTAAAATTAAAATTAACTTTACGATTATGTGCTGGAAATCTATGTGCTCGAAAACAAATTTAACATTGGATGCATGAAGCTTTAGTGTAGGTTTGGGATTTTGTTTGCAATAACAAATTTAAGTTTTGTGGTGACACTTTTGTGAGAAAAAAAAAAAAATTCCATCCAACGTAAAAGGAGAAAAAACTTCCATTGACCAAACTTAAGTTTAAAACAAAAATCCAAACATAGTCTTTGAAATTGGATATCATAAGAGTATAACAAGGATTGGAAAATATTCTACTATTAAGAGATTCTCCCTGCTACTTCTTGAAATGCGTTGGGTTTGATTTATGTACCACTAAAAGTTGCTTTAGCTCATTATTTTTCTTTTTGTAACATGCTTGAGTTCATTACTAAAAACTACATACAAAGGGTGATGGGAGTCGGTTGTATACATTAACAACGACAAACACAATGATTACAACCATCTTGCTCTCCAAATTGATCATTGAATTAAGAGAAGAAAACAGAAAAGGGCACCTGACCCAGGTACAAATTCCACCAAAAAATTGATAGCCCAACCAACAGATTCCATTCTTTTGAATTCCGAGTATACCCTTGTTAAAAACTTCAAACGGTTCGTGATTTCACTTGTATCTCAAGAAAGATCGTCGCGATTTCTTTACTATTTATACAACTTGTTTTTGTCAAAAAATTATAGATGTACCTTGAACTGGATATAATTACATCAATAATTATATATAGCTTGAAAAAAAGGTTTTCAAAATACGTGAGATTAATTTCCTTCATATAGCATAATCCTAATTGCGCTTTCAGTGAAATCGAAACCCTGACACGATGTTTGGTTGCATAAAACTCAAGCCATGTTTGGCAAGTCACCAAAGTAAAAGAAGCTAGTAAGCTAACTGTTTGAGCAAAAAGACCTAATAGAATTGTTTAGTAAAAGAGTTATTCTCTCAAAAAAGCTCTTATTTGATTTGATAAGCTAGTAAAGATAGCTTATCTATAACTGATTTCTTAACTCTTTTTCAAACAATATTAATACATCAGACATTATCACTTAAATTTGATAACTGAACCAATATTAACACATCAGACACTTTTACTTAAAATAGAGAATTTAACAGTCCATCACCTCTCCAAAATCTGATGAAGGAGGTTAAATTGACAACAATATTAGAAACTTACAATTATGGGCAGAAAAAAGTATACATCAATACTTTCTCTAATTATAGTCACCCAAAGGAAATTTTGTTCACCTTTTGGGTTATTTGTAATTTTACTGCATAATTTTACTGCATATCTATAAGACTGCGCTGTGTGTTGCATAGATGAAAATATTGCCTTGTACACAGAAGATACAGGAAACGATAGACATAGACGATTCGTCAAAATCAGGAATAAATGCAAAAAAAATGGATAGCACCTATTGATGAGAAGTTAATAAAATCTCACTATAGGCTGTGTGTTTTGGCCTTGCACAGGAGGACAGCCGGAAGTCCCAGTGAGAAGAGTAAACAGGATGAAACCATTAAGATTGACTTAAAGCTAAATGACCTTTTTGAAGAAGAAAAAAATCAGGCATATTTCTTATTTATTCCCTTTATATTACATATCTATGACATTCAAAATGCTTAAAATATAGACATTGACATATAAAAGTTATAATTGGACCAAACTCCACAGTGGATAAGTACACGAGAACAAATTTCACAAAGAGTCTTCTCTTGACCAGAGGCTTTATATATGTTGGTTTGCCCACCAAAGTGACACATTATTCTGGTAATATAGAATCTCACAAACCAACTCTAATTCCAATTCCATTTGCTACTCTCTTCCCTGACATTACTCGATACCAGACAATAAAAGAACAATTTAGACTCGTTAAAATGTTTGTCTAGCCAACAAAGTATTAAATACAGTAAAGACAGACAGAAAGCCAATCTGCAAACAACTCAGGACCAAAAATATAGATGAGTAATGAGGTGAACAAATGATGACAAGCAGATTTCTTACTCTTCAAGTAGCCAAACAAAATCTCTTCACAAAGAGTGGAGAAGATTTTGTGTCAATCAGAGTAGGGTTTGATCTTGAATCTGTAAAGAATCCTCTTCTTTTTCAAGGTGGGATTGTCGATGGTGAGCAATAATTTGCCGAGTTCGCCAACTTTAAAGCTATGGGAAAGCACAGGTTCATGAGTGGGGGACATCTTTGTGGACTTGTGTATAATAACTGTGTATCCATCTTTAGCATCAGGCTTGAATTCAGCACTATAGCTAACCTCCCAGCCCACCACCCGCAGCTCCCAAACAATAATGCATTTCTGCGCGCAGATCATGTGGTGAGATTAGATAGATAGATAGATATTTAATTCATGATCATGAGAGTATAGCTAGCTACTTACTTACTTACTTAAAAGAAGAGAGAATATCCAAATAGATGCAAACTAATTAAAGGGAGGCTTCCTTGCAATTAATTAATCATACCTCATAAATAGCGATTTCTACAATTTGCTTTGTGGTTGGCTTTAATGGAAGTTCCGTGACAGGATCAGACATACTGAAATCTGGGTTGCAGTCACAAAAATCTACACTTAGGCCACCATACTGAATCGGCACTTGCTCCGGAGAAATATACCTATTTTAAAATAGAAAGAAATAGGATATAATAATAATGAGGCGATAACCCAACACAACAAAGAAAAGAAAAAATTGAGTGTTGTGTTCAGTTAGTAACTTGAAAAGGGTATCGGGAGACTTGGATGGCCCTGCAAACACAAATTTGCTTTTGGTCCTTTGTGTCAAGAATGGACTGATCATGGTATAGAATGCAAGATACCACCAGGGGACATTGATGAAAACCTACACATAATAATAGATCCAATTAAGAGATCAACAAATAAATAAATAAATAAATATAGTAAAGTAATTAGGTATATGAAAGGAGAGAAGAGATGAAGAGAACCTGTTTAGCAACGAACTCAGGATAATTGTCCTGAAGCAACTGCAAGGCTTGTTTGGTGACAAGGCGAAGGTCCCGTTTTGCAGGGCCGGGAGAATTGTGAAGGTCGATGACTTGGACAATGGTATTAATACCACCGGGAGTAAAATCAAGGTTTCTGATACTCCTTTCCAGGAACTGTATCCGCCATCGGATAAACTTGGTTCGCCTTTCCTCATTGGAGAAGGCCTTGTGGTAGAGATCCTTGTTCTGTAACTCTCCATACACATTATAACACACGGGATGCCCCTCCCTGTCATATCCGTGCATGAACACCACCTTCTCTAAATCATCACCCAGATCTTCATCCACCAGCGCATCCATGTTGAACTCTTTCCTCCATCGGAGGGTGTTGCTAATCATGGCCAATGCATCCTTCACCTTGAACTCTCTGGCTCTCAGGAACTTGAGCAGAATGACATCGGTTCTGTCATCCTTCAGCAGAGGAACTCCCCAAATGGAAACCTCTGATTCAGTACGGAACTCCTGATCTGCCTGCAGCAGCTGCTTCAGCTCTTCAAGACCCTTTTTCTCGGAATCGGAAAGATCAGAAACCCTATTGCTCTCCTCCTTGAATGACACCAAATTCAGTGGAATCTTGTGCCGATTCTCATCTTGAACGGCAACTACATCCTCTGAACTTTCAGCGGTTTCAGGAGGAGGAAGGTCTTTGTTGTCAGTACTCAGTGATTCCAGTTGGGCAGTTACAGTTTCAGGAGGAGGAAGGTCTTTGTTGTCAGTACTCTGTGATTCCAGTTGCGTCGGTTCCTGGGCTTCTGTGACGGTAACTATAACAGGAGGAGGTGGAGGAGTAGGGTTTAGGTTAGAATCATTGTCGGCCATTTGGAATTGGAGGACAGAGTGTGAAGGAAGAGAATGTTACCAGAAAAAACACAAAACAAAACAAAAGGAAAGGGGAAGAAGAGTCTAGAAATAGAAGAGGGTTTGCTTTACGCTACTCAAGTACTCACTCCACTACAGAGACGGACAGGACAGGACAGACATGTTGAGGCGGTAACAACTCCAACTCCAACGTGGTTTCGGATCAACGTAAATACTCCAACCTCGAATTATAGGATCATATCAATTTAATCCTTCATATTTTTAATATTTCAAAATGATCCTTAGAATTACAGAAAGTTAATCAGATTCGTCCTTCAGTTAAAATTTGCATGGACTATAATGACATTAAGTTGATAATGTCAGGGATTTATTTGAAACTAAGTGGATAATATCAGGGATGTATTTGCTATATTTTGTAATTTCAAGGATCATGTTGGAATATTAATAATGTGGGGGGACTAAATTGATACGACCCTATAATTTCAGGGACCAAATTGAGTATTTACTCAAATCTTCTTTCTTATTTTTCAATTAATTTAATTATAACTTATTTATATGGATTTTTATATCATGTGTAAACTTGTACATGTTAAGAAATCAATAATAATAATTTTTTATTGAAAAATGTTACATTCAATATATTGAAAAGTTAAAAGTGTGATTTTCCATAAAAACTTCCTATATATTGATTTTTTTAACATGTGCAAGTTTGCACATGATAAAAAAATCCTATTTATATATATATGTAAAAAATATCTAATTTTTTTAACTCAAATATAAGCGAAAATTAACTAAATCAACTCTATTTAATATTAATATTTTAAAAATATTCTTTAATTAATTATTTTTTTTTATTTTTGTAAAAATATTATACATTCATAAAAAATAATTTTCAAAAATATTATATACTTTCAAGAAAGAATAATTTAATAATTATAATTTATTTTTTACATAAATTAAAATAATTAAATTAATATAATTAATTTTTTTAATATATGTAAAATTAAATTATTTTTTTGTTTGATGGGTGTAACATACATATACATACCTAAATATATAAAGTCGGGCGGCGCATGAAATTGGGATGTCAAAAAGAAAAGATTGAAAGAAAACATAATTGTTTGTTCAAAAAGAAAAAAACAAAACATAATTGGTTTATGGAAGAGTGGCATAGGATACCGCTCCGTCCGCAGCTGAATGTGACCGTACAAATTTTATTGTGTCAAAATATGATATTTTGAATTTTTGATGTCTTCCATCATTATAATGGTTAAGAGTGTGTATATTCACTCCTAAAAAAAAATTTAATTTAATTTAATACCTATTAAAAAATTAGTCATATTAATTTAATTATTTTAATTTATGTAAAAAATAAATTATAATTATTAAATTATTTTTTTGAGAGTGTATAATAATTTTAAAAATATATCATATTTAATTATATCACACAATTTAAAAAAAGTAATAAATAAAATAAAATGAATAATAATTTTACTAAATTAATGTTGTTTATATTTTTATTATTTTTACAAATATTGTTATTATTAATGATAAGTTACATTCAAAGAGAAAAAATATGCATTTCAAGATTTTAATAATAAAACAAAATACAGCTATTGATCACTCAAATATTTCATTTCGAAAATAAGAAAGTGATGATTTCCGTTAATGCATCACAGAATAGAATTCTAAAAGCATAATTAGGGGTAAAATTGACAAAAAATATTTAATATTACATTGAAAAAAAAGACATATATTTTGGGACAATTTTTTTTTTATAAATATGACATATATAATGGGACGATGAAAGTATAAATTTAATTGGTATAACTTCTTGGCCAAAAGAATTTTTATAATATCAATTAATTATAAATTATCATATCATTAAAAATATTTGATTCTTATAATAATTGTTTTGAAAATTTGAAAACATGTTTGTTTTGAAGTCTTGTTTTCTATTTTCATTTCTTATTTTAAAAAATTTGGGAAGAAAACATTAAAAACAATTTTTTTTGTTTCAAATTTGGATCAAATTCAATAAATGTTTTAAGTGAAAATATTTTCATTAAACTCAATTAAGCACATTTTCAAACTCATTTTTTATTTTTACGGAAAATGAAATGAGGCCCTAACTTTTTTTACACAAAATGTATGAAAATTAATCTATATATAAAATTAAATTTAATGTAGCATCTATAAATATAAATAATATATATATATATATATATATATATATATATATATATAGAGAGAGAGAGAGAGAGAGAGAGAGAGAGAGAGAGAGAGAGAGAGAGAGAGAGAGAAAACTCATATGAAAGGAGAGTTTCTTCTTGTGAGAGATTAGAGGAACAAATTTGAATCATTAAACCATACATGGATGGTCAGGATTAGAACATAAAGTCATGTGATTTTTTTAAGTTATCACATGACCATTAATTAACTTTTAATCCTGACTATCCAAATATGATTTAACGATCCAAATTTATTCCTCTTGCTCTTACTATAAAAATTTCCTCTCACTTGAATTATATATATATATATATATATATATCATAGTCCGATTCATTTACCAGAGCTTTCCGCAAAGAACGGGAGTTTGTAATTTGTTTTTGTGTGTTTTTCGTCACTAAAATTTCTTTCTTTTCTTTTTACAATTTTTATATTCTTACGTTAATTTTTTACACCAATTTTTTTTTATAGGAGTTAGTTCATCTAAAATGAGAAACTCTTTACGGTGGAAAAATAATGATACATCTACCATTGATTTAATAAATATATAAAAATCTTATCTCATTAAAAATAATTCAAGGATAGATATATTCATATTTTTTTTTACTTTAGAGGAATCAAATTTCCTATTATAGATGATTAATGGTGTATGGATTTGTCAACTGTGAATATTGAATGGTTAATGGATTAATCACTAATCATGTATATATTTATTAAACAACTAGTTAATTATCCAATACTCTACCATCTTTGCAGATATAATTGAGGAGCATATTATTAACCACAAATTTATATATCATTCATTAAATATAAAAATTATATAAAAAATTAGTGTGAGATGCTAATTTTTGTATTTTTAAGACTACAATATATAAGCTTGATTTTCAAAATTTATTATGAATTAAATTTCACATACTTTTACTTTTTTTTTTCTTTTTCTAATTTTAACTAAATTAGTTAAATATAATTCATTAAACTAGAGAATTCTTTCGGTATTCTTAATTTTAAAAGATTGCCGATATCTTAATAATTTGGTGAAGTTTTCGGTATCCCAACACTAACTTTATTCATTCTAGATAGCCCAATCAGATGGTGGGAATCATATGACTTGACTCACTAATATGACTCATTTAATTGAGGTGACATATTTTGATTGGATAAAGTAACTTTTATCCCAAAATTATTGGGGATACCAGAAAAGACACCTACTAATTTATCATTATATTATTAGTATTTTATGCATGTTGCTTTAGGTGACTAGGAATTTGATTCTCTTTTAAGTAAAAACTAGATTCTCTTTTAAGTAAAAACTAAGGTTTAAATTTTGTAAATAACAAAAATAGATTTAGGAAGAACTTTATCTATTTAAATTGATCTTTTTCGACTTGACTCAGATTAGTCAAATCCAATATGACATTGGAGTACCGAGAATCTCAAACAAAAATATATATTATATTATTAGTTAATTTTATAAGATACTTTATTAGTAATTAGTAATAACTTATAAATTTATAAATTTAATTTATATATATATACACATATATTATGGAATAACGTTACACAAAAAAAAAAATATTACACCAAAAAATATTATCGTGTAACATGTTCATTTCTTCTACTAAATTATTATAAGTAAAATACAATAAATGAGGATTTATTAATAAAAAATAAAAAATAAAATGAAGCTTATAAAAGACAAGGCCGATTCGGTTTGAAAAAAGGCCGAAATTAGTAAAAGAAGTTAAAAGGGCTATGAAATGGGGTTGGGCCAAAGCCCGGAGAGGAGCCCTAGTGGAAAACGGAGATTCTCTTGCTCACTTGTTGTAACTTGTCGGAAAGAAAAGTGAGAAGTGAGAAGGGATCCGATCGATCAAGGGATAGATAGAGAGATAGAGAGAGAGAGAGAATGGGTAGCAGCGGCAACAAAGAAGTAGAAGTGGATGCGAAATGGGACGCCTGTGTTGATCTGACCCTCCGCCGCTTCCTCTACTCCTCATTCGGCGGTGCATTTGGCGCTCTCCTACTTTTCAGTATGTCTCCTTCTCCTCTTTTGTCGGTTCGGTTTAAGATCTACTAATAATTCTTACATAATAATAGATATATTCTAATGAACCCACACGCACACGAATCATTATACTACTGTACTAGGGACTCCTACGACTCGCTGGGCAACGGTTGCTTTTGGTGCTGGACTCGGAATAGGATCAGCATACACTGAATGCTGCCGTCTACTCGATGATGGATCTCCGTTTCCATCTCCACCTCCAACCAACTTACCACCACCACCACCACCAAAAGTCCCTCACACTCCTATTCAGGTTTTATTTTCTTCTTCATTTATTATAATCATTTGCCATTACTATCTCAACTTAACCCTGTATTCTCTCCAAACCTATTGCATCCTCCTTCTTAACACTAGCACAATTCTACAATATGCTGCTCTGCCTTTCTGCCCCTTTTTCTTGTTCTTTTCATTTTGCTAACAAGTTAGAATTACAACTTGCTGCTGCCTGCTTATTTGATTTTCGCTATAACAATAGTGGACACCAACCATCCTTAGGAGGAGATTAATTTTATGTGCCTACAACAAACTAAGTGGGTAAGAGAAAAGGCAAAGCAATTAGATGCTTTGAGTTTTAAGTTTTGGTATACTGGTAAGGCAAAGTCTAGAAATGGGGAGGCATCATTGTAGATAAGTATTGGGAAAATGATGTAGTGGATGTAAAAAGGTTTGGAAGATAGGATCATAGCTCTAAAGTTAGTAGGAGAACAGGGCATGTTTAATGTTATCTGTGTTTATGTACCAAAAGTAGAGATACAAAAGCACAAGATAAAATTTTAGGTGGATTTAGAAGTTTTAATTTAGAGAATTCCATTAGGAGAAAAGGTTTTCTTGGGAGGGGATCTAAATTAGTCATATGGAGGGTGCATCTACAATATATGAGGGTTTGCATGGGGATATGGTTTAGGGGTAAAACTATTTTACATGTTTCATTAGCTTTCCGATTTTACAATAGCTAACACCTGTTTTAGGAAACGGGAGGATCATCTTATCGCGTCCAAAAGCGGGGTGGCATGCTCTCAAATCGATTTCTTTTTCATAAGGAGATCGAATAGAGAGTTTTGCATGGATTGCAAAGTCACGCCAAGAGAAAGTGTAACTACCTAGCACAAGATTTTGGTTATGGACTTACGAGTTAAGAAAAAGTAAAGAGAAATGGCCAAGATAGGGTTTCTAGGATCAAGTGTAGCAATTGAAGGGTGAAACACAAAGGAGCTTTCAAAGAAGGGTTTTGGAGGAAGGGTCTTGAGAGGCACTAGGAAATGCTAACGATATGGCTAAAAGGATTAGGAAGGTAGCAAAAGATATACTCGGTGAATCAAAAGGGTTTGGACCTAAGGGTAAAGAATCTTAGTGGTGGGACGCAAGGGTGCAAGGTAACGTTAAGGTTAAAATGGGGTGTTATAAAGCATGGTATGTGTAAAAATGCTTAAAGATGGGGAAAATATAGTGTGGCTAAGAAAGAGACTAAGAAGGCGATGAGTGAAGTTTGAGAGCTAGATCATTTGACGGGTTGTTCCAATCTTTACACACCAAAGTTGGGGGAAAAAGTATTTACAGGCTTGCTAAAGATAAGGAAAGAAAGACATGAAGCTATGAGAGAGGATAGTTTAGCGGAGCTTAAGGCAAGAGACTCACATTACAGAGAATCATTTTGGTTTTATGTCGGGGAGGTCGATCATGGAAGCATTCTATTTGCTCTGAATATTGATGGAGAGATATCGAAGAATTAAAAAAAACTTAGACATGGTTTTCATTGATTTGGAAAAGGCATATAATAGGGTGCCAATTAAGGTATTGTGGAAGGTTCTGGAGAAAAGGGAGTTTGTATTGCCTATATTCAAGCAATCAAAGATTAGTATGATGGGGTTACGACTAGTGTAAGAATATAAGGTGGGCCACAAAAGATTTTCCTATAACTATAGGCTTGCGCCAAGAGTTAACTTTGAGCCTTTTTCTTTTTACCTAGGTCATGGATATGCTTAGTAAGCATTTGAGCATATCCAAGAGTCGGTGCCACGATGCATGTTTTTTGCAGATGATATAGTCCTAGTCAGAAAGTCGAAGAAATAAATCGGAAGTTAGAGACGCTGAGACAAGCTTTGGAATCACATAACTTTCATTTAAGTAGAAGTAAGATGGAGTATATGGAATGTAAGTTTAGCAGGAGACACATTAATTCTAGCTTAGAGGTGAAAATTGGAGACTATATCATACCATCGATCATATGTTTAAGTATTTTGGGTCCATCATATAAAATGATGAGGAGATAGAGGGAGATGTAAGCTATAGGATTTAATTAGGGTAGATGAAATTGAGGAGTGCTCTGGGTGCTATTTGCAATAGAAAAGTATCACTCTCAAAGAAAAAGTTTTACCGCACATCTATAAGACCTACACTGTTGTACGGGATTGAATGTTGGGCAGTTAAAAGTTAACAAGTGAATAAGCTCAATGTCGCAGAGATGAGAATGTTGCATTGGATGAGTGAATGAAATAGCCAAGCTAGGATTAGGAATGAATGCATTAGAGAGAAAGTTGGGGTAGCACATAATGTAGAAAAGATGGTAGAATCTCGCCTTAGGTGATTTGGGCATGTGCGAAGAAGACCTGTAGAAAGCTCAACAAGGAGAGTAGATCAAATGGAGGTAGGTTAATAGCTAGAGGTAGAGGAAGACCACCGAAAATTATTGGCGAAACCACTAAGAATGATTTAGTGATTTATCTATAGACATGATTTACGATTGGACATTATGACTTCGTTTGATTCATGTAGTCGACCTCACCTAGTGGAAAAAGACTTAGTTGTTGTTGTGGATGATATTCATCGAAAATTCTGTAAGAAATCCATTATTCCAACAATACCCCAACAATACAGACCTGAGTTGTTCGTAATAATTTTCCTGTACTGCATTAAATTTTAATACTGGAAATTGACACTGTCACACTGGCGAGGGAAAGTTTGTAGCCAGCATTATACGAAAAGTAAGGGAACAACTTATTTTCTCTAATGAAAAACAGATTTTCCTCATCATCTTGCTTGCATGTCATGTTGTCTTTTGATGTGCCCTTGATTCTGTGTATTTTCATGATTAATTTGTTTCTACGTAGTGGCACCTATTCTTGTCATGTTGTCCAGAGTTTACGACCACTCTCATCAACAAAATGATAACAATGGAGAAGGAAAATCTTATAGAAAATTTACTTTTTGAAACTAGTCCTCAAAAAGTGGGGAAAGTGCATTGGGATATATTTTTTAAATGTTTTTTTTCTCTTCTCACCAAAGAAAAAAAATCCTCTCTACCCTTAAGTCATGAAAGATTCAAATAAAGAGGTTTAGGTGTCTGCCCGTTTCTTAAAGTGGGAAGCTCTCTACATTGGCACATTAGCCTTTGGAACTTGAATATTTGAAAATTTCTTCTCTTCATCTTCTATATTAATATGGCAAAATTGAGTTTGGTCTTTCTGACTCTAAAATTTTATTCTAAAAGCTAAGATGTGGTTAGTGGGTCTCTACTCCTGTATTGGTTCATTTGGTTGTTAATAGTCTGTCTGTTGCTTTTAACTGCATAATGATGATGATTGAATTTGGCATCGGAGTGAGAGGAGCAGTGCATGAGCAAAGGAATGATCTCTAATTTTGGAAATTCGTAGGAACTTAATTTGCGTTCACATATGGTCTGTGAGGTGGTCTAGGTGTTCTTACATTTAATCTGAGTGGCAATGGCAGGACCCATGTTAGTTTTACTCATTTAACTTTCAGGCAATGCATATATTATGAATTGGATTGGGAATGTGACTTGCATATTTCTTGATTTTGTTTCAGAATGTGCAGGACCCTGAGTAGTTGCTATAATGGTTCCGGCCTCCTGGACGTTGAAACAGAATTTTCTCATGATTATTGATGGTTTTTTTACCCTATTAAAGTTTTTAAAACTGTTAACACTATCATGATTTCATAAACGAATAACCAAATTTGTATGCAGAGCTCATTCACAAGCTATTATCGTTTGATTGAAAAAGAGACAGAAAAAAAAAAGAAAACACAGCTGCTTTTTGCTGACTTCATTTTCTGTCTGCATGATTTTCAATCTGATGCTAGTATGATCTTTTTTCTGCATTCGCACGTGTATTTGTGCAGCGTCACTTTTGTCTTGTACACAATTAAACAGAATGGTATAGTGTTCTTCGGATTGAGTACAATTAATAGCGAATAAGCTAGAAAGATAAAGTTGAATGGACACCGAGTGTTGTGTTTCCTTCTGAGCACGAACCATTCAATCACGGAGTTCAGGAGTTGACCAAAAGGCTGCATGGCAAGCTTTTGGTTTTTGAAGGTTATTATGTATAAGAAATTAGGTCCCTTCTGAAAGTATCAAAATATGACTGTCCATATTCAATGGAGCGTAATGACGCTGGGAAGTTGAAGTTACGAGTCAAGAATGTTGTAAGTATTCCAGTGAACTAGAGTAATCGGACCAGCTGAAGTCTAAAACCACCGCTCTATAAAGCAATAGAATCATTTTGACCCATTTCTCAAGGTGAAACCCATTCCCCGGCGAGTATAATTCCTCAACTTGACAAATTGGCTGGATTTTAAATTCTCTCCTTTAGTTGGTTGATTTACGTATATTATGAGGCATGGGTATTCCTAGACATTTTGATAGAACAACCTACAATGTTGTGTGTACGATTAGATGATGAAGATGGTAAAAGGGTTTCTAAGCCATACCAGTCACTAATATCATGAACCATCACTGAGATTGACTGATCAATTCTGACCTAACCACACTAACCCAAGCCAACTAAGCATCTACCATTGGTGAGTTTTATGCTGGTGATATTGCTTTTGGGCAATGTCGGTGGTGTCCAATTTTGCCTTGCAATAATAGGTAAAAATTAGAGCTATATGTAAAAAAACGTGTCACAATGATTTGGTTGCAATAAAGTTAGATGGAGTTGGTTGCTCTCTCTGACTTAGTTGCAACAAAGTTAGGAGGAGTTAGTTGCTCTCCGTGTGAAAGGATTTTTTTCACATACGCAGAAAGATAATATATGGCTTTTTATGTCATTCACCTTCAACGATGCAAAGCAATCGAACACCAAACTAAGAGCATGTTTGGGAAAGATAGATTTTTTTCATTTCAGCTATTTTTTGGTTAAAAATTTATTTCATATATAATCTGTCATATTTGACAATTAGCTTAAATTTATAAAAAAAGCTTTTTTTGGAAGAAAAAAGCTATTTTATGTCATCTAATTTGTTTTAGCTTAAGATTGTTATGATTTAATTATTTCTCATTCTCAAAACTCTCTTTCCTATTTATCCCTACAAAACTAACTTCCAAATAAATATTATTAATTTATACAAATAACTTTATACCCTTTTTCGTAATTTACTATGTAAAAAGCGATTTTTTTAGACCATCCAAACGAAAAAGATTATCTTGAAATCGCTTTTCAGCAAACAGACCCAAACAAAAATAGATTCTGATTATAATCGATTATCATAATAATCGATTATTCATAAATCGATTATCAGCATAATCTTTTTTTTTCAGCTTTCTCAAACACACCATAATTGTCAAAACCATAGTTTTTGTCTCTTGCATAAGTGGCAAAAAACAAGTTGAAAAATTTTCAAAAACACGTTTGTACCGCAAAAGCTAGTAGTCCTTCATAATTTGGTTTCTGCAACAAATATAGTGTGTTTGGAAGAGCTTATAGAGAGTTTATGATCATAGTTTATGGAAATGATAGTTGATGGTCTTCCTATAATCTTGTTTAGCTTATGAAACAAACTTATGAAAATAAGCTGTTTTTAGCTTATTTAAAAAAGAGTTTATTGAATAAGCGCTTAATAAAGCTATTTATCCAGATACACCCATAGTCTGTCTTCTCTTCATGGATGGTCACTTGAGTACATTAAATTTGTTAACTTGTGTTTATAAATTAGGGTGAATTGGAAAAAGTGGTGATTGTCAAGCGTGTGGCTGGGACATTGCCACTCGCGGATTTGGAGCAAATGGGTTGCACGACAATAGAGAGGACGAATCTGGAACAAGTTGATGGTGCTTGCAGAACTTTGACGGGATTGCAATCTCCGACTTTTGGAAGGGAGGGGGCTTCCGTCACCAAAAACATCGTCTTTGGAATAAAATGAAAATATGAAAGTATGATAATCATTTCCATAAATAATATGAGACATTTCTACGTAAATAATAACTTTCACTTATAACCGATAGTTACGTTGTTTGTAATGATCTTATTATTATTGATATTTTATTTACTACACAATCAACTGATATTACAAAGGGCATCATTAGTGCTCCACTTGTTTTGGACACCATCATAAAACTCACGAAAATGAATCATTTTCATCCAAATGTCATTCGTTGGATTAATTTAATGACTGAGGTCTCTTTCTTCTTGTCCGTTAGATTAATCTAACAATTGACATTTGGCTGGAGAGATGATTTGGTTCCTAAAACTCACCTCTACCATAACCTGATCCATAACATCCAATCTAAGGCCTACACCACGATCCATACCTACATATCTTGCCCCATTCCTTTGACAACCACGATGATTCAGTGTCCGTGATGGATTCTTATCTCTCAGTTCTTGTATCATTCCTCATCATATCTAAAAAGCACAAACAACATAAAAAAGAATGACCAATGAAAAACCGATATTAAATTTTCATTGAAAAAAAAAATGATATTTTTGTACGAAACAGAGATTGAAGAAGATGCAATGGAAATTTTAATGTGTTGATATTTTATGGTTTGTAGCATTGGAACTAAATGAGCAGGGCATCATTATTCCGTGACATTCTAGCTAGGATATGAAATAAATATTGGAATGAAAATAATAGTTTCCTTGGCTGACATCGCTGCACGTGGCTGGTCTCTCGATTGTGAGCCAGAAGCACATGAGTAAGAGAGACCACCCAAATACCAACTGGCGGGTCCCACTCCGTATCCTATAATCGATTTTACGATATCGAATCACCATCATCAACCAAAACCAAACACAAAGTAAAATCAGGTACGTGAGGTGAGGTGAGGTATTGCATATATATATATATATATATATAGCCCAACCTTTTGCGTGGTTTGTTTTCTTAATTTGTATGTATGGCTCATTTACTGTTACTGGCAAGCAACCCCAGTTGTTCACAGAAACTAATTATCTGGTCAGACATCGCGTGTGGTGTTAGAACAATAACAATATCCCGAAATGCATGTTACCGAGTGAGAAAGAAAAGCCAGAGTGGTTTGGTGCTGCAATGCAGCAGCACAAGTAGTTCGCAATTATCTTGTTCTGACCAGAATGTGAGGTTGCAGATTGAGAGAGATAGTGGACAGCTTAAGGAGGAGTACGAGGAGTATTTGGTGTGTGAAAATGGGTGGAGGGTAAGGAGACTAGTTGAGAACGCAGATGAGATTAGGAATGCTGCTCAAGTTCAGGCCCAAGCATTCCATGTGCCTCTCGCTCTTTTCAACCACTTGTTCTTCCAATTCTTTCAGGTTCTGCTTCTCTTCTTTCCTTTTCCAATTAAACAAATGTCTTCATTCCTTGTTCATTTTGTATATTTACAATTTGCTTAAAAATGGGTTTTGTAATTTCTGTTCCACTTGTTATTATTAATAAGGATTTAATTGGTATGCACGGATCAACCAATCATAACTTATCACATCATCTAAAATATTTGAGTCTTTGCCTAATTACTTTAAAAGTCATTTATATCATAATTTCTAATTAATTAATAGTATGCATAATAATTGAACTCTATTAATAATTATTAATATATGAAATACATACATTCTGACAAATTTTCAGGGGTTAGAAGACATCTCATCATACGTACCCCCACTAATAACTTTTACATTTTGTATAATGTATTTTGATCGATCAACCATTAAACTATGACTATTTATCTTATTGATCTTTTGTGCCAAATTTTGACAAGAATAAATAGAAATGAAACCAAATCATTCATATCTTTAAAAAAGTATAGATTATATTATCTTTTAATAAATTAAAGAAGTGTAAAATAATTTTCAATGAGTGTCAAATTTATATGTACGATCGACACTATTGAAACTTCAGTCCAACCATTGATTTTGTGTGAGAGAAAGTTTTATACTTTCTCAGGCACCACCTATTTAATTGATTTGTATGCCTTTTGTTGGTTATTTACTATTTCATCTTGTGTTGATCCAATTAGGCGGAAGTGCTTTCGGGGCTCCTTTACAAGCTTAAAAACTCAGCTCCTAATAGGTAAATTTGTTCTTTGTAGCAAGCTTATATATATATAATTAATATGAAATTTGTGAACTTCTAAATTATTATTTAAAAAAAAAAAAATTGATGCAGCATGAGATAACCTTTCTTGTGTTCACCCATTACTGAATTATATATCAGAGTAAAATAGGTATGCAACCTCAACAATCATCAATTGGTCACGTAGCTGGCTCGTTAATGCTAAAGATATCCAAATTGAAAACTCAGCAATTGATACAAATCCACATTCTTGTGTATAATGTTAGCCACTAATGTATGCTGTTGTCTAGGTATGCTTGTTTGGTGGCTGAGCCTGCCACAAATGTTCCAGATTCACCAAAACAACTTGTAGGTGTCACAGATGTCACTGTCTTGAGAGACCAAAATGTGCTTCAACATCTCCCTGCTGAAGCAGAAGAGTACCTTTACATATCAGGAATAGCCGTCTCCAAAACTTTCAGGTGATTAAGTAAAACCTGATAATTAGCACGTTAATCTTCCATGTGTTGGGTGAAGTGTATATTAATGAAACTAATTGATGGCACAGGAGGAGGAAAATAGCGACTGCTTTGTTGAAAGCCTGTGATACGCTTTCCATTTTGTGGGGTTTTGAGTTTCTTGCCCTTCGAGCCTATGAAGAAGATACGGGTGCCCGCAAATTGTACGCGAATGCTGGGTACCAAGTTGTGTCTAGAGATCCACCATGGACAAGCAATTGGATTGGAAGGAAATGTCGTGTTCTTATGATCAAAAGAACTAGTTTGCCTAAGTAGCTTAATTTATAATTGTTCAGACAGCCCAACAAAATAACAGAAACACCAAGAAAGTGTATTGTAGTTACATAGCATATGGTAATATAATTAATTCATTATTTCTCACTGATTGCACACAAATTTTCCCTAGCATTTCTCACCATTGTTTTTCTTTAGTGAAATGAGAAGATTTCAATTGGTCAACCAGTTAAGTTCTTCTACCTTGATTTCGATTTTCCCCATATTTAGTAACCAAACAAAAAGTTCCTTCTTAACATCTATGTGCCCTCTTAATCCTTCATTTCTCCCCTCCCGAGTATCCTTTTAACTATTTTGATCTTCCTTATTCCCTATTTCATGGACTCTTGTGGATCTCACAGATTTTCAACTCTAATAAAAAATTAAATCTACAAAAATCCACATGTGCATTCATAGTCAAGTCAACAAAAACCAATTGCATATTGTAACTTCCAAAAAAATAAATTTTACCTCAATCCGTAGTTTGCTTACAGGTGAGACGCCTTAGCCTTTGTTACTGAGAATGTCCATATGGGAAAGATGAGAAGACAACCACTTCATATGAGAAAGCCTTTCAGGCTAAGCCTTTGCCTTAGCCTTTTACCTCAAGCCCATATGAGAAAGATGATAAGACAACCACTTCATATCCCTAGAAGACCGAATAAAGATCAATTGACATAAAAACCAAGAGCCTATTTGGTAAAACTAGCTGTTAGCGGATAAGCTAGCTGATAGCGAATAACGGATGAGATAGCTGATAGCAGATAAACTAACTTATTTCGTGTGGAAGTATTTGATAAAACTAGCGGTTGAACTAGCTGAAAAATATAAAATAACATAAAAGGACATCTAAATTAATGATTTTACATAAAAGAGAGAAAATGATAAAGGTAGAATTAAATTAAAATAATAAGGATAAAAGTGAAAAAAAAAATGAAATGTTATAAACTATAAGCTCAAACGCTGTTTCAAGTAACGTCTGAAAAAAACGTTATAAACTCATGAAAAAACGCTATAAGCTCGTGATAAAAGCGCTTGCCAAATGGGGTTATTTTCTCATTCGCTATAAGCTATCCGCTATAAGCTTGCAAAAAGAAAATGCCAAACAGGCTCCAACTAAACTTAGAGGAAAGTGCTAAAACAGTCTTCAGTGCAGCGGCAATTAACTGTTTCTTCTTCTTACATACTAATACAAGCACGGGAAATTATTTATAATAAAAAAAGGTAAAAATGATAGCACCTAATGATAATCAGATTAGCTTAATGTTGTCTTCTATCCTTTAACCTAATGCATCTTTGAGAAAAATACCCAATCAGAATGTAGAATACTTATTGCTCCATTTACACATGGAGGTCCAGTTTTAGCACACATTGTCGTGGGGTTCTATGAATCCGTGCTCATTTACGGGCTTCATCTTTAACCCCTTTCCTGAAAGAACAAAAATTTGGTAGGAGACAAGAAAAAGTTCCCTAATATAGCATTTTATCATTTACAAACCAGCAAGAGAGTGTCAAAAGACAATAACATATCATGTACTTAAAATCCTTTCAGCATATGATATGCCTGATTGCCTGGTTATTCATTCATTTATGAGCTTAGACAAACCTTGTACAGATAGGTAGAAATACAGCAACTTCAAGCAAACTGTGCCTATGGCTCCACAATGATTTTTCCAGTAGCATGTCCATCAATGCTCTTAGCCCAAGCATCTTCAGCTTTGCTCAAAGGAAACTTGGAGTCAATAACAGTCTTGAGTTTCCCATCCTTTACTAACTGAACTAGATATTCCAGGCTCTCACGCTTGACAGTTACGACAAATGGCACCAGCTGCTTCTTCGAAAAGGTAAGTTTCTTCACGGCAAAAGTCATAAATGAACTCACACCAGGTGTCAAATCTATTACCTTCCCATTTTCAGCCAAATTAGGATCAAAAGTTGACCAAGGTATTCCAGTTGTACAATTTATCACCGCATCATATTTCCTACCAGATGGACTCATTAGAGCTGCTCCCTCTGGAGTCTTGTAGTCAAGAACCTCATCAGCACCTAAGCCCTTAACAAAGTCAATGTTGCGAGCCCCACAAGTGCCTGTCACATGTGTGTTCCCTAGTTTTGCTAGCTGAACAGCATAATGACCTACACCACCTGATGCAGCAGTTACTAAAATGTTCTTGGGCTGTCCAGTCCCATCAAGCTTGACTCCTGCAATTTGAGTGAGGGCGTCATGAGCAGTGAGACCAGCAATGGGTAAACCCGAACCTTCAGCAGCTGAGACCTCTGATGGTCTGGCGGCAGTTAAGCTCTCACTTGCCACAGCAAACTCAGCTAGTCCACCTCCATACTGTCATTCAACATAAACAACACATAAAACAGATATTGGATAGTGATCAAGTAATCATTAATTCATTATAAATAATAATATACCAGCATATGAATTAGACAAGGTTCTAAACTGGGAACATATATGGCTGTTACATGCCAGTTAATTTCACACCAGAAATCATGTGCATCATCATATAATCTACTAGATTTCAGATTGACATGGGATAAACTTCCATTCAAAGGGATACTAGTTTATGTTAATAATGAAAATTTATTATTATGTGATTAGGAGAGGGTGAGCTTTGGCGCGATGGAAAGGTTGCAGCCTTGTGACTTGGTGATATTGAGAGTTAGTCGCGGAAACAGCCTCTCCATTCACAAGGGTAAGGTTTGATACAAACTGGTAAAGAAGATCAGAGATATAACAGTAGAATTAGGAAGAGAAAAGAGAAGAAGGTAGAATTGTATTATTTCAGTGAATGGGAAAAGGTTTTACAGTGGGAAAATCCCTCCTGCTGGAGAGCTGTGCTCCTAAGAGAGCTATTGCCCTCTTTCCATGACTATTCCAATGATTACAAAAGATACCTCTCTCCCTTCACACACCCTACTTAATAACCATGTAGCCTAGAAACGGTTATGCCTACCTTCTCTCATATCTGCCAGCTCACCCACTACTAATTGGTTCCCCCTTTCCTTCTAGAATATACTCTCCAAATTCTGGGACCATGAGGACGGGTTTGCAGTAATTGACCCGTTGGGCCTATTGGCTCAACTTGGGTCCTAACAATGCCTCCTTCTTCAGCTACAGCCCTGTCCTCAAGGCTGAGTAGAGGAAATTGGCTATGAATGGTGAACTTGTCCTCCCAAGTTGCTTCATCAGTGGATTTTCCTTTCCATTGAACCAACAGCTGGTCAATATCTTCCCCTCTCTTGTGCACAGTCCTGTTTGCCAACATTGTCTCAGGTTCCAGCATCTCCGAGGAATCACCTTCCATTCCTTATGGTAACATGTCTTCTACCTTATAATTGCCCACAGCTTTCTTAAGTAGGGACACGTGAAAAACTGGGTGTATCTTCGAGCCTGCAGGTAATTTTAATTTATATGCCACTGCCCCGATCCTTTCCAACACTTGAAAGGGTCCATAGTACCTTGCTGCTAGCTTGGCACTGATCCTGGAGGCCACTGATTGCTGTTTGTGTGGTCTGAGTTTCAGAAAAACCATTTCTCCTACCTCAAAGCTTCTTTCTGTCCTATGCTTGTCTGCCTGACTCTTCATCCTGCCTTGTGCTCGCAAGAGATGTTGCTTTAACTGCTTGAGTGCTTCATCTCTATCTTGGAGATCTCTGTGCACTGCCTCTACCTTTATTTCCCCTTGGAGGAACCTTGTAAGCATCGGGGGCTTTCTCCCATAGACCGCCTCGAAGGGTGAAGTACCGGTCGATTCATGAAAATTAGTGTTATACCAATACTCGGCCCAATGCACCCATTGTGACCAAGTCTTAGGCTGATCACCCACAAAGCACCTAAGAAAAGTCTCCAATGTCCTGTTCACCACCTCCGTTTGCCCATCGGTCTCCGGATGGTATGCAGAACTCATTTTTAATTGAGTTCCCTGAAGCTTGAAAAGTACTTTCCAAAAATTACTCACAAAGATTGGGTCATGATCACTTATAATAGTCTTGGGGATGCCATGCAACCTGATCACCTCCTTAGTGAAGCTCTCGACCACCATCCTAGCTGTATAAGGATGTTTGAGAGGTATAAAATGGCTATACTTGGACAGCCTATCCACCACCACCAAGATTGTCTCATACCCTTTTGATTTTGGAAGTCCCGTAATGAAGTCCATGGACACTTCTTCCCATATCAAATCTGGAATGCCTAGGGGCTGCAATAAACTGCCCGGAGAAGATGCCAAATATTTTTGCCGTTGCCAAGTGTCGCACTCCTTGACATAATCCAAAATCCTTTTTTTCATCCCGATCCAATACACATTTGCTGCCAATCTCCTATACGTTCTATAGAAACCGAAGTGGCCTCCCTGAGGTGTGGCATGGAACTCTTTCAAGAGTTGGGGAATCCAAGATGATGATGCCGAGAGGACTAACCTATTCTCATAGAACAAAACTCCATTTATGTAGGCAAACCCTTTTCTTGCATTTATGTCTCTTTTTACTTCTTCAATCAGTTTTTGCAATACCACATCAGCATGCACTTCCTCTATAACTTGCCTACTGTCAGCCCACACAGGAAAAGAAAGGAGAGTTCAGGTCTACTCCCTCATTCACCCGAGAAAGAGCATCCGCCCCCTTATTTTCAGAACCCGGCTTATACACTATATCAAAGCGATAGCCCAACAACTTAGCTGCCCAATTTTGCTGGTCTGTGGTGGAAATTTTCTGATGCAGCAGTTGTTTGAGACTTTTGTGATTAGTGTAGACTATAAAATGCCTCCCCAACAATTATGGTCTCCAATGTTGAATTGCAAGAGCTACAGCCATTAACTCCTTCTCATAGGCAGATTTAGAGAGATTCCTTGGACTCACAGCCTTGCTAAAATAAGCAATAGGTCTACCCTGCTGCATAAGAATGGCTCCAATCCCTACTCCTGAAGCATCACACTCAATGGTAAATTCTTTAGAAAAATCAGGAACTGCAAGAACCGGGGCCGTGATCATCCTTTTTTTTAAAAGCTCAAATGCTTCCTGTGCTTTTTCACTCCACATAAAACCATCCTTTTTTGTTAATTCTGTAAGAGGCCTTGCCAACTTCCCATAACCTTGGATGAATTTTCTGTAGTAGCCGGTTAACCCTAAGAACCCTCTCACCCCTTTTACATTCTTGGGTATAGGCCACTGTGTGATGCTTTGAATTTTGCCCGTATCCATGGTCACTCCCTCTCGGGAAATTAAGTGTCCCAAGTATTCAATTGTGGTTTGAGCAAATTGACACTTTTTCTGGTTTGCCACGAACTGTTGTGTCTTCAAAATTCCCAACACCTCTTGTAAGTGGAGCAAGTGTGCTTCCCACTGCTGGCTATAGATGAGTATGTCATCAAAAAACACCAACACAAACTTCCTTAACATAGGCCTAAAAATCTCATTCATGAGGGCTTGAAAGGTTGAGGGTGCGTTCATCAATCCAAACGGCATTACTAGGTACTCATAATGGCCTTCATGAGTCCTAAAAGCCGTTTTATGCATATCCTCTTTTTTCACCCGTACTTGGTGATAACCAGACTTGAGATCCAGCTTAGAAAAAAATCGGGCACCATGGAGCTCATCTAACAACTCATCAATAACTGGAATAGGAAATTTATCCGGGATGGTTACCTTGTTCAAAGCACGGTAGTCCACGCACATCCTCCATGACTCATCCTTCTTCTTCACCAATATTACCGGGCTCGAGAAAGCACTGTGGCTAGCCTGTATTATCCCAGATTCCAGCATTTCTCTGACCTGCTTCTCTATCTCATTTTTATGGTGGTGTGGATATCTATAGGGCCTCACACTAATAGGTTCCTGGCCTTCCAACAATGTGATGGCATGTTCTTTTCCTCGACTAGGGGGCAACCCTTTAGGTTCTTGGAAAACCTCTGCAAATTGGACCAGCACTTCCTGTAATTCAGCTTGCTGTTTGGAATCAATGCTCCCACACCAAGCTCCTTTTATTTCACTCTGAGAGACTTGGACTTCTGTGGAAAGGAACAAAGGCCCTATCTTCTTCATAGGCCTCCCTAGTAAACTTTGTAATGCTGTTTGGGTACTGTGATTGCATCCTTCACCCCATAACTCCGCCCATTTTCCTCCACATTGGAACTTCATCACCTGTTTCTTCCAATCCACTCTCATTTCCCCCAAAGTTGCTAACCATGATATGCCCAACACCACATCTATCCCTTCCAAATCAAAGAGGAAGGTATCTACAGTGATTCGAAGCTCCCCTACCTCCAGCTTTAACCCTCTGCATTGTCCCTTTGCCACAGCTTGGTAGCCATCACCAAGTTTTATCTTTATGTCTCTGGTTTCCTCAACTGCCCAGCCCATTGTTGACACTAATTGCTTTGAAATAAAATTGTGAGTGGCGCCACTATCTACCAGAATGAGTATTGGCACCCCCTTGATTGTCCCTCTCAGCTTCATAGTTCGGGGATTATCTTCCCTTCTTGCTGACAAATTGCCCAAACTCATGACACTACATTCCCCATCGATGTCCTCTCCTTCTTCTACCTTGACAGCCAGTATATTCCCCTCCTTGTCTCCTTCTTCCTCATCATCAATTATCATTAACTTTAGCTGTTTGTCTGGGCATTGATGTAGAGGGTGATATGGCCCTCCACATTTGTAACATAGGCCCTTTTGTCTCCTATCGATCAGCTCATGATAAGGTAAATGGGTCACTCCCCTGTCTCTGGGTTGTGGCCTTTTTTTTTCATAGTTGGGCTCTACATTCCTTTTTTGCCCATAAGATCCTCCTCTGACCAAGTTACTCCCTGCTGGTCCCTCTTTGTTCCCCTTGACATAGACCCAGTCGGACCCAGTATTGCGGCCCATATTATTTGTGTTGGCCCGGAACTTAGCACCTGACCCATAACCACCTCTGAAGCCCGATTTACTGGTGAGGGTAGATCCACCCCCTCTTCCCTTCAACTCCTTCTCCACCGCCCGAGTGACATTCATCAGGCGCACACAGGATAAAGGTCCTAGAGCAATGAGGCTACACACTCTTCCTCGAATTTCTTCTCTCAATCCATGAAGGAAATACCCGAAATATTGGTCATCGGGCAACCTTCTCACTTGTGCTGTTAGCCTTTCAAAATCCTGGATATATTCCTCGATGCTACTCCCCTGCCGGAGAACGGCTAGTTGCTCGAAGATATCTCCTTCCCCCAATCCTCTGTATCGTTCCAACGGCTCTATTTTGAGTTGCTCCCATGTAAGCTCCACTTCGTCATCGAGCAACGAATTGAAGAAGTGAATCGTTGCTCCTTCCATGCACAAGTGAGCTAGATTGACTCGGACCTTTGGACTCGTTTCCTGTACCCGGAAGTATATTTCTGCGCGCGTAATCCATCCGGCGGATCGTCACCGTCGAACATTGGGTGTTCGATCTTCTTTACAGACTGACGAAACTCCTCAAGGGCCTCCCCTTGCAACTTCTTCAGTCTCGACATCGACGGGTGTTTCTTTGACGCCGACCCCTTCTCTGAGTCTCCTTGCAGTGTTTCTGTGTGACGCTTCTCCCCCTCACCATCACCCTCCTGTTCATCGTTCAGACTCTCCCCCTTCTCGGCCAGGTATTTCTTAAGCATCGCCAACATAGTTGCCATGGTGGCTTGGCTTTCTTCGTCCTTTGCTTGCATCTACGCCAAAGTGTTTTTGATGCTTGCGACTTCGTTCTCCAAGTTTCCCAGTCTCCCCTCCATTCCTCCTAGTTTAGTAGTTTTTTTCTTTGGTGGCATCCACCTTCGTCACAATCCTCTCGCGCTGATCCCCAACAGAGGATGCTCCCCACGAATTCGGCAGGTTGGACCAGTTTGATACAAACTGGTAAAGAAGATCAAAGACATAACAGTAGAATTAGGAAGAGAAAAGAGAAGAAGGTAGAATTGTATTATTTCAATGAATGGGAAAAGGTTTTACAGTGGGAAAATCCCTCCTGCCGCAGAGCTGTGCTCCTAAGAGAGCTATTGCCCTCTTTCCATGACTATTCCAATGATTACAAAAGATACCTCTCTCCCTTCACACACCCTACTTAATAACCGTGTAGCCTAGAAACGGTTATGCCTACCCTCTCTCATACCTGCCAGCTCACCCACTACTAATTGGTTCCCCTTTTCCTTCTAGAATATACTCTCCAAATTATGGGACCATGAGGACAGGTTTTCACTAATTGACCCGTTGGGCCTATCGGCTCAACTTGGGTCCTAACAAGGTTGCATACTTCATACCCTCCCCAAAGCCCACAATAGTAGGAGCCTAGAGCATATTGTTCAAGTAAATGACTACTTGTACAACACCCAAAGTAAAGCGTATGGTTGTCTTTTGGTAGTCATAGTTTTAATATCTAGAGGTATGAGATCAGTATCTTGCATCATAACTATTTGAAGACTCTTCAGTAAATTACACTTTCTTGTGTTCCCTTCCTCCCTCTACTTCTTTCACCCCTTTTCCAACTAACCCTTAAAATTTGAACAATATACTATGTCTATCCCAGTCTAGAGTGAAACATATATTCTAACAGAAAATTAGGATGATAGGTTCAAAAAATAATTATTACACCCGTATTCCTTGTGGTTTACAGATCGCCAAAGAATAAAGAGAAATCCATTTCAACCATTTGATTGAAACCTGAACTCGTGCTGCAATTTGCATTCCAAAGAAAATGATTTTATTTTCCTCTTTTTAGAAGATTAGCTTCTTGTCCACAACAATCTAGATTTACTCATGCTTACAATTGTATCCGGGCAGGCAGGCAGGCGAAAATCATTGTAACTAATGGAAAGCATTAACAAAGTGAAAGAAGTAGATAATTACTTGATGACTCAGTTTAGCAACGACTTTGTCGCCAACTTTAAAATCTTTGACTTGTGGTCCAACCTCTACTATTTCTCCTGCTACATCAGTGCCTGTTCCAGCAATGAATAATAATAATTCCAAAATAAGAGGATGGGGGATACAATTATTATTATTATAACATATAACAGCAAGCTTAAAGGGAATGGTGAAGAACAAGTTGAAATTGTGAAAGAGATGAAAAAGGAATCGGTTGACTAATCTTACAAGGTATGTGGGGAAAGTGTCGAGGTAAAAATAAAGGGCGGAGAATACCCTTCTGAATCTTCCAATCAACTGGATTTATGCTAGTTGCTTCCAATTTCAGCAAAACCTCATTTTTGTTTGGAGTGGGAACCGGAACTTCAACATGCTGCTTATCAAACAAATATGCAACTATTTATTTTCATTTAATTGGGTAATACTACAACCCAAGTCAAAGTAACTAACATCTAATTCTGACATTATTATTATTATTATTATTAGAATACTAAAAATTAGGTTAATTTTGATTTGATGGTTAAAATAAGATGATAGATCTGTGGGTGGCAGTGGCAGGTATGGTTAAGATTTGTGAGTTGAGAATGAGATTGAGAGTGAGAGTGAATAATAATAATAATAAGAAAGAACCTTGAAGGCGGCGGGACCTCCACCATAGGCATCGTACTGAACAGCTTGCATCACCTGCTTCCTCGCCATTCGATTCGATTCACACACCAACTCCCTCCAATCAATGAATCTGATAGATAGATAGACAGAGTAATTATCGGTAAAAATTAATGGAGATAGATATAGATACAAATATTTTAGTACCCATTCTATCCCATAAGTGCACTATATATATATATATATATATATATATATATATAATTTGACATATTTTGAAGTTTATTGTAATATTTATTTGATGTTTTGGAGATTGATTATTGGATACTTTGTATTAAAAGATTTGCATTTCATATTCACAAATTGATTATTAGATCCATGGATTGTATTTTTAGTTTGGAATGCAAGAGTTTACAAGAGTTTATGCATTTTATTGTTTAATTAAAATTTCTTTTATTAAAGTGCGGATAATGGATGCGGGTACGGATACTTAGGTACCCAGAAGGTAAGGATACGGATATTGAAATTACTACCCACGAGGGTATGGATCCGGGTACTGGTATTTTTTCAAAATGCGGATACTGGAACGGATACTATAATACCCTACCCATTGTCATCCCAACTTGTTTATCATTTTCTTCACTTCATACACGCTATTGCTACCCATTTAAGTCATGGGTAAATGAATAAAAAATAATAGGTTAAAGTAAAAATTTGTTTCCTGTACATGACATATATTCTTCGTTTAGTCCTTATCCATAAAAAATTTGGAAATAAGTCCCTACATGTGAAAAGGTAAGCAAATTTAGTCCCTACATGTGCAAACGTTAGCAAATCCGTCTCTGCCGTCAGCAAATTAGTCCTTATACGTGATACAAATTTTTGATTTGGTCCCTAAACCTGGAAAAAAAAAATTAAATTGGTCCCTGTATGTGCAATCGATAATAATTTTGTCTCTATCATCTGTCAAGGAGCTTGGACCCAACTAAAAATTCTTTTCGTATGGATTATTTTTCATATCTTATATCAACATATTTCTTCTATTCATAATCAACTTACATAATTTCAGAATATAAAACCATTTACGAACTAAATTATATAACTTTTACTCTTGATAGAAGAAATAAATTGATATAATATATAGAAAATATTCAATACGAAAAGAATCTTTAGTTGGGTCCGAGCTCCTAAATAGACGGCAGGGACAAAATTATTATCGATTGTACTTATAAGGACCGATTTATATTTTTTTTTTTAGGTTTAAGGACCAAATCAAAAATTTGTATCACGTATAAGGACGAATTTGCTGACGGCAAGAACGAATTTACTAACGTTTGCACATATAAGGACCAAATTTGCTAACGTTTACATATGTAGGGATTCATTTCAATTTTTTTTACATATAGGGACTAAATGAAGAATCCGTGTCACGTATAATGATCAAATTATTACTTTTACCAAAATAATATTAGCAAAATGGCTAAAATACCATTTTGGTCCCTTAACTTATTTTTTAGTTTCAATTTGGTCCCTTAACTTTTAAAAGTTTCAATTTGGTCCCTTAATTTGTCTCTGTTAATACAAGTTAGTCCTCTCCGTCAATGAAATAAGCAAATGAGTTTCGAATTGGACCTTTAAATTGTTAACAAGTTTCAAATTGGTCCTGTAACTTTTAAATGAGTTTCAAATTTGTCCCTTAACTTTTAAATAAGTTTCAAATTGGTCCCTTATATTTTAAATGAGTTTCAAATTGGTCCTTTAAGTTGTTAACACATTTAGCACTTTCGTCATTTTTGCTTATGTCATTCACGGATAGGACTAACTTGTGTTAACAGAAACAAGTTAAGGGACCAAATTGAAACTTTTAAAAGTTAAGGGATCAAATTGAAATTAAAAAATAAATTAAGGGATCAAAATGATATTTTAGCCTAAAAAAATTAAATAATTCACTTTTAATATATTAAATATATTATTTTTTAATGAAATTTTTTTGTCATCCGTCTTTCTTTAAAGATACATTCGAAGAAATGATGGATATTTATGTATCTATTATGTGAATTCTTTTTTTTGTTATATTATTATTTTTTGGAGTCATATAAGGCACCAATTTTTAAATAAATATCATGTCATTCACTATGATTTTGGTCTTGGAGTGACACTCCAATTAGGTAATTATTAATTATGATATGTGTGAATTTTAAGGTAATTAAGAATATCAATCAAATTTTTTTAGAGATGTGATAATTTATGATTAAATATATATGTAAAAAAAAATTTATAGTATTAATATATAACAATTAAACTTTTCCTTAATATTGTAACTTTTAGTTTCTCTTTCTTTGCAGATTGTTTAGAACGGTGTTGAGAAAGTAAGAAAATGTGAGTAAACTGTTGAAAAAGTATTTAACTTGTAGTATCATCATGCTAATTTCACTCGGCTCATACGTCATATACGATTTCCTTCAGCTACGTATGTTGCTAATTGATAGGGTTATCACGAAATTGGATACTCCCCTGTCGGCGTTGCCCCTGCAGCACCAAAAACAAAGAGAGAATGGAAGAGAAAATAGAGAGGGGAGGGGTAATGATGAGAAAAGAGAGGAAGGAGAGAGATAGAGATGATGAAAAGGAGATGCAGGGGAGAGGATCCGAACAGAGATATCACAAGGCTAATTTAGGACATATTTGTCTAGTGTTAGAAACTTGGAGGGTGAATTTAGAAAAAAATCAAATTAAGGGAAAATAAAGTTGGGGGCGAAAAGACCCAAAATTGACAAAAGCAAAGTAAAACATCATTGTTTACCATAACATCACTAGGGTGAGCAATTTTGACCAAAGCTCATGCGAGCAACTCACTACTGGGAAAGTAATCTTCACCCCCACCACCACTGTTCTGCTGCCAAAGCCACTGTCACAGTGTTTTCCAATGGTGTCCTCTTGTAACATTTTCATCTTGTTAGTAATCACACCACAGTACGTTGTCCTTATGTTGTGGGGGATTGTATTTTGTGGTAGTTGGGAATTTTAGGCCTGTCTTGGGGTAACTCCGTTTTGTTAGAATGTGAAGATGAGAATAAAAATGGGGGAAAGATGTAACCCAAACTCTGTGAGAAGAAACTCATTAGCTTGTCCATTAAATTGTGGATTTTTGTTGGATGAGTAAGTAATGAGCTAAGGAAGAAGATGCTACGCAAAAAAATATGTAACTCATTATGTTCATACTTCACTTTCATCCACCTCATACGCTCATATGTGTTTTTTCACTACCACATATAATGTTTACTGACGGAATTATGAGGCAGCTAATATTTAGAACTAAATTGTCTAATATTAAAAATTTAGAAGATAACTTAAAAATAAATAAAGGACGAAATTGAAAAATGAAATAAAATTACAAGTAAACCATCATTTTCGTTCCTGAAAGTGAGGCGTTGTCAGTTCAGTCCCTGAAGACAGTTAAATTATAAAAAAATTTCTCAATTTAGACTAACTTGACTAACGAAATTAATATCAAAATACTAACTTCACTAACAAAATTAACATTGAAGGATTTTTTTTTCATAGTTTAACTGTTTTTAAGGATTGAACTAACAATGACTCATACTTTCGGGGACCAAAATAATGATTTACTCTAAAATTGCAAAACATAAACACTATTTTGCCTATTTTTGCTAGTAAGTTGATAGGATAAAGACAAACATCAGGTTGGTTCCCCTCCTACCTATGCTCATTCTCTGGGTTACTCTTGAAAGAGTAAGTGATCGGTCGTAATTGAACCACAGCCTATAGCTAAACTTTGGGCGTAAGTTCAACGATTTTGTCTCGTGATTCCATATGCTCAGCCTCTTCGAAGTTTCATCCGTTAGGTTATTACAAATAGTTTATATCGGATAGATAAATAATTCTATTTGATAAACGTATTTGTTATTAACGATTTGTATTTTTTTATGAGTTTATAACATTTTTTAAAGATGTAGTTCAAGAAATATGTGTTCAAGAAAAATGTGTGAATCACTATTAAATTTGAATACTTGTTTTTACCATTTTTGGTATATACCATTATTACATGTGTAATTTGATTTTAAATAAGTTTGAAATATATATATATATATATATATATAATATAATATAATATAACAAACCTTATAAAAATTTTATGCTATCAATGGATCATATTTGTACTTGTGACTTTTGGCATAGTTAATGTGAGAGTGGGATATTTTTAATAATTTTGCATTACATAATTAGATGATAGTGTAAAAAAATTTACATGACATATTCAAATTATATATATATATATATATATATATATATATATATATATGTGTGTGTGTGTGTGTGTGTGTGTGTGTGTGGAGAAGCTATTTTATACTAATATAAGACTTGACATCTCTATACTATCTAATAACATTTGATATATAATATAATTTTTATCATTGTTGTGTAATAATTGCATAACAAAACTACAAGTAATGAATCCTCGTATAAGAGCAACAACCCAAAAGTGGAGACGTGTGAAATCACACTGACATAAAAGATTTATTCGTCTAGGATAAAAATCTTCCGAAATCTTGTCTCGATTAAAACTGAAGTATCAGAAAAACGGAAGAAGAAAGATAAACTTAACCCAAGTTTATCTGAACAAAATATATATATATATATATATATATATATATATATATATATATATATATATATATATATTAGATTGAGAAAAATATATGAATTATATTTATTTTTATAAGATTTTTAAATTGCATGTTTTATGGTTTCAATTAAAAAAATTAATTTTATTTTGTAGCCAAAATAAACTTAAGATTAATCTTTAAAACATTTTGAAATTATTATATATATATATATATATATATATATATATATATATATATATTTTTACTATTTTGACAAATTGCATATTATCATGACGTGCCTTTTGAAGTAGCCGTCACAAGAAAATTACGACATAATATATGATTCAAGTCGGTTGTAAAATAATTTTGGAATAAAAATGTATTAAAATTAGGATTTAATAGATATATATATATATTATCATTATAAAAAAAATTTATATTGTCCATCAATAAAAAATTATCACATAAAATAAAATATTTGATTCTTATAATAATAATTATTTTAAATGATATTTATATCATAATTTCTGATTGATTGATGATATAAAATAATTTATCCCATAATGATTAATTATATCTTTAATTTATCATTAAAAAATTTTAAATATACATTTAAGATAAAATATCAATAGAATTTCTTTACACCAAACATGCTTTTGAACTTAAAAGATACATTTGACGCGATAAACCAAACTTGCCTTGACTCATAAAATGAAATCCAGAATTTACTAGGGTTAATTTAAAAAGATTTATATGATTATGGTGTGAAAAGCATACGCTATCCACGGCGACAACCGCAGATGTTGTCCAGTGAGAGGCGAGCCTTATTAACTATTGAATCAGTGTTTAGTTTTTTCTGTGGATTCTGAATTCTGAATTGTGAAGCAGAAGGCATGGCGATGGCCGCCACAGCTGTGCGGTGGCAACCCCTGGTTCCGATTCGAGGAAGCAATAACATGAACCGTCGTCGTTTCCATATGGTAAGCGTTAAAGCTTTTGGTCGTAGAGAGATGGATAGGTTCGCAAAGCGCATGGCTTCGGGCGAGGCCTGGAAGGACGCGTGGCGTAGTGCCAACGATGGGTTGGAACGCTTCCTCTTCGAAGCGAAGAAGACCGCCGAGCGCATTGACCGCCGTTACGCCGTTTCAGAGCGTCTCTCCTCTGCTGCAAGGTCCGCAGCTGACCGAGCGCGTGAGATTGATCGCGACTTCGAGATTGGTCTCCGATGGCGCTCTTTCACCATCGATTTCTCTAGAAACTGGCCCACTGTATGTAACTATTTATTTATTTATTTATTTATTTATTTTTCTATTTCAATAATCTTATTTTGGTACTGTTATTGTTTGGTTGCAGTACAGGATGCAGCTGAATAAGCTCCTGGATAGTCCACTTGGTAGGAGCTTTGCTGTAAGTATTATTATCCTTATGAAATTGATTCCTATTTTGAAATTATTATTAAACCTCTTAATAATTACTGTAAATCATGGAGGCGGCCACACCAACTATCATTATCTCACTTATTTTTGGCTTTATTTAATTTTATTATCACTCTTTTTCTGCTGACCAAGGATACATGTCTTTATATTCTCAACCTTTGTTTCTCTTCAATTCTCTTTTTTCAGACAATTTTCTTCATCTGGTTTGCATTATCTGGTTGGCTCTTCCGCTTCCTCATAATTGCAACATGGGTACTTCCATTTGCTGGACCTCTTCTCATTGGGACATTGGCCAACAGCTTAGTTATTAAGGTATCATCATTTTCAATCTGTGCATCTGCATAATTTCTGTTTAAACTGTCTTTACTTCAAATTGTACTCAAGTACCGATATGAAACGTTAATCAATCACAATGAACTAAAGTACTCCCCCCCACTTCAACATAGAAATGAGTCTAAATATTTTCAAATTTCAAACATCAGAACAAAGCTATCTTAACCTTCCTTTCTCCTACAAGAGAATTCCTTGAAGAAAGGAACGAAGAGAAACAATAAAGGAGCATGAGAAATCCTCTTTAGAAAAAGCAGGAATGTTAGACTGTGAAATTCAGCCAAAATGAACTTGCTCATCAATACAAAAAGTTGAATCCCTCTCCATCCTTAACATGATGGCCCTGTTAAATATAAGGGCTGAACACCAAACTGATGCCATCAATGATCTTAATGCTGCAGAAGCTTTCCATTATTTATATTTGAAATTTTAAAATTTTCCAGCGATTTAGTTTCGAGCTACTTCTAATAAAATTAATTTTGTGTTGGCTTGGCCATATCCATAGCGTGAATACTGAATATTACGAATTTTAAAAAATTATTGACATGGCTAAGATACAAATATAAAATTTATTTATATAATATCAACAAAGAACACAAATCCTAAATTAGAATAAATATCCACGTATCATAACACATTAGTCTTTGTACACACAATATAAAACTATTATTTATCTCATTATTGTGGTACCCACCTGGATTGGTACAAAAATTCAAAAAGTAATTTGAAAATGTAGGTCAGAAGTATCCAGAGGTATCTAAAAGTATTCAACACAAATACATTGTGACAGCTGTATCGCAACCACTTTGAAGTGTTGTCGATGCTTCCTGGGTTTGAAGCTTAGTTGAAAAGCATGTTTGGATGAGGCTAAAATGGTACAAAAACAACTTTTTTCGCAGGGTTTAAGCTGTCCTGTTTGGTAATCCTAATCCTAATTAATTAAATTATAAAAACGGTTTCTAGAGAGACTAAAAGTTACTAGCTGATTTGAAAAAGCTGTTGGATTATGGGTGTGTTTGTAAAAGTTTATAAAGAGCTTATGAGAATAGCTTAAGGAAATAAACTTATGTAAATAGTTTATGATCTTCCAATAAGCTTTTTTTAGCTTAAAACTATAAGCTTGTCAGAGAAGCTTATGAAAATAAGCTGTTTTTAGCTTATTTGAAAAAGAGCTTATTGAATATGAGCTTAGTTAAGCTGTTTATCCAAATATATCCTATATTGAAACTAATTATATTTTTTTCATTTCAACTATGTAAAACTAACTACCAAACAAATATAATTAACCTGAACAAGTAATTTTATACCTTTTTGTTATTTACTATATAAATATGGTGAAATAGATTATCTTAAATTCATTTTTCAACAAAAAAAAAAATTCAAACATAAAAAATTGATTCTATTACAAATGATTATAACATTAATCCATTTTACATAAAATTCATTATTGAAATAATCTATTTTTTGCAGTTAATCCAAACACGCTCTTAGATTCCTTAAATCCTTGCTAATTAGGGGTGTTCGTGGATTGAATCGGATCGGTTTAGAGCCACAAAACAATCCGATCCAAAGATAGAAACAACTTGCGGTTTGGATTGGATCTTTTTGCGTCTATAAAAAATCCGATCCGATCCAATCCAATCAAATGTGGTTTGGATGGGATTGAATAATTCGGTTTTTATTGATATATTGTTACATAGTTATATTATGTTGAAGACAAACATTAAACTTGTATATACTAGAACTAATGTAGTTTTACTTCCTAAATACATGCATGAAATCTCCTAAAACATGAATAACTATGGATTCCTAGGTACATGAATAACTATACAAATTCCAATACATATAGTATTTGACAATTTCAACAAAAATATTAAAGAGAATGAGGGTGTTAGTTTATAAAAGTATGAAAAACAATGTTTAAGTATGAGTAGTATTATAATTTAAAAAATAATAGTATATGTATATAGTAAGTCGGTTTAGATTGAATTGAATCGGATCAGTTTTCACTAAGGGATATGAAATCCAATCCAATCCAATAAAAAAAAAAACAGTTTTTGCGGTTTTCGATTTGTTGTGGTTTGGATTTTGATTGTTTGATTTGGTTTGGATCGGTTGATGAATATCCCTACTACTAATTAGCATGGATTCAAGTTCATCGGATTAAACTCTTTGGATATGTTTTCCTACTGTAGTGTATAGCTGAGGTATCTCTGACTCTCTAGTTCATGATCATTTGAATTTAACGTTTTATGCACTGTTTGTATTGAAATTGGCTAAAAAAGTATGCTACATTTATAATTGTATAGGGCACTTGTCCAGCTTGTAAGATGCAATTTGCTGGTTACAAGAACCAAATAATTCGCTGTACAAGCTGTGGCAACATTGTGTGGCAACCTAAAGCTGATTTCTTTTCAAGAGGTGGTAGAAGCAAATCTACATCCAAGTCGGACCCTGACATTATTGATGTTGACTTTGAGGAGAAATGAAGACATGTGCGAGTCAGCGGTTATCATTCTGGATGGCTTTGCAAACAGATGAATAGAAAATGCAATGAGCTCCAATTCATTTATTGTGTTTACGGTTGCTCTATAATTGAAGTTTGTTCTTACATTGTCTGTATGAAGTGCTGATAGAGTTAGTTCAGCTGTATGGACCTGTAAATCTTTCTTTGTACTATGATGGCCGAGATAGGAGAGAGGAAAGAAAAAAATAGAAAGGAAACAAAAAGACAAGTGGAAAAGAAACAGCCTGTTCTGAGTGCAAACAGTTTCTGGAGCCATATCAAGTTACAAATACAAAAGCAGGTAGTATCAATTTTTTGCATCAAATTGTTTGAGTTGTAAAACAGACCATATCATAAAGCATATTATTGTTAAATCGACTTTGGAATATGATCCTAGAATGGACAAGGGAGAACGCCAGGAATTTAAATCTTCCGAAGTTCTAGATAGTTGTCACCCAAAAAAAAAAAATTCGAAGTATTACACTCTTGGCTCTTTTTTTTTATCAGGTTTTCAGTTCGTGGGGATTTCTTCATACCTTAGAACATCTTTTCTCTTTCTTAAGGACAACGTAAAAGCTCACCTGTAAAGGGAGTATTCAATTGTGATGGGTTTAAGGCAAGTGGGTGTGTTTGAATTTCGTTGGAAAGTCGTAAACAGGACGTTTGGGCAAAAGCTAAAGGAAGTCCAAACACTCTCAGAAGGATGGAATTTTGAAACCGATTAATTTCCATGTAAACTACGCATGAATTGATCTATTTTTTTTTTTCAAAAAAATTCGCCTTAACACTCTTTTAAGAAAAAAAAAAGTTATACACAGGTGAGTCTGTTTGAAGATGCAAAAATTGAAAAACGAAACGTCTCAATATAACTTCCAAACAGGCAAAGATGAAACAAAAGCCTTATGCAGCTTATTTTACTTAGACTATGATTGTACAGTTGTTTCGATACTTACCAGCAGAGCGTACAGGGATGATTCTCCTTTTCTCTTTTGCTTTTTTGTTTATGTACATTGGTAAATGGACTAATTTAACACTACACTCATCAGCCATATGAAACTACCCTAAGATGGAGAAAATCCTTCTAGCGTACATCCTTTGATGAATTAAACCATGTAGAGCCATTAACAGCAACAACAGATGCATGGAATAATTATCTCAGCACGTAGCATAATAGTAGTGCAGAGCGACTTGAGGTGGTTACATCACTAGCCATGCATATTTAGAAATTAGAGGCAGAGTGCACAATCTTCTTAGCTTTGCTTGAGAAGTTTCTGACCATAACCTTGTCAGAGAAAGTCAAAGGAAGATCTTCCTCGACAGTATCTCTTTGAGCATACCAACCAGCAGAACCACTCTCGTATTTTGAGTTGCCCACACTAGATACAACTGACAAGTCAGGTTCTTCTAGTATATCTCGATACAAGTGTCTCAATATGAAAAGAGCAGTATCGTAATCCCGCCAATAGTTTCTGTCCACCAGAGAGAAGATTAACCATAAAAGTTATAAAATAAACACGTGAAATCAAAGGCAGTTCTGTCAGAAATCACTCATCGTGGTAATAAAAATAGTGGGCAATGAAGCTACAAAACATATTCCCTCATCCAATATATCAACCATGTACTTCCTTGCAACAAAGAAGACATAGCAATATAGTTCTATAAAGCTCCGCGCATATGCGTGGGAGCTGTGCAGTCACACATATCAAATCTTACATTTTTTTGGTTTACTAAGAATTGAACCTCTACCAAAAAGACCACCCACCAAGCCACCCAAGTTAGGTCTCTCTCTCCCTATATATGAATTGCAAGACAAGTCAAGAATATTCTTTTAGATAAGCTTTCTAAATAAAGGAAGCCACACAATTCTCTAATCTAATAGAGTCGAGCTGCAGAGGATACGACATTGCATAGTTGGACAACTGTGGGAGGAAAATTTCTAGTGTCTATAAGAAAACACAGAATAAGAAAGCATGTAAGCATACTGAAGGAAAACAGAGCAGCAGAAATAATAAAGTTATTTCTTATGCACTATTAGTGTAAAGGAGTTTTACACTTACACCCAATGATTTGCTGTCACATTATTTAATGAGTTTGCAATCTGATATAATTGTTAACATTGTCAAACTCATTAACTGAGTTGTTGATAGTGTAAAAAAGTCTTACAATGACAACGCATAAAAAAACGGATTTGGTATATGACCGGCAATTGAACTATCAACCAAGCAGTTATACCAAGGAATAACTGAAAAACTTATTTGCAACTACTTATAGTTTTATTATTTTATATAAATTATACTCTTATCTTTTATATATTATGTTAAAGTAATATTTTGGTCCCTATACGTGACATCGATTCTTCATTTAGTCCCTATACATAAAAAGTTATTAAAAAGGTCCTCATACGTGCAAATATTATCCATTTGGTCCCTCCCGTCTTTAATGATCCGTGAACTACTACGTATAGGGACTAAATGAAGAATTTGTGTCACGTATAGGGCCTAAATGAAGAATTTGTGCCACGTATAGGGACCCAATAATTTAGGTTAAAGTAATAATCTGGTCCCTATACATGGCACAAATTCTTCATTTAGTCCCTATACGTGACACAAATTCTTCATTTAGTCCCTATACGTAGTAGTTCACGGATCATTAAAGACGACAACATAACGGGAGGGACCAAATGGATAATATTTGCACTTATGAGGACCTTTTTAATAACTTTTTACGTATAGGGACTAAATGAAGAATCGATGTCACGTATAGGGACCAAAATATTACTTTAACCTATATATTATAATAAGTTAATAGAACATATTATATTAGAATAAGTCAGCCTCGGTAGCTTATGCTACAAGCTACCTTAGCATCTATATATAGGACTTGTGTAACCAACTCTAGTTAACAATTACAGATTACAGTTTTTTCAGTTTTTCTCCTTCTCTCTCTCTCTCTCGACTCTCTCTCTCTCTCTCTCTCTCTCTCTTCTCTCTTTCTAATATGGTATTCAGAGCTTCAGGATCCTTGAGCCATGACTTCCGAAGGCAACAATGGTCGAACTCCACACCACCACCACCACCGCCGCCGCCACAGATAGCTCCAGTTGCTTCTTCCTTTCCTAATCTCTCGACGGTCATCACAACCAAACTATCCGATCGCAATTTTCTGCACTGGAAGCAGATTGTTGAAGCTGTTCTTCGCGCTAATTGTCTTGAACGATTTGTTGTATGTCCACGCATTCCGCCACGTTCTCTCACCAACTCCGATCGCCATAATGACGTTCTCAATCCCGAGTTTCTTGCGTGGGACGCTCAGGATCAACATCTCTTCATATGGATGTTGAATTCGATCTCTGAAACCATCCATGCGCGGGTTGTAGGTTGTTCTCATGCTTGGGAACTCTAGGATGAGCTTCACAGCTATTTCAACTCTCAAACCAAAGCTCGAAGCACTCAACTCAGATCTCAGCTACGACACATGGTCAAAGGAGATCGCACCATTTCTGAATATCTCCTACGCATCAAAGCTCTTGTTGATGCGTTGATCTCAATTGGCAATCTTGTTTCTCACCAAGAGCATCTTGAAGCAATCTTGGAAGGTTTGCCTGAAGAATTCCATATTCTGTTTCCCACGATTAAAAGCCGTGCTGATTTGTGCTCCATTGCTAAAGTCGAATCACTGTTACTTTCTCGAGAGTCACGTTTAGAGAGAAACAAAGCTAAAACACAACTCAACACTGATGCTTTCTCTGTTAATCTCACACAATCTACTCCTCAGTTGCAACCTATCACTTCATCGCAACCTACTCCTCAGGTAACCTACTCCACTCAATCTCAGCCGCAAGGCAATTTTCCACAAGGTTATCAAGATCCTAATGCCAATTTTGGTCCTGCTTTTCGAGGAGGTCGTGGTGGCCGCTCTGGCTACAGAGGTCGCGGCCGTGGTGGTAGGTCTAGTCCTCGCCCTTATTGCCAGATCTGCCACCGTGTTGGACATGACACTCTCAATTGTTGGTATCGCTATGATTCGCAATTCGATGCTTATGGCAAAGGGCAAGGTTATCCTGCCCAGAGCTATCCGGTGCAGTTTCCTCAACAAAACCACAGCTACATGACTCATGGTCATTCTAATCAAGCCTATCCTCAGCAACCTCCAGCTTATGCTCTTCAAGGCTATCCTAATCAATCACCACGTTTTGGTCAGCCTCAGCCTCCTGCTGCACCTCAACCTTAGCAAGCTGCTTCTCTACCAGCACCTCCACCTCTTCTCCAATTACCCTGGCATTCCAATGATCATGGATCTACTCAGTCATCAGCTGGAACTATGGCAATGGTTGCAACCAACTCAGGCACTGATTCCAACACTCTGTGGTATCCTGACAGTGATGCCACACACCATGTCACTTCTAATCAGGGCAACCTAACTCATCAGACTGAGCACAATGGACCAAAACACATTTATATGGGTAATGGTTTTGGCTTAAATATTGTTGCAGTAGGTTCAGCTTCTGTTAATTCGCCTTTGGTTAGCAGTGTAAATCTTAGACTTAATCAACTCTTATATGTTCCTGCTATTACTAAAAACCTTGTCAGTGTAAGTAAATTCTCACAGGACAACAATTTGGTCTTTGAATTCCTTCCTAATTGTTTCTATGTTAAATCCCAGGTTGATAGAAGCATTATTTTAGAAGGTTCGGTCAACTCTGATGGCCTATATGTCTTCTCCAACTTTATTGTCAACTCAAGCTGTGGTGTCTCTTCCAGTGCATCACCAAGCTGTCTTAGTGTGTTTAATTGTAATTCAGCTGATACTAATAATGTCAGTCCCAATCCTGTTTCCCAAAGTGTACCAGCTTGTAATACTGTACCTAGCATCTCTACTTCACCTATTTAATGTAATAAAGTGCCTAACAGTTACTATACTTGGCACTGTAGACTAGGACATGCAAATGAAGCTGCTGTTAAACAGATTCTACAACAATGTAAAATTGCACATGTCAATAAAAATGCTTTGGATTTTTGTGTGCCATGTTGCTTTGGAGAGTCTCATCGACTCCCCTCCCATCTCTCCACTACCACTTACTCAAAACCCTTTGAGTTGCTTTTTCTTGACCTATGGGGTCCTGCACCAATTCAGTCTACACTTGGGCACACTTATTATTTTTCTATTGTTGATGCCACCATTAAATTTACTTGGATCTACATACTTAAACAAAAGTCTGAAACACTCACAGTCTTCAAATAGTTTAGAGAACTTATCAAAGTACAATTCCAAACCGACATTCAAGCTGTCCAAACTGATTGGGGTGGGGAATTTCGCCCCTTCTCCCAGTTCCTAACTGCCTTAGGAATTCGACATAGGGTCATATGCCCTCACACTCACCACCAGAATGGGAGTGTGGAAAGAAAGCATAGACACATCGTTGAAACTGGGCTCACTTTACTTGCCCAGGCATCCTTGCCCATGTCATATTGGGAACATGCCTTCACCACAACTGTTTTTCTTATAAACCGATTACCTACTCCAACTCTTAACTACCAATCTCCCTACTCTGTCCTCTATAAGACTGAACCAGACTACTCTATGCTCCGAATATTTGGTTGTGCTTGTTACCCATGTCTTGGACCCTACAACAAAAACAAGCTTGAATTCCGGTCATGTGAGTGCACCTTTCTTAGGTACTCATCCTCCCATAAAGGGTATAAATGCTTGTCCAAAGAGGGGAGACTATACATCTCCAAAGATGTTCAATTTGATGAGACAAAATTTCCCTTTGCACAAAAATCAACTTCCACACAACAATCCAATCCACAGCACTTCAATTGCATGCCTAGCTCACACATGCCTCTCACTGTTCTCCCTACTTTCCTTCCCAGACCTGCCCCTGTGTCACCCACTTCTCCTCTGTCCCCTGCAACGGCCAGCCCTCTAGCTTTTACCCTTTCAGAAACCTCCACCTTACCTTCCCTACACTCCGGGCTTACCCCACACTATCCTTCTCCTGCCTCTCAGTCCCCTGCTTCTCCTGGGGGGTCCTCACCCACCCCCCTCCGTGTTAGCCTCCCACATATCAACATCCTATACTCACTAAGCTCAAGTCTAAGATTCAATCTACTACTAATTCAACGACTTTATTAACTCAATTTGAACCTACTACTCCTCGGCAAGCCCTTGGCATTACCTAGTGGCAGCAATCTATGCAGAGTGAATATGATGCTTTGCTCAGTAATGGCACCTGGACCCTTGTGGATTTGCCTACTGACAAAAAAGCCATTGGCTGTAAATGGGTGTTCCGAATCAAGGAAAGATAGGACTATGAATAAATACAAGGCCAGACTAGTTGCTAAGGGCTTTCATCAACAGTGGGGGCGAGACTATACAGAGACTTTTTCTCCAGTTGTTAAACCAGTCACCATCCGAATTATTCTTACCTTAGCAATCATCAATGGGTGGAATATTCAGCAGCTTGATGTCAACAATGCCTTCCTTAATGAGCTGTTACAAGAAGAGGTCTACATGCAACAACCTTTGGTTTTGAAAGCTCCAACCCGACTCAGGTGTGCAAGCTTAACAAGGCAATTTATGGTCTGAAACAGGCCCCCCGAGCCTGGTTTGAAAGACTAACCCAAGCTCTAGTGCAGTTTGGGTTCTCCACAAGCAAGTGTGATCCTTCACTCTTTACTCACACTCAGTCTGGTCATACCACATATATTCTAGTCTATGTTGATGATATCATAGTCACTGGATCTTCCCCTCAACACATAAAAGACCTAATCACAAAGCTCAACACAGAATTTGCCCTTAAGCAACTTGGGGAACTTGACTATTTTCTTGGCATAGAGATTAAGAAGCTCCCTAATGGCTCTTTGGCTCTGTCACAGACCAAGTACATTCGAGATTTACTATCCAAAGCTAACATGAGTGATGCAAAGGGCCAACCTACTCCTATGGTCAGTAATCTGAAGCTTACAAAGTATGGAGCAAACTACATGGATGACCCCACTCTATACCGGTCAGTGGTTGGGGCACTGCAGTATGCCACCATCACTAGACCTGAGATCAGTTACAGTGTTAATAAAGTCTGCCAGTTCCTTTCCCAACCTCTTGAAGATCATTGGAAAGCTGTTAAGAGGATACTAAGATACTTAAGAGGCACCATTTCACATGGGTTAGTGCTGAAATCTGCAAAACCAGGGCTGCCTTACACACTGCAAGCCTTCAGTGATGCAGACTGGGGTGCAGACTTGGATGACAGAAGGTCAACCTCTGGTTCTTGTGTTTATTTTGGTCCAAATCTGGTCTCATGGTGGTCCAGAAAACAGCCTCTCGTTGCTAGATCCAGCACAGAAGCTGAATACAGAAGCCTTGCAGCCACTACCTCTAAAGTTCTGTGGATACAATCCTTGCTAAAGGAACTCAGAATACGCACTCAAACTCCTGTGATTTACTGTGATAATCTGTCAACAGTCTCCTTATCATATAACCTTGTTTTGCACTCAAGAACCAAGCATATGGAACTAGACTTGTTCTTTGTCAGGGAAAAGGTTATTGCTAAAACGCTCTCAGTTTGTCACATACCTGGTCTTGATCAAGTGGCAGACCTACTCACAAAAGCTCTCACACAGACTCGGTTTGAAGCTCTCAGGACAAATCTTGGAGTCATAAATATCCTATCCTTTGTAAAACCACCCTCAGTTTATAAGGGGGTGTGTTAGAGTTTGTATGTTAGTGACTGTGTGTAAGTAAATCCTTGTAGAACCACCCTCAAGGGGGTGTGGTAGAGTATGTTAGTGACTCTGCTGAGTCAGCCTCGGTAGCTTATGCTACAAGCTACCTCAGCATCTATATATAGGACTTGTGTAACCAACTCTAGTTAACAATAACAGATTACAGTTTTTTCAGTTTCTCACCTTCTCTCTCTCTCTCTCTCTCGACGCTCTCTCTTCTCTCTTTCTAATAACTTCTAATTTGAAATTTAATTTAAATACATTAAAAGGGTGGTCAACTGCATGAGCCTCCCACCATTGTGAGGGATCTAGGAGGTCTAGGAAGGATCGTATGTATGCGGATGAAACATTACTCCCATAAGCAAAAAAGTTGTTTCCTTGATTACAATCCGTTACCACAGGGTCACACATAAGTTTTACAAGTTACAACAACAAACCCTTTTTCCAATTAGGTGGAGTTAGCAATATAGATTACATAACACCATCCTGTTCTGTCATAAACCATGTCTTCTTGGGCTATGCTACTGGTAATCTAATAATCAAACCATTAACCTAGTTGCCTCACAGGCTCTATTTCCAAATGGCAATTACTATGATCTTGAATTCTTGATAGTTCCTGACTACGAGAATGTAAAATTTCAAATACAGCACTTACGTATGTGCTCCAATAGCTTGCAGATATGGATGCTCAAAGGTCTTATCCTGCATTACAAAGATAAAGTCAAATTAATTAAAAAAAGGCTATGATATTGGACAGAAATGTAACTAAATGAAAGAAACTACAGGCAGCCAGTAGCAGAAATTGGCTGTAAAGAACCTAGACACGACCTCGAAGATAGTCTCACTGACTTTAAAACACGTGTCTCCTACATTATTTTTTAGCTCCAAAAATTCATATTTTAAATTTATCATAGTTGCATGAGTAGAGTATTCATCATAGTTTCAAGGAAGCACCTTAAACCAGAATAAGGTGGTGGTATGGAAAAGGACCCAAGGATACCAAATATTAGCAATAAAATACTCAGGATACTGCCCGAAAAGTGACATCAATCATTACTTCAGAAACTTCTGTTTCACCCTACCCCCAGGCAGTGGTACCCTAGGGTACCTGTCATGTAGAATTTGTTGTTGATGAAGCAAACATGCATTTATTCAACCAAGTGACTGGAGACTCCTGACTCAATATAAGATCAATCATTATAGTGACTTCATCTTTATTCAGTTTGACTGATCCGGGAAAAAAAAAGGCAGGATTGGAGTATAACCAAGGACATAATGTTGGCTTCATTTTCAAATTGAATTTATACATAGATAAAATCATATACTTAGTTTTGAGCATTAAAATGCTTATAAATCAGCTGAGTGTGGTCTCATTTCATACGATACTTCTGACACCAGAGTGCCGGATCAACAAGATCAGTAGCAGATTGTACCAGCTTCAAGCTTCATAGTTCATACCTGAAGCATGTGATCAATTCGTCCGCCTTTGCTGCCTGTCAACCTCTCCATCATCAAAGATCCATATGATATTTCTTCTTCCTCTTCAGAACTCTCTCCTACAATACAGGCAGGCAAAAACTTTAAAACAAAAACAAAAGGAAACAGTTGTCTCTTTTATGTTGCAGGATTAATTAAGAAAAATAAATAATATAACTACCAGAAAAACCATTGAAGTTGCAAAATCAACTTCAAACACAACCTTTTTGGGATTGCTATGTTATTTGTAATATGCATTTTACAGTCAAAATCACAGATGCAGACATAAACATCTAGATTAAGAACAAAAGCTAAACAAAAGAGAAAGCAGACAGTATACTTTAATCCCAGAGTTTGGTAAAACTTTATAGTCTGGGCTCGTCTAAGATTGCTATTTAAGAGTTCGTGTGGAATTTTGCAAGCATGGCCATTAGGTTCTACAAAGTCTAAGTTTGTTACTCCTTTCATGGATTGACAAACTATAATATGATTCTAAGAACTTCATCATAAACAAATCACAATGTATTACCCAATTTATAATAATTACAAAAAGGAATGCAAAAGTCAGTCAGTGGAACTTGCTGCCAACAAGAATTTATATGTGAATTGTAGTGTGAAACAAACAGGAAAAGCACATTATAAAATCCCTTCACAAGCCTGTCAAAAGAAAAGCCCTTCTAAATAAGCCGCAAGTGGGAAAAGCCATATAGATTACAGTATCCATTTTAACAGCTACTACATAAGTGGTCTTAAAAGGGATAGCATTCTCAAACTCATTATATGAATTGAAAAATGAAGAATTCTTCCTCAATGATCAGAATACACTTAAATACAAGAGGTTTCATAATAAATAGGAAACTCATAAATGCTAGTAAAAGCTAATAAAAAATCTAATTAAATGTTACACTATGAATCTAGCTAAGTACAACTAATATGGACACAACCAATATGGTCACAAAAAAATAAAGAACCTGAACCTGGTCAACATAAGTAGACGGGCCACTTCGTCCAACACTCCCCTTCAAGTAGGAGAATAGATATCAACCATTCTCAACTTGCTAATGTTACCTTCGAACACTGATCTTGATTAAGTCTTTATAGGAACATCTGCTTCTTGAGATTTGGTAGGAATGTAGATTAAACTAATTTCACCATTTTCCACTTACTGTTTGACAAAAATTCTATCAATTCTCACATGTTTCATTCTATCATGCTGCATCAGAGTGTTGATTATACTAATGGCTGATTTGCTGTCAGTATTAGCTTTGTGGGCACTGTTATAGGAATATTAAAATCCTAAGTAACCTTTCTATCCAGATTACCTCAGATTCCTTGGGCAATGGCATTGTATTCAGCCTCTGCACTACTCCAAGACACCACGGTTTGCTTTTTCTTCTCCAGGTAACACGATTGCCCCATACTACAGTACAATAACCTGATGTAGATTTGCATTCATCATATGATCCTACCCAATCTGCATCTACATGGCCCACAACTCCTCAATCTTCACATTTTTGAACAATAAAACTTTACCAGGTGATCCTTTTCAGGTACTTCAGTATACGAGTGACAATATCTAAAAGGCTCTGAGTAGGACAATGGATATACTGACAAACAAGATTTGCTTCATGAGAAATATCATGTCTAGTCAAAGACAAGTAAATAACTTTCCAACCAAACATTGACACCTTCCTTATCAACTGGAGTATCGTCATTATCAGCCCTTTCTTTCCAACCTTGTTCTAACAGTGTAGAAACTAGTTTACTGCCCAAGGTACCAGATTTTTGAAGTAAGTCAAGGATGTACTTCCTTTGAGAAATTTAGTCTAGGAATTTGAGCTTGGGCCTAACTCAACCCCACAAAATCGGTTTGTAAGGTGAGGACTACCCAAACCTTATAAGCACTACTTAGGTCATATCTCTAAGCGATATGGGACTAAATACCCCCTCACACCCAGCACAATGAAGTTGATTGAGGCTGCAATGAAGGCAACTAGGGGCAGACCGCAATTAAGACAGCTTTCCAACACATCCCCTCATGCCCAGGGCTATGCACCTGGAGCGTGAAAGATGCGGGTGTCCCAACAACGGATCTAGGATAAGCTCTGATACCATCTTAGAATTTGGGCTTGGGCCTAACTCAGCCCCACAAAACCGGTTTGTAAGGTGAGGACTGTCCAAACCTTATAAGCACTACTTAGGCCATAACTCTAAGCAATGTGGGACTAAACACCCCCCTCACAACCAGCACAATGAAGGTGCTCGAGGTTGCAATGAAGGCAGCTAGGGGCAGACTGCAATTAAGGCGGCTTTCCAACATATAGATTCCCTTCTTACTCCTTGTTATTTCCATAGCCAAGAAGTATCACAACTTTCCTAGACCTTTAACTTCAAATTCAGTCCTTAGGTGATCTTTTAGTTTTTCTATTTCACCAATCATTACCTGTAGTGGCAATGTCGTCAACATAGACTATTAGAATATTCCTTCTTCCTTCCTCAGTGCACTTTGAACCATGCTTGTCCCCGTTTGTAGCCAATACCTGTTAAGACATCACTAAATCTTTTGAATCATGCTCTAGGGACTGTTTTAAGCCATAGAGTGATTTGTTCAATTTACAAAGCTTCTCTTTTGCTTCCTCATCCTCAAAACCGGGAGGATTTTCATAAAGATTTCTTCATCCAAGTTTCCATTAAGGAAAGCATTCTTAATGTCAAGTTGATGAAGTTCCCAGTCTAAATTCACAGCCAAAGAGAGTAACACCCTGCTGAAATTTAGCTTCACAATTGGGGCAAATGTTTCTCCATAATCTAGGTCATAGGTTTGTGTAAACCCTTGGGCAACTAATCTAGCTTTGAATCTTTCTCCGGGGAACAGAGCCAGTGGAGGCGGGGTGAGGCCTGTAGCTCAAAGGATTAGAGCACGTGGCTACGAACCACAGTGTCGGGGGTTCGAATCCCTCCTCGCCCACATCCGGCCAAAAAGGTATGCTGCCATCTGACTGGTATTTGACTGTAAAAATCGATTTGCATTCCACCGCTTTCTTCCCATCACGTAGTTCAACAATATCCCAAGTATGATTTTTTTGAAGAGCTCCCATTTCTTCCATCACCACCTCTCTCCACTTCGGATGACTCAGCCTCTTGAAATTTCTTAGGAACTTCCACTGTCCACATTAATCACAAATGCCTTGAATTCAGATGAAAGATTGAAATATGTAACTATAAGCTTAGAGAAGAAAAAATACTTTATTCTCTCTCTTAAGGAAATACAATGGGTACAAGCCTAAATATATATGCTGGGAGGAAACTAGACCTAGGATCTGGTCAAATATCAAATTGATATTGACCAGATTTATTACAATAATAATTTACTACAAGAAAGGAAATAACATAAATAGGGAGATTATGATATTGATGGACCAAATCAGGTCCATATCGCAACACCCCCCCTCAAGTTGGTGCATAGATGTCTATCATGCCCAACTTGCTTACAAGTGATTCAAAGTTGCTTCTGAACAGTCCTTTAGTGAGAATATCAGCTACTTGTTGTGAGGTTGGGACAAATGGCATGCAAATAGTTTTGTTCTCTATTTTTTCTTTGATGAAATGCCTATCAATCTCCACATGTTTGGTACGATCATGTTGGACAGGATTCTGGGCAATGCTAATTGCTGCCTTGTTATCACAATATAGCTTCATTGGAAGTTTGGTAGCCATTCCAAGCTCTTCAAGAACTCCTTTCAACCAGATCAACTCACATACACCATGTGCCATTGATCTATACTCAGCTTCAGCACTACTCCTAGCAACAACACTTTGTTTTTTACTTCTCCAAGTTACAAGATTTCCCCATACAAAGGTACAGTACCCAGAAGTAGACCTCCTATCAATTGAGGACCCTGCCCAGTCGGCATCAGTGTATGCCTCAATAGATTGTTGTGTAGTTTTTTTGAATAGTAACCCTTTACCCGGTGCACTCTTCAAGTATCTTAGGATTCTGTAAACTGCTTCAAGGTGTTCTTCATAGGGAGAGTGCATAAATTGACTTACAAGATTTACAGAGAATGCCATATCTGGCCTTGTATGAGCCAAATAAATGAGTTTCCCAACAAGTCTTTGATAGCGCGTGGTATCCACAGGATTTCCTTCCTTGCCATCTCCAATTTTCTTGTTTGGATCTATGGGTGTCTCGGCTGGTCTACACCCACTCATACCTGTTTCCTTTAGGAGATCAAGGATATACTTCCTCTGTGAGAGTACAATCCCTTTCCTTGACCGTGCTACTTCCATTCCAAGGAAGTATCTCAAGAGTCCTAAATCTTTGATTTCAAATTCAGCTGAGAGAGTTTGTTTTAGTCTTCCCATTTCCGGTAAATCATCACCTGTAAGGATGATGTCATCCACATAGACAATGAGGACAGCAATTTTCCCTTCATTTGATTTTTTCACGAACATCGTATGATCTGTTTGACCTTGGGAATATCCTTGCTTCTTGACAAACTGAGCAAACCTCTCAAACCAGGCCCTGGGAGACTGCTTTAGTCCATAAAGGGCCTTCTTTAATTTGCATACCTTAGGATAGATCCCTTGTTGGAAGCCTGGTGGGGCAGCCATGTAAACCTCTTCCTCTAAGTTTCCATTTAGGAAGGCATTTTTTACATCCAGCTGCTGTAAAGGCCAGTCAAGATTTGCAGCCAGAGATAAGAGAACTCTAATAGTGTTGAGTTTTGCAACTGGTGCAAAAGTTTCTGAGTAATCAATGCCATGAGTTTGGGTATAGCCCTTAGCAACTAACCGGGACTTGTATATTTCAAGAGTACCATCAGAGTTGTACTTGATGGTGAATACCCATTTGCACCCTACTATTTTCTTCCCCCTTGGTAACTCCACAATCTCCCATGTCTTATTTTTTTCAAGAGCTCTCATTTCTTCTAAAACAGCCCCCTTCCACTCGGGAACTTTCAAAGCATCTTGTATATTATTTGGAATTTCCCTGCATGACAGCTGTGAAGTAAAGGCTTGAAAAGTGTGTGAGAGTTTGTCATAAGACACAAAATTAGATAAAGGGTGTTTGGTACATGACCTCACACCCTTTCTAAGGGCAATAGGAAGATCTGAATCATCTAACATAGGTGACTTAATGGCAGTATCAATAATGGTATTTTGTAAAGACTCAGGGAGAGTTTCAGGATGAGATTTACCTTGTGGCTCCTCGGATTCATGGCAATGTAGAGATTGATCTTTGGACTCTTTCTCCTTGTTCTTTTTTCGTCTTGTGAAGACTTTTATGCCCTTGTGAATTTCTTTCTCAATTCCGCCTTTTTCTAAAAGTTCATTGTTTCCTTCATTTTGAACTATGTTGTCTTCACAGTCTTGCCCATTACAATCTCTATTTCCATCACTGTTATTGGGAGAATCATTGTTGATCTCATCTCCTTCTACTCTACTAATATCCACCAAATTTTCAGAAAAAAATTTAGGATCATTTTCAATTAAAGTGCAATCTACTGGTGAATTAGTTTGAGTAGTTTATTGTAACGAGTCTTCATATACTTTCCCCCCCTGAAGATGAGTCGTAAAGAAAGGTTTTGATTCAAAAAAGGTTACATCCATGGTGACAAAAGTTTTCTGAGAGTTAGGATCCAAACACTTGTACCCCTTTTGTGTGGGAGAGTAACCAATAAAAACACATTTCTTGGCGCGTGGGCTTAATTTGCTTTGATTAGGCTCATGATTATGAACAAAAACAGTGCACCCAAAAACCTTTAAGGGAATTGTGGACAGCAGCCTATTTGCAGGAAAAGTAGTCAAGAATACCTCCATAGGAGTTTTGAAACCTAAGATTTTACTTGGCATACGATTAATCAAATAGGCAGCTGTAAGAATAGCTTCTCCCCAAAGGTATTTAGGCACACCATTTTGAAAAAGTAAGGCCCGAGCAACTTCTAGCAAGTGTTTGTTCTTTCTCTCAGCCACCCCGTTTTGTTGGGGTGTGTTTACACATGAACTTTGATGTACAACACCATTTTCTAGTAGAAAATGGTTTAGACTCTTGTTAAAAAATTCTTTTCCATTGTCACTTCGAAAAATTTGAACTTGTTTTTGAAATTGTGTTGTCACCATTTTGAAGAAAACTTTTACAATAGACTCAACTTCAGATTTTTCCTTCATCAAATACACCCATGTAGTCCTAGTATGGTCATCAATAAAGGTGACAAACCACCGTTTACCCGAAGGTGTTGCATGCCTACTAGGGCCCCAAACATCACTATGGATGATTGTGAAGGGGCTGGATGATTTGTAAGGGTGAGACAAGTATGAAGAACGGTGATGTTTAGCTAATTGGCAAGTTTCACAATTGAAGGAAGACATAACTTTATTATTATTATTAAAGAGATCAGGAAACAAATGTTTCATATAATTGAAACTAGGATGGCCTAACCTATAGTGCCATAACATAACTTCATCTTCTGTAGAACTAAGGCTAGAATAGAGACAGAGATTCTGAACTTGTCTTCCCAATTCTTTATCATCTTCAAACAAGTAGAGTCCATCAATTTCTCTAGCATTGCCAATCATCCTCCCCGAAATCAAATCTTGAAATTTACAACTAGAAGAGTCAAATATGGCACGGCAATTCAAATCAAGAGTAATTTTGCTAACAGAAAGTAAATTGCAAGATAAATTTGGCACATGAAGGACATTATGTAAGGTTAAGGAAGAAGACAGAGGGATTGATCCAATGCCAGCAATTGCAGAAAAGGAACCATCTGCGACCTTGATTTTTTTGTTTCCTGCACAAGGACTATAGGAGGAAAAAAGTGTTGAACAATCTGTCATGTGGTCAGTGGCCCCGGAATCAATGATCCAGAGGGGTGTTAAACTATGTTCAGCATGACAGAGGGAAGCAATAGGGTGAGAACCTTTTTGGGCTAAAGAGCAAGAGGGATTAGCTGTCAATTTTTGGGAAAACATTTTATGCAGATGCTCCAATTGTTCCTTAGTGAAAAGGGATGTTTCAGTTGAAGATGATTGCTCCTTAGTCTCCTCAATATTGGTTTGAAAAGCACTGCCCTCTCTACTGAATTTTTTCTTTAAGTTTGCCGGTTTTCCATGAATTTTCCAGCATGTCTCCTTTGTATGCCATGGTCTCTTGCAGTGATCACACCAAGGTTTCTTCCTCCTATCTCCATCAGGATCGAACCCCTTTGTGACAAGGGTTGATCCTTCTATTTGCTGCGGGGTAGATGAGTCCGAGGTATGTAACATGACCCTTCTTCTGGCCTCCTCACGTCGAACTTCAGAAAATACTTCTCGAATGGAGGGTAAGGGCTTTCGAGCAAGAACTCTTCCCCTTACCTCATCAAGACTCCGATCCAAGCCAGCAAGAAACATATAAACTCGGTCATTCTCTTCCCTCTTATTGAACCGCGCAGCATCCTTGGGGTTCTCCCATTCTTCTCCATAGCATTGATCTAACTCTTGCCACAGAGTTAGCATTAGGTTGTAATAAGTGGTAACATCTCGGTCTCCTTGTTTGAACTGCCATAGCCGAGTCTTTAGATCATAAATCTGAGAAGAGTTCTCTAAATTAGAGTAGCAATCCTTCACAGCCTCCCATACCTCTTGTGCAGTTTTCAAGAAGAGGTAGGGCTTACCAATGGCTGGGTCCATGGAATTGATCATCCAAGACATGATCAGCGAGTTTTCAGCCTTCCATTTTTGCCATGTGGGGTCGTCCTTTGCTGGTTGCTTGACTTCTCCTACCAAGTAACCCAAGCGGCTTCTCCCTTCCATTGCCAGCTTCACCGACTGAGCCCACTCAAGGTAATTTTTGCCGTTTAGCTTGTGTACCATGAGTTGAAGATTGAGAAGCTTCGAAAGATTCTCAGTAGAACAGGTTTGGGACTCGGCTGAAGTCTCATCGTCGCCGGCAGTCTTGTTCTGCTCATCCTCGGCGGCGCTGTTGGAGGGCTTGGTCGCTCCTACCATCGCAGTCTTCACCATCGGCGTTATTGGAGGGTGCCGCGAACAGAGAAGGCAAGGTTCAGAGAGCAAGTGGCTCTTGATACCATATAAGCTTAGAGAAGAAAAAATACTTTATTCTCTCTCTTAAGGAAATACAATGGGTACAAGCCTAAATATATATGCTGGGAGGAAACTAGACCTAGGATCTGGTCAAATATCAAATTGATATTGACCAGATTTATTACAATAATAATTTACTACAAGAAAGGAAATAACATAAATAGGGAGATTATGATATTGATGGACCAAATCAGGTCCATATCGCAACAGTAACATACTTAGAAATGGGATGTCGAGTGCATGTTCTTTTTTCTTTTCGGAGTGCAATAGGAAGATCTGAATCTGTATGAGTTTTGGGATCGGTGATCTCTACAAAATATGGATCATTGTCATTATCAAAGTGAAGAACATCACCTGTCATTTCTCCTTCTTGACCGAGCTCCGGGTCAAAAGTTTGGCCTTGTTGAAGTGGTTTAGGTCTTCTACTATATGTTTTGTGAAAGGATCTCACCGGAGTTGTCTCTCCCCCTGGATTAGTTTCCTTGGATTCAAGGTTTAATCTCAGATTGGGTAGTGAATGAGAAGGCCCACAGGATTTTAGAGAAGACACATAATCAGAAACTTGAAACATTGGAGGATATGATTCTTAGTCCATGTCATTAACAATTTCTGTTTGGAATCTGGATGGTAACAATGCAGTAGATGAGGGGTCCCAATGACAAGATTTTCTTCCCTTATATTTCCCTCCTTAAAATTGGAATTAAAGAAGGGCTGTTGTTCCTGACATTGCACATCAGCAGTGACAAAAAATCTGTGAGCAGAAGGAGAGTAAAATTTGTATCCCTGTTGGGTAGGAGAGTACCCAACAAACACAACTTTGAGAGGTCGAGGGTCAAGCTTTGACTTAGAAGGATTTTGATTAAGAATGAAAGCAGTACATCCCAAAGGTTTTTGGAGGTAAGGAGTTCAAGATTCTGATGGAAGGAAAATACTCCATGAGAAGGTTTAAGGGTGTTCTAACATTAAGCACTTTGAAAGGAAGTTTGTTTATAAGAGGCGGTAAGAATAACTTCTCACCAAAAAGACTTAGGGGTGGAGCCAGAAAACATAATTGCCATAGCAGTCTCAAGAATTGATGATTCTTTACCCCATTTTGCTATGGAGAATATGCATTAGAAGTTCGGTGGACAATCCCTAGGGATGAGATGTATTGGATAAAAGAGTTTAAGAGATATCCCTTCCATTATTAGTTCTGAAAAATCTAAATTGGAGTTTTGGAAGATATTAAGCACAAATTTATGAAAACTTTAGGAAATTTGGAGAGCTTCTGATTTATCTTTCATGAGGAATACCGAGCACACCCTTGTATGGTTATCAATGACGGTAATAAACCATTTCTTTCCAGTTAAAGATGGGGTTCGTGATGGTCCCCAAATATCACTATGCATAAGATGAAATGGTTTGGAAGGTTTATGATTTATGGCAGAATGAGTTTCTTGTTTGTTTTGCAAGGATGCATTGCTCACATGAGAAATTGCCACTGTTTTTATTGAAATTGTGACGGTGCAAGTGCATTAAATAAGGAAAGTTAGGGTGACCAATACGATAGTGCCATAAGATAAGAGCACTTCAGAATCTGTTTTAACAGAAAATATTGAAACAATAGGGTCAAGTGAACTAATCCTAGAAGGAGGAGTACAACAATATAGTAGAGACCTTCCTTTCTTCAGCACTGCCAATTGTCTTCCCCAAAGCAAGGTCCTGCAAAACACAATGAGATGACAGAATTGTTAAACTACAATTCAAGTCCTTGACCAGTCGGTGTACAGATAATAGATTGTTTTAATTTGTGAGTATATAAAACAGACTGAAGGGGAGATTTTGGAAATATTATGGATCTTTCTCTCTCAGCTAAGGATGTCCCTCCATCTGCCACTGAGACTGAAATTCTTCTGTCAATCTTTGAGTAGTGATAAAAAAATTCAAGATCACCAGTCATGTGATCTAGAGCACCTGAATCAACAATCCATAGCACATCATCAGTTCTACACGTTTTAGCCATGGAGGCATTAGAAGTACTTCTTTTTGGAGCAGCAGTGGTGGTGGGTGCTGGAACTTTGACTTGTTGGAAAAGTTGCTCTAACAGAGTTAATTGATCAGTACTTCAGTAGATAGTCTAACACTGGAATTCTTATCTGCTTCTGTATGAGCTGATTTGTTTTGTCCTCTTAACATTTTTGGTTTTCAATTTGGAGGCTTGCCATGAATCTTCCAGTAGTTGTCTCTGGTGTGATACAGTTTATTAGAAGGAAAATGCTAAACATTACCAACTGAATTTCGTACCTTTTACACGAAGAGGTTTATTTAGTGCCGGTCCCATTCATTGTCTATTTGCCAGACCTCTCTCTCCGCTTTTTTTTTTTTTTTATATATTTTGTTCTTTTAATCCTATTGGTTGTTTCAAGTTCGTTGTTTTCGTCTCGTCCCAATTTGCATATCTCTTATTACAATGGTCACACCATTGTTTGTCCCGAGGAGTAGACTTCAGATCTCCAGTTTTGTTTACAGTGAGGGTGGAACTAGATTGTGATTTTTGTAAGGGTAAAAGAGGTCTAGAATCGGTAGAAGGATGAAGCATGACCTTTTTTTACTTTCCCCTCTTCTAACTTCTGCAAAAGCCTTTTGACAAATTCTTCCTCGAACTTCATCTAAATCAGAGTTCAGTACCATTTTGTTATATTTCCTTTCATAACTTGTAGTCTCCTAATCAGGTTGATAGAAAAGGTCAATCTCCTGCCACAATTACATCAAAGTGTTGAAATATTCAGTGATACTAAGGGTCCCTTGTTTGGTGTCCTGAATGGCTGGCTTTAATACAAAACACTGAGCAGAACTTTCCAGATCTGAATATGTTTCTTTGACTGCATCCCACTTCCTTTGCAGTCTTATAGAAGAGGTACACACGACCAATTCTGGATTCCATGGAGTTGATTAGACAAGTAATAATAATGGAGTTTTCAGCCTCTCATTTTGGAAAGCTGGGCCTATTACTTGGAGGTGCTGGTCTGCTACCAGTGAGTTAGCCAATTTTGCCCTTGCCTTTGATCACAAGAGTGACTCAATGGTACCATTATCTGAAATTGGTACCATTCAGCCTATGAAGGGTGATTTGAAGAGAAGGATTGTTAAGGGTTACAGAAAGGATTGGGTTGGTTGTTATTTTTGGTTTTTCTTTTGTTTGCACTTGGTGGGTTACACTTTTCCTCATCTCTGGTGAGGCTGAACGGTGTTTTCTGCCATGGGTGAGAGGTATTAGACCAAAAACTTGATAATGAAGAATTATAGAAAGCTTTTGGTAAAGATTCTTCATTCTTCCTCAATGATCAGAATACAATTAAATGCAAGAGAAGTTTCCATAAAAACTAGGAACCTCATAAATGCTACTAAAAGCTAATAAAAAACTAATTAAAGGTTACACAATGAATCTAACTAAGTACAACTAATATGAGCACAAAAAAATAAAGAACCTGAACCTAGTAAACATGGGTAGACGAGCCACTTCATCCAGCAAAAAACATTAGGTTTAAAAAAAATTGAGGTCATCAAATGAAAAGGAACTTGAAAGTTGAAGGACTACATTACCTTCTGTGTTCTCCAAATTTCTTGATTGACAAACAGTGAGTACCTTAGCCTGCTTAGAAAACATAAATTACTACCATCATCATGCACGAGTAGAAAATCAAATATTTTTAGTGTGTTTGTGCGTTTTGTGTTCAATCTGACAGGCCAATCATTAGTTTTGTGTTTCTTTAGTTTCAAATTTCAATTTTGTGTCAAGAGAATAAAATTCATGTTTAAAGTAAACAACCACTATGGCAGCCATGATCTTAGCAATTATTATGATATAATCATTATCCTCTCCTTAGGTGGTTGTATTATTTTTGTCCAATATTAGTTGTCTTGCTGCACCTTGTAACCTTTTTGTCATCTTTTACTCTATATCACAAGAGGAAACTTTGCGCAGAGTTCCATTACCATTAATGGGTGGTTCCGCGATTTCGGCTCTAGGGAAGTCAAAATAGGAGAGCACTCATCTTGGGGTGGGCTTACTACTTATATGCTTTCAGCAGTTATTCGCTCCGCACTTGGCTACCCTGCGTTTATCGTGGGCAAGATAACTGGCGACCAATGTCATTCCATTTTTTTTATACGAAAGAGTGGTTCCAAACTATATTAAAATTAAAAGTAAACTATAGATTTATTTAATATTTAATTTATATAATATAGAATCTAATAGAATATTTATTCATTTTTTTTATAATATCTTTTTAAAGGTATTCCGTTGGAAAGTGACCTTAATTGTGGTCCGCCCTTAGCAGCCTCTAGCACCTTCATTGCGCGGGGTGTGAGGGGGTGTGTTTAGTCCCACATCGCCAGAGATATGGCCTAAGTAATGCTTGGCCTAAGTAGTGCTTATAAGACTTGGGCAGTCCTCACCTTACAAGCCGGTTTTGAGGAGTTGAGTCAGGCCCAAACCCAAATTCTAAGGTGGTATCAGAGCCTATCCTAGATCCGTTGTTGGGCCGCCCGCATCGTTCACGCTCCAAGTGCATAGCTCTAGGCATGAGGGTGTGTGTTGGAAATTCGCCTTAATTGCGGTCCGCCCCTAGCCGCCTTAATTGCGACAACTTTGGGCTACCTTCATTGCAGCCTCTAGCGCCTTCATTGGGCGGGGTGAGTTTAATCCCACAACACCTAGAGATATGGCCTAAGTAGTGCTTATAAGACTGAAGCAGTCCTCACCTTACAAGCTGGTTTTCTGGGGTTAAATTAGGTCCAAACCCAAATTCTAAGATATTCTTTTATACAAAAATAGAGGAGCTCACCCTTGCAGATTTCAGATAATTCTTTATTGCCTGAGTACGAACTGCTAAATCTTCAGTAAATTCCTGCACCAGGGTTTAAGGAATTATTTGAAACAGATATAATAGTCCTATGCAGTCACATAGTACTAGTATCTATGCTGCCTCACCTGAAATCCAATATGCAACCTCCTTCCTCCTCTGTGATATGGAACCAACACAGGGCGTTTGCTGATGTATTCTTTACAGACAAGTGGCTCTATCCTGTGGTGAATTTTAAAAAATAGCATCTATGATGTCATGCATATTTTTCTAAATTTTCAGAAATAAGAAACAAAACTTTTGGGGAAAAAAAGAATAGCAAAATCATGTTGAATAATCTCTCATTCCAAGTGCTGATGTATAACTTTAGTAGAAAGAGGGATGGTCCTCACTTCCAGATCCCAACAATTTTGGTGGTCCATTGTGTGTGTGTGTGTAGGTTTGTTTCTCACCCTTTATACTCCTCTTATTGCAATGTGTACATTAGTATGAAGTTTCCCACTAGCAGCATAAGAATATAGTAAACATAAATAGTCAGAGCATCAAAATATTCAGGGAAAATTATTCAAACCAGCTGGCGCCACGAAATTATAATGCCTACTCATATTTGCTGGGGAAACTTCGTTGGGGCTGAAATTATAACAAACCTGTATGCTACTGGATCAAAGGGATGAAAAATGTTGAACATCTGGCGGCAAGCAGGCATCTCTTCAATTATATTTTCCTGCTCCCAGTATTCTTGGCCTCTGCCTGGAATGAACAAGAAAGAATATATACTTATCAATTTACATGTACAGAATTAAAAATGGACTTTCATAAGTGACTGGCACTTAACATTTTTTCTGATAAAAAATTATACTCTAAGTCCTAACCTTAATCTAATAAAGTAAATTGAAATTAAATGGAAATAAATTTCAAAAGCAATCATAGCCAAAGCTGATTATAGCCATAGCCTATATTAGAAAAAAAAGGGAAAAAGTACAATAGTTGGAGGAGAAGATATCCACCAAAATAGAAGTAAAAGGGAATAAAGAACCAAAGAGAATAAAACATGCAACAAAGCTTTCTCACATATCACGCTGCATATCAGAAATAGGAACTCCTCTGTATCAACCACAAGCAGAAGTGCAGAACATCATATAGAAGCGACCTTAAATTCTACTGATTACAAGTACAGATTCATCAGGTATTATACAACTTAAAGCAAAAAATACCTTTGTAACCCTGTCAGTCTAAAAAATTTGGATAAAAGAATTTACAAAGGAATGAAAGAGCATAAAACAGGAGAATCGAGATTCCTCCTTAGACCACAATGAACTACAGAGGAAAGAAACAATAAAGAAAATGTCAGCTTAAAAGAGGAACCTAGTTCCAACGTAACTCTGGCTTAGAAATATCCTTATGAAACACGTGAATAAACTCACAATGAAGCTAAGAAAACTAGTGTATCCCATAAAAGAAGTGGAACAAGAAATTTATTGCTGAGAAGTATGGAATTTTGCTCCAACCAAATAAACCAAACTCCTGGGAAAAGAGCACAATGGCAAAGACTCAATCTCATATAGCAAAATGAGGTTTGTGAATCGTTACGCATTTAAGTTAATCCTATTGAGTCAAGTGTACAAACAGTTGCCTTATTTTATGAGTGATATTTGACCTTCCGAAAAGAATTAGTTAAAGCTGAATATTGTGGAGAAGGATTACAAATAAGAAACGGAAAAAAGAAGTTAAAAGTACTTGAAGAATCCAAGCACAAGCATCCAAGATATGAGAAAGAGATAAATTATCAAGATTCTCCAGCAAAGAAACTAAAGCTGTAAGTCAAAATACTGCATGCCATCTCCAATGCAGAATGTGCATACAACTGACAGGATCTCTAGGTCATAACTCCCACGTACAAGTGATTCACAAAAATGTGGAAATAATGTAATGAAGTGTACAATGTGCAATATGTAAAAGGATCATCTTCAAAGAGATCTATCAAGATAAGAAATAAAATTTATAACACCTTGTAAAAAGAGATGCATAGAAATTATTACCAATGCCAATTCGGATGTTACGAAGCGCAAGAAATACACCAAGAGGTGATCCAACAGCAAAGAATGTATCGACCTGACATACATGCAATACTAGACATATGAGCAACAAGATATATACGGTGTCGTATTTATAATAGAAATTAGCAATGACCCATCTTTCATCGGAGCTGAATCCATTAAAAAAACCAAGTGCATGTTTGGCGTCTGGAATTGGACATGGAATAAGGGTTTGGAATTGGAATTGAGGCTTGGAATTCTAATTTTTATATTTGGAAGCCCTTGTAGAATTAGAATCATAGTTCCATTTGACAATTCCATTGAATTACAAAATAACTAGCTTAAGCCATTTCCAAATAACCAACACACTAAGAATTCCAATTCCGCACAACTAGGTTTGCATTTGATGCACATTGAGGGATAGCACAAGCAAAGCAACACAGCACTATCGCCGCCTCCGCCACTAGTGTCGCCTCCGCCGCCACCTCTATCACCACCATGCCGCCGCTACCTCCACCACCACTGCTGCCATTGCCGTCTCCTCCTCCACCACTGCTGCCATTGCCGCCGCCGCCTCCACCTCCACCACCACCGCCAATTCTAGGAAATTGAATATAGAATTATAATTCTACGCTCTTTCTTTGCACAACACAAACATAGAATTATGATTCTAAACCAATTCCAATTGTGACAGAAGTGGAACTAGAATTAAAATTCTGAAATACAATTTCAATTCCATGCACCAAACAGACCCTAAAGGAAATGTACATCTCAGTAAAAACAATTAAAAGTTGTACATGCCATAAACAAGATTCTTATTTGTTTTCATACCTTGAATTGAAGCTTTGTGTACTTGATATATGGAGTATAACTCTTTGGTGCATCTTGTGAAGGAGGTAACTTCTTAGATAACTGTTGCACTGCCATATGAATGTAAACATCCTTATTTGCTGTGTTGTATATTAAAAGTCAAGATGAACATAGGAAACATATTAAACTTTTAAATGACGAGAATACTAGTAACTACCAGAATGTAACTCTTCTTTGGTATGCCCATTGCCACGTGATTCCAGTTCGGCTAGATTGGCTTTCAATGAATCAACCTATACAATGAAAACTTTGCCAATTACAGATAATTTATAAAGGTTGTTAATGTTAGTAGTAAGGGTAGTGTAGTAATTCAAGGGGATGAGTTTCTCTGTAAACCCTGTACGTTAGGGCCACATATGACATTAGGACTTGCAAATTGGAAGGTGTATAGGAATAAAAGGAGTTAGTTAGGCAGTTGCACTATCAAATGCTGTTAGAGTTAAATAGGCAAACTATAATAGAAACATTCATTCTTTTCACTCTTTCAATAATAACAGAGCCATAGCTTAGTTGTAGCGGGAGACCCTTGGAGAAGAGCATCTCCTCATTCTTCAGCAGTTTCGAATGCAGAAAACATCATTTTTTCTCTCTATTCTCTTCTACCCAGACATCGCAATATTGCGTGATGGCTGGGCAGAAGAGAATAGAGAGAAAGAATGGTATTTTCTGTATTAGAAACTGTGAAGAACGAGGAGATGTTCTCCTCCAAGGGTTTCCCCTTACAACTGAGCTATGGCTCCGTTATTACTGAAAGAATGAAAAGAACGAATCTTTCTGTTACAGTTTCCCTATTTAACTCTCTAACTGCATGTGATAGTGCAACTCCCTAACTATCCAACCCAACTAACTAACTCCTTTTATTCCTGTGTGTACACCTTCATTCTTTCTCTCTATTCTCTTCTGCCCAAACATCGCAATATTGCGTGATGGCTGGGCAGAAAAGAATAGAGAGAAAGAATGGTATTTTCTGTATTCGAAACTGTGAAGAACGAGGGGATGTTCTCCTCCAAGGGTTTCCCCTTACAACTGAGCTATGGCTCCGTTTTTACTGAAAGAATGAAAAGAACGAATCTTTCTGTTACAGTTTCCCTATTTAACTCTCTAACTGCATGTGATAGTGCAACTCCCTAACTATCCAACCCAACTAACTAACTCCTTTTATTCCTACGTGTGTACACCTTCCATGTTCCAAGACCTAGCCTCACTTGGTTGGGCCCTAACATGGCATACGTACGTAGTATATAAATACATGCACCCACATGTGCACTGTGCACTGTGCACCCGCATGTGAAATAACACAATGGGACTGTGGGAGCATATTGGGGAATAGTTCATGGATTAGCTTTCCTGAATTAGGAAACATGAAATTCAGACGTTTATCTTGAAATTTTCTTTTCAACATTTCACCAGTACATGTGGCCCTATGGGCCCTGACGCCCTGTCATATCATGCGCTGAATCATGTCACATTTTGGTTAAATTCTTATGTACTGCCAGAGTACTACACCTAGCGGCCTGTGGCTAGTCCACTAACATTATGACAAGTAGACAGTATAACCATACATGCCGTTGCATTAAATTTAAAATATTACATAATAAAATTTAGATCAAATCTCAATCATTAGGTATAGTGCCCTGGGATTACATAACATGTTCTCCACATTGTCTACCAGTGTAGCAATTTAGGATTCTAGATCAAAGTTTGGTTAACTTCAAAATAATATTCTGTTTTATAAAATAAATTATATTTTAATTTAAATTTTTTTGGTAATTAAAAGTTTAGGGAGATAGGAGGTTCGGCATTGCCACAAGCCTTATGAGAGCTAACAATGATCTAACAAGGAAAAACCACTAGCATGAATTAAACCTAAAACCTTTAGGACTCGTTTGGTGATCAGGATAGGATATGAGTGCTAGATAATAATAGGATACGATATGAGCATGATAAGCTCTTATCCTATCCGATATTTCATGCGCATCAGATAATGATAGGATATCATATAAAATATCCAAAAATGACAAAATTACCCTTATATCAAAAGTAATTTTTTCCTAAAAATAATTTTAATATTAGTTGGTTATTTTATACATTTAAATTAAAAAATATAAAAAATTTTGGTAATATATATTTTTGGCTTTTTAATTATACATTAATCTTTTTTAAAATTATAAAAAATTAAATAAAACAATTAACTTGTGATATTTTTTTCAATTTTTATAAAATTTGCTAATTAAACCAAATATTTTAATTAATAATAAGGTTGACTAATTAGGTTTGAAAACAAAATTAAATAACAATATTAAGGATAAGAGATAAAAGAAAAAACATTTTCTTATCCTCTGCTGTTGGTTCTAACCCAGCTCCTCTCTCATGATAGAATTATAACTAATTAGTAGGATATGATAAGCTGACGGGATAAACTTATCCTATCTTGTTGGTTCATCAAACTACGGATTAAAGCACGATATGGTAGCTTATCTTATTCTGTCTCTCTTATTCTAACCACCAAACGGGCTCTTAATCCTACCAGTTGAGCCAACCCTCATTGAAAAATTGTTAATGTATATTGCTACTATTTCTTTCTTACTGAACCTTTCATACAAAATATCACATTAAAATATGTAATTAATATAAAATATTAATGTTTTTTAATTCTATTTTTATAAAACTTTCACAGTACGATGCACCCACACACTGGCACTGGCATCCGCTCTTGTACTATGAAATTAGTACTTAGCTCAGTATCCATTTCTTTCTTTCTATGTGGAATCAAAATCCTGAAGTCACCCCAGGTTCCATATTTCTTCTGACCCTCTATCGAAGCACAAACGATTTTCAGATGAGAGGGTGTGTTAGAAAAATAAACCATTCTTGGGCATGCACCTAATGACTTAAGCTATTGGACTGACATACTTCTTGACAATGTCGTTTTCCACATGTTGCACTGCACATGATTAACATCTATGCTTCATCTTGAAGGGAAGTGATAGTGTTGGTAGTAATGGTGCTTTCTGTATTTTACGGCTTCTGAACATCTCTCTCCCTATCTTTCTTGAAAAGGGATACTTGCTAGAAAAGGCCATGAAAAAAAAAAAGAATAAAAAGAAGTAAAAAAGATAGAACCTGAAAACTAACCTCTTCCCTGAGCATCTTGATTACTTCATCTTTGTTGCTTGTACCCTCACATTCTTCCTTAGCCAATCTCTCCTCTGGTAGCCCAACATTCATGCTCTCAGGTTTATCTGACACACCCATTTTCTCAAAAAGCATGTCACTAGAATCAGAAAGGAACTCAGAAACATCTCCCTCATTACTTGGTTTCAGAGAGCTAGGTTCTGCAGTAAATTTGTGTACGCTTGATAAAGCAGGGCCCAAAACTGAGGAGTCATCTGAATATTCTGCCTCCATTTCAGAAGGAGTCTGTTGCATACTCTTCTTTTCATTAGAGGGACTCACCATACCCGAAGCATCGTCCTGATCGATTGATGAGTACTGAAAATCATGGTTTTTCTCATCAGGGAGTGATTCCTCATTTATAGCATGTCCCTTATACATCCAATTCATTGGAAATGGGGAGGATAAATTATCTTGATGGCAGAGGATATCATATGAGAGGACACTTCCCAGAGAATGACCATATAATGACACCTATACAAAAGTCAGCTTAAAATGAACTACTAAGATAATATCTAGAGGGAAAAATGAAGCAAATTTTCTCACTAGTATACCTTTCCATCATATCCAGGATTCCTCTTGAGAAACTTCAAATATAGTCGATTCAGTTGGTTGGATACCTGAAGTGTAAATTCACTGGTCAAAACATAAACTACGTTTTATTCTTTTACAATAGTGTAACATCTAAATTTTCAAAGCAACCCATCCAACACCCAAAAAAAAGGGAAATAAGATGTTATTGTGCATGTAGTTTTTCAAAATGGATAAATCTGCAGTGCAGTTTACGCAATTGCAAAGTGCAAAGTACGTTTCCATTTTTATTTCGTAGTGTAATTTTTTAATTGCAAAATAGGCCTGAGAACAAGCATGCACATACAAAGTGGATTTGCAGAAGTAAACTCTTCTAAGCTCTTCAAAAGTGGAGTTTAGGATTTATTGATTATAGGGGAAATTATAGCAAGAATCAACCAATCGTTTGTTTGAATAAATTTCTAATGCTGTTTGTCAAGAACAATAGGTCTGGGAAGATATTATGATATAAAAATCAGAGGAAAAGAGAGTAGAAGTCAAGAGGAAAATTAAACAAAACTTCACACCTAGGGTTCCTAGGCATCACACCTAAGAGAACCATGACATGTCATGGCAGCCAGGGTTTCTTTGAAAACTCTTTAATTCGTCCATTCTTCAAAAGCTAATTACATCACTTTCAATGGACTAGTCAAACTTAGAGAGCCAAATAGTCCACAGCTTAAGCAACAAAGTTAAATAACAATCTACTAAACTTATCCCTAGAAATAAAAAATCCACCGGTAAACGTAAATAATAGCCCAAATAATTAAAACCTATTATAGAAATAATTATTACCAGACTCTAAGACCCAATCATAAAATTTCATAAATGACCCCAGATTGAAAATACAAAAATAAGAATTTACTAATCCTAAAACCCGTAAATAATTATGATAAGTAAGATTTTGAACTGTCACAATCAATCGAAACCAAATTAGTAAGATTTGATATTTAGGCTTAAGCATGGTTGTCAAACTCGCAAGTCAACTCGTTGACTCGTCCAAGTTTGTGTTTCTAGGTAGGCCAAACGGGTGGACTCTAGAATCGGAAGGGGGTAGACTCGGGCTGACTTGGTTGACTCGCGATTCCATGGTGCGAGTTTGTGAGTCTGTCCGTTTTTTATTTTTGCCCAGGTACGCCTAAAACAGCAGCGTTTTGGGTTCAAAATTTTTGAGCCCGTCTCCTCTTCTCTTCACAATCGTGATGCCCCTTCCCCTGTTCTTCATTTTCGGTTCTGAAAAAAAATTGGAAACAAGCTAACCTAACCTAAAAGCCCAACTTGTTATTCATTTTCAGTTCTCCTCCCTGCACTGCCTCCCTCCCGGCCGTGCCTCCCTCCTACCGCGCGCACGTTCTCCTCCTTCCCTGGTAGAAGCTTCTTCCTTCCCCTTCCCTGCTCGCAAGTTCTTTATTGGTTCCTTCCAAGCTCGAGTCTGGTTTTTGACTTTTTCTCTTCCTCTTCACTTAATCACTTATGTTCATCCTTGAATTGTTGCTCTTCCATTTGAAGATATTCATTCTGATGATGAATGGATAACTGAAGAGGGGGATGTTCCAATTGTTGATGAGGACGAGGAGGAGAATGATGAGCAACCTATTAATGTTCTTGAAGAGAATGTTGAGCTTGAGCAAGAGCAAGAGCAAGAGCAGCCATTCCATGTCACTGATTTGTGCTTTGATGACAATATTGAAGTTGTTTCATCCGGGGAAGAATTTGATTATGATGATTCTGATGATGATGATGAAGATGGTGATAATGGAGATGATGTTGTTGGAGGATTGGATTTAGACGTGTATAAGTTAGGAGCTGTATTTTTCATGTTATTGTTATATATTTGGATTTGGATTGAGTTTATGACTACATGATGTTAATTTTTAATGACTATGAATTTATGATGATCTTAGTTGGCTTTGTTACTGTTTTGTTGTTTTTATGTTATGTATATATGTCATTTATAGGTTTTTTTTTTTAATATTAGGTAGACTCTTACGAGTCTACATGTCGAGTCTACTCCCCCTCCACGAGTCAACCTAGACTCACAAGTCTGACAACATTGGGCTTAAGCATTCCCAATTTTACTTCTGCCAGCATCATCTATGCTTTGTCTAGTTTAAAGAGACCACCTCAACCTAGATGTGCCCTCACCAGTGCAATTATGAAAAGCTCTGCATCTAAATAATGTGGCATTAGCAAACATCCATGTTTTAAATAACAGCATTTATTCTGGGAAAAAATAGAAATAACAAGATCTGATAGAATTTTAAAAGGAAAATTAAGGAAACAATGAAAGCAGTACAAACACACAATACCGAGTCAATTATGTCCTGACAGTAGATTGGGCTCATGTAGTATAACACATCATGCACAGTTGCACTAAGTGTGACACGCAGGCCCCGCACTCCATCCAAAGTTATTTTCTCAACAGCCGTTTCACCGCTCAGCTTCAAACCTTTCCTCCACTAGATAACATGTAATCTCAATTAATTATAGTCAAATAAAAGACATTATAACTAACATAAGCAAACACAATAATTAGGTAACAACATAGAGTATAGGGCTTAACATTAGACATTAAAGTATAAAGGTTTTGGCAAATCTTGCAGTGTGCTCTTTATGCACCCATTTGGATAATTCGTTTGAAGCCCAATGCTCACAATTTTAAGGATTTATCTTTGCCCTTAAACATGCTATGGGATTTGACTATGTTTATGGCCTCTCTTTGGTGATTCACTGTTAGGAACCCACAATTGAAATAGAGAAAAAGAAAGATTTTATTATTTGACTGAAAATGAACAAAACAAGGAGTGATCTCCTCCAAGGGTTTTCTCTTCACGAAGGGTTTCCCTTTCTCTCAAAATACAATTCTCTGGATGACCTGCTACCCTTCCTTCCCCCTATTTATTTATCGAACTAATTAAAAACCCACGAAACAAAACTGAGAGTTTGATAGAGATTGAGAAAGAAAAAGAATGAATTTTATTGAATTATTGACTGAGCTGAACAAGAAAAGGAGAGTGATCTCCTCCAAGGGTAATTCTCTGGATGATCCCTCTATCCTTCCTTCCCCCGATTTATTTATCTAACTAATCCCCCCAACTAACTCCTTTAACTGTTGTCTAAACTGCCCTTTTGATCCTATAACATCGACTTATGGCTGTTTCAAGGGAGTTACTCTTACTGTCATGAAGAAAGATAGTGCAGCTTGCTACAAGAGAGGATAACATGCCATCTTAAAAGAAAATAAAAGGCCAATGTGCCGAAATGAAAGATCAGGGTGAGGAAGAGCTTAATTTTATAGAGAAGGGGGCCATAGCAGAAGGCCTCGGAAGAGGAGAAACGGAAAGTATCATGAAAGGCACAGAAGAAGAGACAAGAGAGAGGACAACAATATCAGGTACCTGACATGGGATAAAGAGGACCCTTTGAGTGCCACGTTGGTGCAGAGTAAGGTGCTGTTCTGCAAGAGTTGCTGTAATATGACGAAAATTGCCCACATCATCAACCAAATTAGATTTCTCCAACCTTTGACCAATTCCATGAACCATAAACACTAAGTGTCGAACAGGGACCTGCAAACAATTATTGTCATCACATCAAGCAAACCAAGCTAGTTTGGGAGGGGGGAAGCAGGACTATATAATCAAAATAATTACTTTAAAAAAGATAAAACAAAAAGAGTTCCAGCTGTAAACAGAAATGTACTGAACAACCTATAAAATATAGATTGATAAGAAACAAGAGGAGACTAGCAAGAGACATACAGTATAACGATTATCATAATCTTGACTTTCTGTTACATACCTGTGAACAGTAATCATCCATCGCCTCCTCCTTCTGCTGCCGTAATTCATCCTACAAAAAGTTATGAGTTAATAAGTACAGCATTGAACTCTATTTAAATTCTTTCATAAAGAAGGAACATATAGTTTATTGAACTATTAACTGATGATTATCCAAAACATGAACTCTGTTGGGATCCATATAATAAATGTATAGACTTATTGTATAGGCATATCATATCATATCATATCATATCATGCAATTACGTAGTGAATTCTCTATATTTAGTTTGTATTTATTACATTAATCCTATATAAATGAGCCTCCGCTATGTAGTTTAGACACACTTATTCATCACATCTCTCTCTTTTCTCTAGTAACTTTAACATGGTATCAGGGCCTATAGAGAGAAAATCCTACAAACCGTGCCTAACCGGTGGACTCACTGCCCACCGGTGAAAAATTTTCTTCCTGCTAACCGTGTCTCCACTCCGGTTTGTCGTCGTCCCTCAATTGTGTTGTCTTTCTAGCCCCCTTCTCTACCATCCGCCGCCACTCCGATGACCATTTAGGCCGGCGACCCCACCTTCAGAACCACTGCCCACTAATCTATCCAGTGATGTTGGCTTTGTCACCAACCAAACCCGCATGCACTGGCACCTCCTTCTGCACGCACACGCATCACTTCAACCGCACATGGAGGGACGTCTGGCCACCTTTACGACGACTGTTTTTTGTGTAGTACTCATCAACTTCTCCTCTCTCCGGATTTGTCATCACCTCCCTCAACAAACCTCTATGTTGGTAATTTCAGTTTATTTCCCTATATTCTAACCCAAGGCTAGTTCTGGCTCCTCATATGCTCCCAAAAATTCCTCTAAGGTTGAGCCCATTGTTTTCACCAATTATGTCAGTGCCCTTTTCTCCACTCAGAAATAGGTTGGAACTAATTATGATATGTGGGCGTCTGACATTAAACCCTTACTGCATGGACAAGACTAGGTTGACAACTTAACCAAGAAGCTGATATCGTGCCTGCACATGAGCATTCATAGTGGAATAAGATTGATGGCCAGTTTTGCAGCATTATGAAGTCCATTATTCGTCCATCTCTAAAGCACATCTTTCGTGCCCACATCACTTGTGAGTCCACTTAAGAACAAGCCAAGGTTCTTTACACCAACAACACTCAACATCTCTATGGAGTCTGCCAAAACCTCATGAGTATCATTGCCCCTCCGAAGTTTGATGGTTCTTTTCAAAATTTTATGACTTATCATGGCATTCTTCACCAAATTTCTTGTGCTTATATCCGTCAACAAAATGGGCTTGCCGAACGTAAAATCGAAACTTGATTGAAACAACTCAGACACTCTTACTTCATGGGCATATGCCTTTCCATTTGTAGGGTGATGTTGTTCTCATTAATCGCATGCCCTCTTCTGCCATTGATAACCGGATTCCTCACTCTGTGTTCCCTCATCAACCATTACATTCCTTCCAACCACATGTCTTCGAGTCTACTTGTTTTGATCACAACCTCGCTCTTGGTCTTAATAAACTCTCCGCCATTTCCTTAAGTGTCTTTCTAGGTTACACTCGCTCTCAAAAGGGTTATCATTATTTCTCTCCCGATCTTCGACGTTATCTGATCTTTGCCGATGTTACATTTTTTGCGTCAATGCCGTATTTTAGATCCCCTTCTCCTCCTAAGTCCATCTTTGTTGTCTTACCCTTCCTTATTCTTGTTGCCTAAGTTGAGTTGCCTCCACCTCCTGCCCCAGATGTTACGGAACCTACCATTATTGTTCGTCCTTTCCAAGTGTATCATCGTCGGATCCCTCCACCTCCGCCTCCATATCCACTTCCTCCACCAATCTCCGATGAGCCCCTGCGGAATCTTCCCTAGAACAAACTCCTTTAGCCACTTCGGCACTACCTCCTGACTCCTGAGCCTGACCTTCCCATTGTTCTCAGAAAAGGTTACATGGTCTCTATATGGCCTGAAACAGGACTTGGTTTGACAGATTTTGCAATGTAGTCCAGCAGTTCAATATGACACACGGTAAGGCAGACCACTCTGTATTTTATTGGCATTCAGCTCAAGGATGTATTTATCTAATTGTGTGTGTCAACAATATTGTTATCACCGGTAGTGATTATCATGACATAACTCAGGTAAAACAACATCTTCGTCATCACTTAAGGACCTAAGATCTTGGCCCACTTTGATACTTCTTCGAATAGAGGTGGCCCAATTCAAGGATGGTATAGTGATTTCACAAAGAAAGTATGCCATGGACATTCTTGAAAAAACGGGTCGGTTGTCAAACTCGCGAGTCAACTCGTAGACTCGGACGAGTTTGCGATTTTATATGGGTAAAACCAGTGAAATCGGACTTAGAATCGTTTTTGGGATAGACTTGGCTTGACTCGGGTAGACTCGGTAGAATCGGGTGGAACGTGATTCTAGGGGCGAGTTAGCAACTTAGAGTGCATTTTTTAAATGCTGGATAAAACACCCAAAATGGTGTGTTTGGGTTAAAAAAAATTGCTTTTCCTCTCTTTTGTGCATTTTCGTTCGACCCAGTCTATGTTCCCTCTCATTTTTGAACTTCAGAAAAGCATCAAAGACAAAGAAAAAAACCCTAGCACCCCTCCTCCCCTTACTGACGCGAACGGCCACCCTCCTTGCCATGAACCACCCGCCTGCGGCCGCCTCTTCGAACCCTCGAACAACCATCCTCCCTGCCGGGAACCACCACCTTCCCTACCGCCTACATCCGCCTCTTCGAACCCGCAAGCCACCATCTTCCGTGCTCAAATCTTGTAGCTCTTCCCTGCTCGGGTTTGTTGCAGGTGCAGCAGCAAGAAATTTTCCTTCCCTCTATTTTATCCTTCCTTTCTCAAACTCCCTGTTTCTATATTGCAATGTCTAAGGCTGAGGCTAACCCAGTTGCTGCAACAACATCTGGAAGTTCCAGAGGTAAGGGGAGGAAACATCCGGGGAAGAACTTGATTATGACTATTCTGATGATGATGATGGAGATGATGATACTGATAATGGAGATGATGTTGTTAGAGAATTGACTTTAGACATTTAGGATTAGGAGTTGTTTTATGATGTTCATGTTATAGACTTATAGTTTTGGTAATGTTTTGTATTTGGATTATGATTTTTATGTTACTTTTTAATGATTCTGATGATGTTAGATGTTATTGGATTTTGATGTTACTATTTTGTTGCTTTTATGTTATTTATATATGTCATTTATAGTTTTTTTTATATTAGGTAAACTCTTACGAGTCTACGAGTCGAGTCTACGTGTCAAGTCTACCCCCCTCCCTGAGTCTACCTAGACTCGCGAGTCTGACAACCTTCTTGTGAATATGAAGCCGACTGACACTCATATGGATCCAAATGCTAAACTTCTACAAAATCAGGGGAAGCCACTTTCAAATCTTGGTAAATGTAGAAGGTTGGTTAGGAAACGAACTACCTCAAAGTAACCTGTCCAGATATTTCCTCTGCAGTTAGTGTGGTAAGTCAGATTCTCAATTCACCTTGTGAAGGACATTGGGATGCGGTAATTCGCATACTAAAGTATATTAAGGGGGCTCCCGGAAAGGGACTACTTTATAAGGACAAAGGTCATACTCAAATTGTTCGATATTTAGATGTCGATCGGGCAGGCTCTTCTACTGATAGAAATCAACTTCTAGGTATTATGTTTTCATCGGAGACAACTTGATATCATGACAAAACAAGAAATAAAATGTGATTGCAAGATCAAATATTGAAGCAAAATATTGAGCCATGGCACCCATCACTCGCAAACTCGTATAGTTAAAACAGTTACTCCAAGAACTCTGTTTTGGGGAGATAATGCAGATGAAGCTCATTTGTGATAATCAAGTTGCATTGCATATCGTCTGTAATCCAGTGTTTCATGAGAGGACCAAACATATTGAGATAGATTGTCATTTCATTAGAGAGAAGATCTTCTATGGAGACATCACCACGAGCTTTGTCAATTCTAATGATCCACTGACAGATGTTTTCACTAAGTCCTTGAGAGGTCCTCAGATAAGTTATATGTGTAAAAAGCTTAGTACATATGACCTATATGCTCCAGCTTGAGGAAGAGTGTTGAAATCCATGTAATTAACGTACAGATTTATTATATAGGCATATCATATCATATCATATAATTAGGTAGTAAATCCTTTATATTTATTTTGTATTTATTACATCAAGCCTATATATATGAGCCTCCGCTACGTAGTTTAGACACACGGATTCATCATATGTCTCTCTTTTCTCTCGTTACTCTTTAAGTTAACAAACTCAAACATAAATACACAATGAGAGATTTGGCCACCAATTACCAAAACAAGTTTAACATATATTTTAACGGCAAGAAAGTAAAATTTGCCGATTCCAATTGTCATCATTGTTGAATACGATATAATTGTTGGTTTTCTATAATAAAATGTATTAAAGTATAATCCATAAATAATTATGTGATGACATGATTTATGATTATAGTCATTATACCAAGGTATTATTTGTATGTCAACATTAACACACCTTTATAATCACAGAATGGTGGAAGATACAGTAAAGAAACAAAATTAGGATGTATCATCCATGTCCACATATAGAAAGACTGAGGAATACTCTAATGGCCGACTACCTGTACCTATACATTAAAGCACTAAGGGAGGAAAAAATCAGAAAACCTGGGTCGGTTTTGGTGAATTTGATGGGGAGTAACCACGCCTTAGCTTGATTCCATTTCCAGGAAAACTAACAAAATTAGGAAAGCCAGAAGCATCAACATTTAGCCAGGCTTCCCACGTACCATCTTCTCCCGTGAAAAGGGCATGCAGGCCCTGCATGATCAAGGCCAATACAATCGTGCACCAAATATTAGCATTCAAAACAATCTCTATCCATAAAACAAATTAAATAAACAGTATCATCCTTTACGAAATAATTTGCGTACTGGGGTTGAGCCTTGTAAATCAACTCGAGCTGCAAATAGTCCTGATGGTTGAAATGTTCTCCGGTGCCAAACCTATAGAAACCAGTCAAAATTAACTTTTTTAGTTTCTGAAACAAAGGAGAACATAAATTTAAAACTTATTAACCTCTTCCACACCCTAACCCAAACCCCCTCGCTGAAGAGAGAGAGAGAGAGGGTTTTAAAAGCTAAACTAACCAGGAGAGAGCTAGAGAAAAATTACCTAAATACCAACACCTAATTAGATGCATTGTTATTCATTATTCAGCCTTTAGAAGGGAAAAAAACAACAAAACAAAATTAAAAACATGGATTCGGGTTGATCTAAGGAGGACAAGGCCCTTTGACAATGCAATATTTGCTGCTATTTGATGCTTGTCACTGGAGGGGGATGCTAAAATTTTCAGAGCCATGTACATTGACATCATTAATATGAAAAGGCGATTTTCTTAGCTTTTTCGTGGTGCTCCAGCCCACAGCTACTCTAAAGCAGTGTCTTTGGAAGATAAGCTCTACTTAGATTAAATGTTTTCTTCGGCTCTTCTTTCTAGTCTTCTTTTCCCTCTCTTTTAGGATCATAACATATCCTCTGATCTTATGCTCTTCCCTCATAAAATTTCTTCTTCCATAAAAAAAAAAATTAAAAAGACAAAGAAATAGAGGCATTATAATAAAGTAGCCTTTTGTTATTTGAGAGAGAAATATTGTTTAAGATGAGAAAGAATATAGTACAAGAGCAGAGGGTAAGACAGTCTCACAAAAGAAACAAAGACATCTAAAATCAGAAGAAAACAAGAAAAGCATATCAATTGAGCAAAGCTTGCCAGTCTCTATATGCAACCAAGAAACCTCTTTGATATATTCATTTACCAATCAATTTTAAAGGGAAGAAATGAAAGGAAAAAAACAAGAGTTGCAAATATACAACACCTACAGGCAATCATTAGTAAATAGTAATAATGAGTTCTTCAATGAAAAAGTAATTTGAACAATTAGACAGACCTGACTACAGTAAGCAATTTCAAGTTGTTCTGCAACATCTTCACGAAGTGGTAGCCAATCCAGACCCCCTTTACGAGCAAACCAATGGCCTCTTAGAACACGTCGATTTTCTCCATTCCAATAAACAGGGAAACAATGTCTCTTAATCAAATCAACCTGCATGGATTGAGCTTCACACACTTGGAAAGAAGTTCTCAATTTATTTTTTCTTTTTTGTTTAAAGAAAAAGCCATATTCCCTCAAATCATGAAACATATGTGCAAATTTGATATGTGTTTAACAAAATTCCAAATATCCTTAGAAGGATCGGTAACAAATACTAAGTGCTTGTGAAAATGCCAATATACTTCATTCCCTTCTATGTTGTTGACATGTATATAAGTTTAAAAAATCTATGAACACTAGCATTTAGAACCCTGCACCAGTTCAAATAATAAGCATGATATGGATATACCAAAAAAAAAAAAAAAAATTGCGTGTAAAAGGAAATTTGATTTTTTTGTGGGGAAAAGGACAAATTAAAACGAAAATCTTCTTTGTTTTCCACTTTTACCATCCATTTCTTTAGTCCAACTTCCTTTTTTCCTCCCTTGTTCTCTTTCCAAGAAAGTAAGATCATATGAGAAAACACCAACGTTTAGAGAAGAGAAGTTAGAAATTTTGCAGTCAACTTCAGAAGACACAAAAATTTCAACTGCAAAACAGCCAAGAGTAAGAGGGAAAAAGAAGTAACTCCCACTAACACACGTGAAGATTTATCGTGAAAAGCCAAAAACACCATTTTCCCACTTAATGTGCTGGGGAAAAGCAGAAAGTTATGACTATAAGGTGGCGTTAGAAGAATTTATAGAGAACTTATTTGGGTTTATCTTATCCTATACGCACTTAAACAGGTATTTGAAAGAGCTTATGAAAATAGCTTATGACCTTTCTATAAGCTCTTTTTAGCTTATTCAATAAGCAAAAAAAAAGTTATATGAATATCATCATCTCTCATGTGATAAGTGTTTATTAAATAAGCGCTTAATTAAGTTGTTTACTCAATCGCGTCCAAATAGAACCTTGAGAAGATGACACAAAAAATAAATAAATAAATAAATAAGTAAAACAAGTACCTCGTAGAGTCCTCCCTTTACAGGGACACCAACTCTCTCTTCCTCAACTTCATACAGTTGAGATGAATGAGTAAGGTTATTAGCGGAAGTTTGTCGTTGTCTTGGGCCTTCACTACATTCTGCATACTCTCTCCACCAACTAGAAAGTAATTCTTCCTCCCTCTAGCAATGCATATGCATAGAAAAGAGAAAGTCAGCCCAGCAATGGCATGATTGAAAAGAAAAGAAAGAGGACAAGTAGAAAAGCTAGTTATCCAAGTATACATTTTATTAAAATGACCTGCAAGAAAGAGGCTTCAATTGCAAGAGAATCTCTCATCCCAAAACGAAAATAGTCACTCTTCCCCACTATCTCTGCGGACGGGACTGAGGCTGCTAACTCTACAAAGCAGACACAGCCAGAGACATTATTACATTGAATTTTTTAATTAAATTACTAAAACCCTGTTATTATTATCATTATCATATAATAACAATAACAATACATACCATTGGGGGCCAAAGGGATCTTACAAAAGTACCACCTAACATCTCCGCCATCAGAAGGGCTGGGAGTTTGTGCAAGATACTTGTGGCGTGCTTTCGAATGCTCAATCACATCCTCCAATCGAGCAATGTTGGAAGGCGTGTTTTTCAGCAAGTCAGGCTGATGATGCACTTCGCCTTCCGCCATCACCACCCCACCGCCTCAATCAACCAATCAAATCGAAAATGAAATTCAATTCTAACTTCTAAGCATACCTTGCAAGCAACCAAACTGGGTTTTCGTCGATTCAGAGGGATTGGATTTCTTTCTCAGTCAGAAGAACACACGATTTAAAACATTAAAACAACGACAGCGATGCCATGTCTTCAACGTCACGCGACAGCCAAACACCGCTGCCTGCGCCTAAATTCATTAAAATAATAAAAGTAAATACATACAAAAAAATGGCGGTTACATTAATAAAGCTAAAATGTTTTTTTTATATAAAAAAAAGCTAAAATGTTTTTAATGCGTTATTAATATCCCATTAAATTAAAATAAATAAATGGCTCGAGTTAAATTTGTTGTAACTAAACTTTAGGGCATCAATTTCTTTTTTAAAAAAGGGTCTTACTAACAAGTATCCTAAAGATATTATTTAAGGAATTCAAAGATAAAATAATTTTATTGAAAAATATAACTTTTGAATGTTCATGGCTCGTTTAGTGGTCAGAATAGGATAAGTACGGATAGGATATAAGAACTGGATAAAGATAGGATAGGATATGAGCATGATAAGCTCTTATCCTGTCTGATATTTGATGCGCATCAGATAATAATTGGATATAATATAAAATATTCATAAATGATAAAATTATCCTTATATCAAAATTATATTTTTTTTCAAAAATAAATTTTAATGTTATGTGATTTTTTATACATTTAAATTAAAAAATATTTGATAATATATATTTTTGACTTTTTAATTATACATTTGTCTATTTTTTAAATTATAAAAATTAACTTTTTTTTTTCATTTTTTATAAAAATTGCTAATTAAACAACATATTTTAATTAGGAATAAGGTTGACTAATTAGGTTTAAAATCATAATTAAATAATAACAATATTAAGGGCTAGGGATTAAAGAGAAAATATTTTCTTATCCTATCCTGTTGGTTCTAACCCAGCTTCACCCTCAGGATAAAATTATAAGTAAGTAACAGGATATGATAAGCTAACAAGATAACCTTATTCTATCATGTTGGTTCACCAAACTAAAGATTAAAGTAAGACATGATAATTTATCTTATCATACCTCCCTTATCCTGACCACCAAACGGACCCTCAATATATTGAATATATCACTTTCAATGCAAAGTTTCTATATTTGATTCCTTAACCAATGCCCTTAGGGCACTGGTTAGCATTTCCTTTTGAAAAAAACTAACTTTAGATTTCTTTTAAAATAAATGCTACCTCTTTATCACAGTTCTTTTAACATGCTCTTTTGATGGATTTTAAGTGGGATTCATCGAATAGAAAGTAGACCCATATAATTTAATGGGTCTCAAATAAAATCCACCAAATAATGAAGAGAGTGTTAAAGTGCGTGTATTATTAGTATTTCTTTTCTTTTTTTTAGGTGAGCATATTAAATTGCGTCCTATAAGCTCCTTTATACCAAATTTGACTCTAAAGTCAAAAATTAAAATTAACTAAAATAATTGAGATCTTAATACACTTTAACTTATTAGATGCGCCCTTATTTTCTATTTTATATCCAAACTCACATTTTAGGAGCTTAATCCCCTCTTGTCATATCATATTTTAAAGTATTGAATTTTTGTTTAGCAACAAACTCATACTTGCTTTTATTCTATATCCTTTTATTTAATACTTCCACCAATTTTCTTACTCATTAAATAAAAAATAAAAAATATTTTTATATTTTAAAAAGATCGAATATATTATTCTTCATTTAACTATTTTTTTATTTAGTAAAGAGAAAATTAAGGGTTAACCAAAAAAAAAAAAAAGAGAAAATTAACGAGGATATGACGAAACTCGGCACCCAGCAGCTAAACTTAAAGGCCGTCAACGTGGCAAAGGCTAACATCCTCCCATTAATATTTGGAGGCCATTTGAAAATAATCATAATCATTGATTTAATAATAAAAAAAGGAAGGGTCAAGATCTATTTACCTAAAACTTGAATAGCTCGTCTCTCTTTCCCCAACCCCTCTCAACGTCTCCCTCTCCATCTCCATCTCCATCTCCGGTGGATAAGGCTTGCTAATGGGGTTTGTGTTTCTTCTTTCTCCTCTCCCTCAATTCCAATTCTAAACTGTATTTTGACAATGTTCCCTATATGTTTCAGTCGAATCAAAGAGACTTTAAAGCTTTGCAATGAAGCTTACCTACAGAATTTGAAAGAGAAACTTAATAAGGTTGACGCTGAATCCACACATGTAGCAAACGAGATTCAGCTTCTCACCAAAACTCATTGGGATGAAACAGAAACATAACCAGCTGAGATGCAATTTTCGACAGCTGAGACAGCTGGCAAGGCGTCGACGGCGACTTCGACGAGGAAGTCAAGGAGGTCGTCACAATCTGAGTTAATTCATGTTTCACTCAACCACCTCCATTACTGCAATGTCGCCCGATCCTAATCGCTTAGCGATACCGCCAAAGACGTCATCATCACGAAGAAGAAGATCTGGTGACCGAAAACCATGGGCTCAAATTCTCAGTTGTTTTGGTACTCATTTTCTAGGGTTTAAATTCCTTTAATTCCATATCCAGATCTGTAAACCTCTTTTTTCGGATGTTTATTAAATTTCCATATTTCCATATCCAGACCTGTAAGTCTGTAATCGTGTTCATGTTATTATTTTTTTTTTATTATGTTCCTAAGCTGTTTAATGAAATTATTTTCGGATCTGTTGTTTCTCGGACTCGGAGAAAGCTTTGTCTTCGGTTCAGAAAACAACTCCATTTTTCCATCGAAATGTAGCGATTCTTTGGGAGATAAAATCCTTGCCAGAGAGGGATTGTGTTGCTGAGCTGGGTTATGTTCTCAGAGGGCCGCGCATGATATTTTGGGTGTCCTGTTAACTGTGTTCTATTTATTTTATAAGTCAAAAGTCAAATAAATATATATATATATATATATATATATTGATTATCAAAAACATATAAAAAAAAAAGTTAGTCATTAATTGTTTTAATACAATCTCAAGTGAAACAAAATATTATCGAAGAAAATGAAAAGATTATAATAGCAAACTACTATAGAATTATATCAGAAATAGTTATATTTATATCAATCAACCCAAACATATTGCAACAATATCCTTACACAAGCACTATCCTTCATTAGGCACGCCAACTTCTATCTTGCTCTTCTCCATGAGAACAATAACAAATGTAATATGATGACGAGAAGTGTCTATCAAAAGTATCCTTAGGACTATTCACAATTGACATAATTGAAACGACAGTACCTAATTGTTGATTGCTCGATAGTCAAGCGGCGCTGTCAGCACACAAGTGTAGATGTCTCATATTTTCGGTGTCAGCTACTCTCCCTTCAAACGGAAGTATGCATTCTTTGGAAGCCAATATCTTGCTATGGAGGGAACATTAATAGGGAAGAGATCAATCTTGAAAGATTTGTTCTCCTTTTTGTGCCAATTAGAAATATCAACAATGGAGAGATTGAAAACCTATACAGTGGTTTCCAGAAGATTATGGAAACCTAGGGTCAGTTTTTCTTTTTGCAACTTTTCATACAATTGTCTTTTAATTTTCAGATTTGCGTTGTTTCTTTTTTATGCGGACACGGTTGTACATAATATTATATAATATATATATATATATATATATATATATATATATATATATATATAATGTAATCTAAATATGGGGTCACTAATTTTTTTAGATTAAAGTAATAATTTGGTCCCTATACGTGATATAGATTCTTCATTTAGTCTCTATGCATCAAAAATTTGAAAATGAGTCCCTACATGTGTAAACGTTAGCAAATTTGGTCCCTACATATGCAAACGTTTGCAAGTTCGTCCCTGCCATCAGCAAATTATTTCTTATACGTGACACAAAATTTTTGATTTGGTCTCTAAACTTGGAAAAAAATTAAATTGGTCCCTATATGTGCAATCGATAATAATTTTGATTCTATCGTCTGCCAAGGAGCTCGGACCTAACTAAAAATTCTTTTCGAAGGATTTCATATATTATATCAATCTATTTCTTCTATTGAGAGTCAACTTGAAAAATTTCAGAATATAAAACCATTTACGGACCAAATTATACAACTTTTAATTTCAATAGAAAAAATAGATTGATATAATATATAGAAAATATTCAATACGAAAAGAATCTTTAGTTGGGTCTGAGCTCCTGGATAGACGGTAGGGATAAAATTATTATCGATTACACATATAAGGATCGATTTAATGTTTTTTTTTTCAGATTTAGGGACCAAATAAAAAATTTGTGTCACGTATAAGAACTAATTTGCTGACGGCGGAGACAAATTTGCTAATATTTGCATGTATAGAGACCAAATTTGCTAGCGTTTATACATATACGGACTCATTTCCAAATTTTTTATGTATAGAGACTAAATGAAGAATTCGTGTCACGTATAGGGACCAAATTATTATTTTAATCTTTTTTTTATAATAAGTATAATATAATATAATGCAATCTTTTATATAAAATTTTTATTTTAATATATACATATATATTAAGTAAAATAAAATTTTTGGTGTCCCTAAAAACATAGGATCCTATAAAATCATACCATCAAATCATGGTGAGAGCCCACTATATTCTCAAATGGGGGAACTTTCTTGCTAACCTTCTAGTTCTAGCGAATGGGGTCGCTACGGTGGAGTTTCTCTATTCTCCGCCATGTGGACTCGTGAAGTTTCTGGAAGATGACGCGTGGGGAATGATTCATTTACGTGTTTAGTTGTTTTGCGTTTTTAGTTTTTTCTTTTGTTTTGCGTTGTTGTTTTGTACCCAAAAAATATATATACTAATCACATAATTAATTCAAACCAGCCGGCTAATAACTTTACAAATGCCTGTTGTAATCCATCAAAAGTATGGAGGATTGCTCCTCAACTTTGACTTTGGAGGACCTAGAATCTGACCGTCAAAGTACCAAATCAAAGCATCAGTTCAAGATATTATAAAAGAGTTTATTATTTGTACAATTTTTTTAATATTAATAACTACATCATGTGTGTGTGCGATGTATGGATGTATTGTGTTTTTTATTTAAAAGATGAATGAATATATATTTACGTTGTATTTGAATGATTCAGAAAAGGAGTTTGTATGTTTGAATCATTAAAGTTAAATCATTGAAAAAATGTATTTTTGTGACCAATTAAGACGATATTTTGGTTTGCAAATTATCATTCTCTTAGATGCTCATTAAGTTATCCCACTAAGAGCATGTTTAAGAAAGCTAGATTAATTGGATATCAGCTGTTTTAGATGAAAAAAATTATTTTTGAAATAATCTTTCTTGTTTGACACTTTGCTTAAATTTATAAAAAAGAGCTTTTTTTGGGGAAAAAAGTTGTTTTATTCAATCTAATTTGTTTTAGCTTAAGATTGTTGTGATTTGATTATTTTTCATTCTCAAAACTTTTTCCCATTTACCCTACAAAACTAATTTTCAAATAAATATTATTAAATTATACGAACAACTCAATACCATTTTTCGTAATTTATTATGTAAAAGTGATTTTTTTTATACCATCCAAACGAAATAAATTATCTAAAAATCACTTTTCAGCAAACATATCCAAACAAAAACAGATTCTGATTATAATCGATTATCACAATAATCGATTATACATATAATTGATTATCAACACAATCTATTTTTTCCGACTTTCTCAAACACACTCTAATACTGAATGGTTATTCTATCTTTGTTGACATGTTTGCTTCTTTATACCAAGAAAATTAACATTAAAAATGATAAGATATAACCTTAATTTTCTATTTTTAATCATTGAACTATTCATTATGTGCAAATAAAACTACAAAATTTCAAAGAATATTCCAAAATGGCACAGTTTGAATAGACCCTTCTAATATTTGTATCTTCATTGGTGCAAAATCAGCAATCGTCCTTGTAACACCCTAAGCTTAACCGGGACCAACCCCATTAACAGTCTACAACAACAACAACTTTAACCAATGAAGTCAAACCCAAAAAAATCACAATTTTTTTTGCATAAAAAGAATAAAATATTGACATATCATTATTCAAAATTTCTACTGTCTTTATTCTTTTGAGATAATTTAAGACATGAATCAAACCAGAAAAAAAGAATATAGCCTAATATATTGTGCGATGCACAGATGTATCATGTTTTTCTATTTTTTTAATCTTTTTTTTAAATATAGGAAATAACATATTAAAATATGAACGAATACATATTTGTGTTGTATTTGAATGGTTTAAGAGAGGGTTTGTATTTTTTAATCATTAAAGTTAAATCGTTGGGGAAATGTACTTTTGTGAACAACTCTTAAGACGGCGTTATGATTTGCAAATTGTCATTTCCTTAGATGCTAATTAAGTTATCCCATGAATGTTGAATGATTATTCTATCATTGTTGACATGTTTGCTTCTTTATACAAATTAAGAAAATTAACATAAAAATTATAAGATATAAGCTTAGTTTCATATTTCTAATTATTGAACTATTCATTCAGTGAAAATAAAAGTACAAAATTTACAAGGATATTCCAAAAACTCGTAGTTTGAACAATCTCTTCTAATACTTGCATCTCCATTGGTGCAAAATCAGCTGCCGTCCTTATAAAACCCTAAGCTTCACAGGGACGAACCCCAATAGCAGTCTACAACAACAATAGCTTTGACCAATGAAACCAAACCCAGAAAAATCACATTTTTTTTGCATTGAAAAATAAAATATTAACATATCATTATTCATAATCTTTACAATCTTTGTTCTTTTGAAGATAATTTACGAAATGAATCAAACCACAAAAAAGAATTTCGACTATTATATTGTTCTTTTCCATAAGATATTAAACCTGATTTTATTATCATTTTGTTAGGTTGTAATAAATTGTAAAATTTCTTTTGGGGTTCAGTTATAATTCATTTATCTCTAGTTTGATCTTGTTAGACCATAAAAGTTATGGTTGTATGTTTTTGTTGTCTCTAACTCTCAATCATGGATTAACTAGTGTCTTATTGTCCTTCCTTTAGTTGTGTTGTCACTTTTGTAAAATTCCCATCTTCTTCTTCTTCTTTGTTCTTAGTGTCTAATCCGTTCTTTTGACAACCATTGAGTGTACAATGTTCTTTATCTAAAGGTTGATTTTGTTAGAATTGTAGAGAATTCATTGTATGAACATTCATTGTATCAACATTCATACTATCAAGATCATATATAATTGTATCCTATGTAAATCAGAACACATAAATCAAATATCAAATATTTTGAAAATATTTGGTTCAAGTGCAAAATGGAAATTCTTTTGTTGTCTTATGAACATAAATACTTGGTTCAAGTGCAAAATGAAAATTCTTTTGTTGTTTTATCAGTATCCTAGTTGAACATAAATCACTGGATTTAATGAAAATATCTTATGTTGTCTCCTAGCATTTTTCAAACTATTTGTATGGAGATTTATATGTCTTATGGTATTCGAGCAACATTTTGTTCAATAGTTTTTTACTCGTTCTCCCCCTTCTATTTTCCTTTGAAGACTTGAATTATGGTTATTTTTTGTCAATCAGAACATAGACGTATAGTATTGTAGTTAAATGTTTTTTTTTTGTTTTATGATATATTTACTAATCCATTTTATTTTGCAGTCAAGAGAAAGTGGAAAAGGATGTTTAATACTAATCACTTTAGGAGAAGAATTTTCAGAATTTCTTTTTTGTTCTTAGCAAAATAAAAATATTTTGTTCAAGCGCATGGGAAATGACTTTTACATCCCTCTCTCAAGTTCTAGTATCTTACTTATTGGCAACAAAGAGGGCTAGTCAGAAGATGTGTATAGAGAAGTGACTGAAGAGGGAAGTCAAGAGACTTATTGCTTTGCTTTTAATAAAGGAACAATCAATGCAATTAGGAACTTGGTGATAGATATTTCCTCCGAGAAGAGTCGAAAGAGAAAATCCAAAGAAGGAAAAGAAAGCATCCTTCGACAAATTGAAAGCATCCTATAGCATATTTGTTATCTATTTGTGTCAGTACAAATATAATACAAATATTAATTACTCCACAGTTTTAATCATGTTATTATTTTTGCTTTACAAAGGCTTATTGTCTTTCTAAATGTTACATAATTATACTCCTAACAAATTATTGTCCGGACAATTATAAAAGACTAACAATTAGATACTTTTATTATAATTAAAGCATAAAATATAGAAAAATTAGGCCTTTCCATATATATACTCAAATGTAAATTATTTGGTAATGGTTACTACATACAAATGCACTAAAATAAGCATACTCTAAATCCGAAACTCTACAGAACAATATACCTATGCATGATATACAATAAAGATCTGCAATTGGATGAAAAAAATACTCAAATGCTCCTTACTTTTATATATATGATAATAAGATACAATAAATAATATAAAATATAAATTTGAGAATATATTTAAAAAATATAGAAAATTAATTATGAAGAATGGATATATATATATATATATATATATATATATATGTAAATAAATAAACATGTGAACTCCAATTTTATAATATAACAAATAAAAAATTGAATATATATAACATCAATTGTTGTTTCATGATATGAATTTTATAATATATATTAATATGTTTACCAAAAGTTTTATCAATTGTGATGTATCTAAAAAATATGAAGTAATTTAAAAAGTTCTAACTATAAAAACATGTTTCTATGAATAATAAAAAATTGAAAAAGTTGAAATTAATTTTTTAATTAAAATTAAATTAAAGTCACATATTGAAAAATAAATAAGACCCAAATATGAGTGTTATAAAGACTCATTAAGTAGTAACTTAAGGAGGCTCATTTTTAAGATAATTAAAAAAAAGAAATATAATAAAGAAACATATATACATAAATACCCTCTATTAGACAAAAAATACCAAATATACCCCAACCATTATGAAGTGATTTTACAAATATATCTCAACCACTACTTTATTTTTATATATAATATATTACTTTTAATATTTTTACTATATTTATTTATATTTTTTCTAATCTTTTTTTTTTGGTAGATAGATGGGGCAGTAGCCCAACCAAACAAAATTACATCACCCTATCAAAGTAGATGCAAGCTAAATAAGAAAAAATAGCAAGAGATAAAAACCGTGGGGCATGATAAAAAAACAAAACTTCCTTAGTTACACTATGCCCTTTACTCGCAAGAATATCTGCACAACATTTCATCTCCGAAAAAATATGATACCACTTGACGCAATCAAACTCAAAGGCTATATGTCTTATCTCATAGACCAGCAGGGCGCATGGGTGAGCCAAATCACATTCATTGTTCAAGAGGTAAATTCCACTCTGGGAATCAGATTCCAACATGACATGCATCATGTTCTTGCTTTTAGCTAACTTTTGGCCATGCCAAATCTCTGCTAATTCTGCTTGCGTGATAGAGCTAGAGCCTAAGTTACGCGTAAAACCTGTAATGAAAGCTCCAAACTCATTTCGAATAAGACCACCACGGGCCGCATGACCCCCTCCATCTCTAAATGACCCATCAGTGTTTATATTTTTTCTAATCTTATTATTACATCATAAAATATGACATTATATCTCAAAGAAGTTGTTGAAATCAACATTTTCATATTATAAAATGGAAACAAGACTTTGGCAACGATTTGATATTATAATAATTTTCTTGACTCAAGAAAATATTTGTTATTAGAGATTATAATGCTTTTTATTCTTTGTTACGTGTATGTGACGGATCGCGATCCCCTGCCTTTTGACATGGGAAAGGCATAGTGTTAATGGTTTCTTTAAAAAAAAAAAATTAAAACCAATTCCGAATAGAGAAGTGGACGCACGAACAGGAACCAACCGACGTTGTCATCCATCTGTCACGCCAACTGCCACACGACCGTCGTCCAAGCCTCCGACCACCGCTGCCGTGGCTGACTCCAACCGCCACAGCCGCCATCCACACCACTGTTAGCTCCCTTTGTCGCTGTCGTCGTCATCGATCCTCCAAGCAAGGGCTACCCTCCAACCATTTGCGAAATCCATAACAAACAAAATGCGGTATTTCATCTTCCTTAAACCAGTGAACTTCAACACTTTATCTGCAAATAAGAAATGGAATTAGAATCAATAATTCTTGTGAATCTGAAATTAACTCGAGTAACACAAGAAACTAAATAAAAATTAAAGAAATTAAATAACCAACAGAGAAAAAATAAGGAGGTTGTTCAAGAGAGAAAGAGAGATGGCGACTGCGACGATCGGCCTCGATGACGGAGGCGGCGGTTAGAGTTGTTGGCAACGGTCCCGTGATGCGGGTGATGGAGGTCGAAGTTGATGGCATGGCGGATGGACGACGGCATGGCAGCGTGCATTTGTTCCAATGTTGCGTTCCTTTTCTTCTATTCAAATTTTTTTTTTTTAAAGTTGTTGACATGTGACGCCTTCTGGAGCGTCGCATTGATATGATGGCCCAGAAGAAGAGAAAGACACCATGCCTTTCCAGCGCCAAAGGCAGGGAATTGCGATCCGTATGTGACACAAGGCGAAACGAATCATTCCTTCTTGCATTCATCATTTTTGTTCACTTGATTGAAAATAATGTATCAAAATGTGGTTTGTCCGAGTGGTAATGAGCTCGGTCACCTTAATCAAGTGGTATGGGTTTCGATATCTGATTCTTGTATATGTAGAAAATCTGGTTGGGAGATGTCAACCCTTAAATGTCGTCCAGTACCTTGTGGGATTAGTATCCGCATTTGCGCACAGAAGATACCTTAGGAAACAAAAAAATAATGTTCTCATCGTTTCACACCCATACTAAAATTTATTTTAAAAGTAAAAACGAGCTAAACCACTTCGGGTTAGCTTTGTGGCGGTCTATGTGGAAGGTGGTGACTAGGGATGTTAATTGGTTCAGATCGACTCGATGAATCCGAAAATCTGAACCGAATCAATTCGGATTTTTTTTGGTGTTCGAATCCGAATCAAATCAAACCCGATAATAATCGGTTCAGCTCTCGAGTTATAGGATTTTGGAACCGAAGTGATTACTATATTTTAATATTTTTGTATATTTTATTATTTATATATATATATATATTTAACTTTTTAATATTTATATATATAATTTAGGTTTTATTATTTTAATATTTATATATATAGATTAATATTTTTATATATTTAAATATTTAAATATTTTTTTGATTGGAAGCGAAGCGAACCAACTCGTTCTGGATCGGGTTGATTTGGTTCGGATTTGCTAGAAAGAATTAAAAATCCGAACTGAACCAATTGATTTTGATGGATTCGAATTTTTTCATACAAATCTGAACCAAATCAATCTATGAACACCCCTAGTGGTGGCACCTGCTTAGCCGCATATAGGAATACAAATCCTTTGTCTGAGTTTCTTATACCAATTGCTATTCTATCCAATCAAAATGTGACAAGTAAGAAAGAGGTAACACGTTATTTTTCTTTTAGAAATATCTTTTTTAAAGAAATTATTACATTATAACTTCTTTATTAGTGGGACAAGAAGTGAGACTTGGTAGAGGAGACAAAGGATTTCTATCTCGCAAATAGATGCCTTTCAGAAGGTGGGAGTGGAAAGATGTGTCTTTTTTTTTTGTTACACGATTTCAAATCCTAGTTGCAGAATTGACAAATTTAAAGGTATTGGCTAAGAATTGGAAGAGATACGACTAGTTATTTTGTAATACCATGAAATTACCATATGAAATTATGATTCTCAATTTAAAAGCTTATAAACATCAAAAATAGAATTTCAAGGTCAATTCTAATTTCAATTCGAAGCCCCGAATCCATACTCAATGTTAGACAATGGATAGACACTATGAGATTTTGGTATTAAGAAGATCCATTAAGAGCATGTTTGGAAAAGATTGATTTTTCCCATTTCAGCTGCTTTTTGGATTAAAAGTTGTTTCATACATAATTTATCATGTTTGACAAATAGCATAAATTTATAAAAAAGTTTTTTTTGGCGGAAAAAAGTTGTTTTATGTCATCTAATTTATTTTAGCTTAATATTGTTGTGATTTGATTATTTTTCATTCTTAAAACTCTCTTCCCTATTTATCCCTATAAAATTAATTTCCAAACAAGTATTATTAAATTATACAAATAACTTCATACACTTTTTCGTAATTTACTCTGTAAAAGTGATTATTTTTGCACCACTTAAATGAAATAGATTATCTTAAAATCGATTTTCAGCAAACATACTCAAACAAAAACAGATTCTGATTATAATCGATTATCACAATAATCCAACTTTCCCAAACACACTCTAATTAGTTTTTAGAAAATCAAAGTGAAACGCATGACACAAAATATTTCATAAACATTAAAATAACATTAGGTATGGTCTACCAAAAAAAAAACATTAGATATGAGTCTCAACATTAATTCATGATTAAATTGACATATTTATAATTAAGGACTTTCAAACAAAAATAATATTATGGAAGTCTTAAATTGACATATTTATAATGAAGGACTTCTAAATAAAAATAATATTTATGGAAGTCTCAATATTATTTGTTTCAATTTTGAAGAAATATAAAAATCCGAATCCGCATGATAATGAAAAGGCAGAATCCCTAAATTGTCAATTTGGGAAGAATATAGTCACCTAATAGAAGTTAGAGAATTAGTTTAACACAAAAAAGTTTTAGGATCAATTCAAGTTTATCCATTTTTTTTTTATTTGTTGCTTGCGTAAATTCTATGTTAACAATTTGCAACAAAAAAATTTGTAAGTTTATAATTTGTAAGTTTATGAAGTTAGTGCTACTAAGATTATCCAAAAGCTAATATGGAAAAAGTATATCTTCTTTAGATATGGTATTGCAAGTGATATGATAATTTGTAGTTTGATATTTTAATCACCAAACAAAATATTATTATCATGTCTAATGCGAACCAGAATAATAGGTTGATACCTGTTACTTGATATGAGTTTTTATTTTTATCTTTAGTGCCTTGATTTTTTAAAACAACTCAAGAATTTTTTTTTTCTACAATTGTTTACAACGCCTGGATACTAAAAAAACTAGTATAGTTCAAGGACGAAAGAAGCTATTTTACTGATATTATTATATATTTTTTGACAATTCTACATTTTTTTTTAAAAATATTGATGGTAATGAGATCTGACCCAGAGGTTACTAATTTTATATTAGAAGTCACATCCATTTATAGCATAATATATCAATATTATTATTTTACCAGAAGAATACTATATAAATATTTAATTTCTTTTAGATTTTTATTTAAGATACTTTAAAGTACAGGTTTTTTAAATTTAAAATATTTAACTAAAGTTTTAACTTCTTCATTTACAAATTTTTTAAATTGTTCACCCAAAACAAAATTTATCTTTAATTATAGCAACAAAAGAAAATGGCTATAAAAGAGTCTAGTTTTTAATAACACAAGAGAATGCAAATATGTCTAAAAAAATATGTTAATGATTGCATATTCTAATTTTAATTGTTTTTTTTGACTAAATTGTAATTTTAATTGTTATTTCACCATTTTCTTTAATTCTTACGGGGAATACCTGCAAATTTTTTTGGCTAAAAAGGATTATGGGGAAAAAATTGACCTGCCATCTTTAATTTTTTTTTTTGACAAGATCTTTAATTTTTTTATTAAATAAATTAAATAAATAATAAATAATAAATAAATAATAACAACAAGAATAAAATAAAAGGAAAAATTCAAAATTACACACAGCTTCTCTCGTTCTCTCTGGAGTAATCCCTAGCTATCGACGGAGACTCCCCTCTCTATCGACTCTGACACTCTGCCGCCTCATTTTCGCCGGCGTTTTTCTCTTCTCCGGCGCCGACGATCAGCTTCAACTAGAACCACAGGTTCCTTTCTCATTCTCTATTGTCTATCTTCAAATTATTGAAATTCTTCTTCCTTGCATCGCGTGATCTACTCCTGATTGCTGCCTGCATTTTCGTTGCGAATGAGAAGAGCGTTTTCCATTATTCTTCTCGCAATTGATGAATCCAGTGATTCGAATTTCACTTTCAGGGTTGGATTCTATACCTTTGTTATTTCATGGTAGAATGGAGCTTTAATAGCGAATCAAAACTCACGATTTGTTTGCTTTTTATTTTTCAATTCTTTTTCTTGGAATGTTTATAGTTGAAAGTTTTCCTAGTTACGCAACTGTTGGCAATCCATTTGTACTTGCATTTGATAGCTGAAGCTGCCATTATTATTGAATATAACGTCCATTTAGTCGAGATCGCTGTATAATTTGTCGTTTTTCACGTTTGATGACTGCAATAAAAATTACCCAGGGTGGAAGAAGTTGGGCTTTTGTTCATTTGTTGTTATGTCATTATTATTATTATTATTGTTATTATTATTATGTTATTATTATTCTTATTATCATCATCATTACTATTTGATTTAAAAAGACAGTTTTATTAGCAAAAGAAGAGACAGTACATATTGTGAGGGTAAGATATCCACCTAAAATTAAGAATTGAATAGAAAATAGCATGCCAAAGGAGCTAAAAGATGTGACTAAGCAATCTACACTCGTTGTATATCATTCATGAAAATTCCGCTAAAACAACCACGGGGAGACTGCCAAAGAGAAGCCTTATGTGATATTATCCTATTACAAACTAAGGGGCTGAAGGACACCTTTGAAAATATGGGCATCTTTATCCAACAAAATAAACCAGAAAAGTGCAGAAACTACACATTATGACAAAATCTGTGTCTATAGCTAAAAGTCAATACCTTAAAAATGCACTTTGGGTCACTGCTTTAGGTTGAAAGGAATTTGTTGTATTTATTATGGGTTTGGCACAGGTGACTGAGCTGAAGGCCTGCAGCATGACCTGAAGGTATGGACATACATATATATTGTGAAATCAGCAGTTAGGTCATAGAGGGTACTAAATGTCAGCAACGATGAGGATTTGGCTGTGTTGGGATTAGGGTTTGGGTGTTGAGTGGCTACTCCTTGTTCACCATGATCCTTGAATATATTGTTTAAAGTAACTGCCTTACAATGCCAAATGCCAAAAAGAAGTGGGCAGCCATTTCTGAACTAGATCTGCACATAATGATAATATGCATATTAGAAGAAAAGGCTGTGTGTATATATGAGCGGCCTAGTGCACGAGGCTTCCACCTGATGGGGTATGGGGAGAGTAGATGTACGCAACCTTACTCTCACAAGCAGAGAGACTGATTTCAGGATTTAAACCTGTGACCTTCAGGTCACAAGGCATCAACTTTACCATCGCGCCAAGACTCACCCTCTTAAGAAAAGGCTGTGTGAATTATGCAAATTTCCAATATTCAATTGTATTAATTTCTATTGTTTAGGAGAATAGTGTAAGCAATTATTGGCATTTCCGCAATGTATTATCGTAAGCATGTTTAGGAGCCATTGCTGACTGTTTGGCTTGATGTTGCTGAAGCAATTTAAATGTCCTTCCTAAAATTTATATTTAATGGTAACTTTTATGTTGATGCAGATTAGCAAGTGGTTTAATGGTTACATTGATGCGTTGTATTAGTTGCAAAAAATGAATGTGTTTGTTGGATAGCATATTTGCTGGGTGGTACTCTAGATTTTAGGCACAGGGTGCAATTAAGCATTTTGAATGATTTGTTATGGCCCAGCAGTCATCTAGGCTTCAGCGGTTGCTTACTCTCTTGGACAGTATCCTCCATATTTTTCTTATCTTTACATTTACTCAACTTGTTATTTATTTTTTATTGAAGTTTTCTTTAACTAAACCTTTAAAGCTGGGTCAACCCAAGCAACAAGGTTGACTGCTGCTCGTCAGATAGGGGACATTGCAAAGTCACACCCTCGAGACTTGACCAGTCTTCTTAAGAAGGTATTGGTTTCTCTGATATTCTATTCTCCCTGTTTTTTTTGCAATATGTGCAGTTTATATCAGGTTTATCTATTGTCTTCATTGTATGTCAATTATGCTAGCTAGGTACTGTGGTGTGAGAAACAAAATAGGTAATGAACTCCTGCCCTTTTCTCTCTCTGTCTGTCTGGTCTGTCTGTCACTCTGTTTATAAACTTTCTATCGGTGGATGGTTTTTTAGTTAAAATATGTCATAAAAACCATTTCTCGGCCTGCCCTAATAGTTCAAGCTTTTGGAATAATTGGTTCTTCATTCTTGACATGGTACTCTTCAATCAACTAATCAATAGCGTAATATTTGCTTGCTGGCCCTATTCTTAATATTAAATTCTTCAGTTTCTGATATTTAAAATAAAATTTCAGCGCAAGGTAGCGACTTCCAGCTCTTGAAATAGGGGTTTGTTAGAGTTGAGCTGCATGTACTAGTTTATGCTCTTGGTATAATTTGTTTTTGGCAAAATGCTGAAGTTTATACGACATGGATATTAATGATTGTTTTTTCTTATTATGTATATTGATAACGTGGGTACATTGTCAAATTTATTTTAACACCCTGTTGTCAATTGATGTTTAGGTTTCTCAATATCTGCGCAGTAAAAATTGGGATACAAGAGTTGCAGCTGCTCATGCAATTGGGTCTATTGCTGAGAATGTTAAGCACATAAGTTTGACTGAACTTCTTGCTTCCGTTGTATCAAAAATGTCTGAGGATGGGATAACATGTACTGTCGAGGATCTGTGTGCATGGCCTTATTTACAATCAAAAATTACAGGAAGCTCATTTAGAAGGTTGTTTGATCAATGACTGTTTTGACATTTTTTTCGGGTAAAAAAGACATTTCTATTAGAGGAAAAAGAAGTAAGGCACAGCTAGGGGGAGTATAAGATATCCTCCAAAACAGAAATAAAATAGAATAAGGATCATGAAAATAGAGAAGCATAACTAAATTCTTATGCCATACCAAGTTCAATGACAAAGAGGCAACTTTATAAAATGCGAGCATTATGCTCCAACCAGATGTGCAAAGAATTGCATATCCCCTTGTTTTTATCTAAACTCTTATACTGAACCATTAAAAACTGCTCCAGAGTAAAACACATCGTCATTACCATGAACTAAAAAAGATTGTTTCATATTGTTTGAAAATAGCTTTTCCCCTATTTTATGTTGAGCATATCTTTTGAAAGATATTTACTTAATTGTTTTTGTCCCTTAGCAGCTTCGATATCAACAAGGTGCTTGAATTTGGAGCTTTATTAGCATCAGGAGGACAGGTAAAATGATTTCTTGTTATAATCTAGACCCTAGATTTATAGATATACATACATACATACACTCGAACTTATATATCTTGTTGCTGATATGTTGAGATTGTAATATTATTACATTTTCTCAAAGAAATTACATATTAATGGTTTTCCTTAATTGGTCAAGAGTCATCCTTGTTTAAAAGGAGGAGATGCTGTCTGCAAGGTGGACAACTTAACTCTTTTATCAAAACATGTATGACGCGTTGGAAATTATGAAGTCACAAAGAGGCTATATAAGATTTTATTCTAAATCACAGATAAAAAATCAAATTGCAGCTGATAGAAACATGAATGGTTTAGGAGTTAGGGCTTTCGACAAGGAATGTGGAAAAGTAATAATTGTAAAACTTTTTTTTTTTGATAAACGAAGGCACCTTGTAAAACTTCTATAATGCTAAAACTTTTGTTAGAGAGAAAGAGATAGAAGCACAAAAGGTTGGAGGGTAGGGAATCCTCAACAAAGACAAAACAAAAGGAGAGAAAAACAGAGACAAAGAAGTGGAACTCGTAAAAGCTAGTCAGGGTAGCATAGCTGTCTAGTCTTTTCATATATTGGAGATGCCGATTCCCTTAAAAAGACCATATTGTTGGTGGTGGGCCAGCATCCTGCCTTGGCGAGGCCTAGGTCACCAGGTGGGGTCGTATTCAAATCGAAACATGGCGATGACTGCTACTAGGCTTAAGGAAATAAAGTTGTGCCTTGACTAATAGCTATAACTTCTAGCCTAGTGGTAAGCGTTTGATCCTACACTTGGTATCAGAGCAGGTCATGGGTTCGATTCCCATGTAATGCACTGCTGGTGCTGGGAGGGGTATTATTGGTAGTGGACCAATGTCCTGCCTTGGTAAGGCCCAGGTGCGGTTAGAGTCAGATCGAGGTCGATTCCCGTTAATCCGCGGCAGGTGCTGGGAGGGAGATTGTTGGTGGTGGGCCAGCATCCTGCCTTGGCAAGGCCCAGGTGGGGCCGTAGTTAGATCGAAACACGGCGTTGACTGCTACTAGGCTTAAGGAAATAAAGTTGTGCTTTGACTAATAGCTATAGCTTTTAGCCTAGTGATAAGTGCTTGATCCTACACTTGGTATCAGAGCCATGTAAAAACAATTCTATCCCATATAAAAAATAAGAAGTGAGGAAGCACCCTTGAAGATGTGGGCATTCCTTTCCAATGACACAAACCACAAAATCCATAAACAGCACATTGTCGCAAGATTTTATTTCCCTTCTTACCAAACCTTTGAAAACGAATGTGTAGAGACTGATCCAACAAACTAGAACAAACCCAAAGCTCACCAAAAATATGAAGAAATTTGTTCCGTGACATAATTATTATAGAATTAGCCATTCTAGGATACTATATGATCAGGAAAAATTTTAATAAAATTGTTTAATTGCCAATCAAGTTCTAATAACAAACAAATATGTTTCCAAGTATTTTCCTTGTGCCCTGAACTCCTGGTAAATTTAGAATTTCTATATCTACTAAATCTCAGATCGCTAGGACAGTACCTAGTCCCCTTTCTCAAACCATTCGTGTTTCTGGCATGCGTTGGTTGGTATTGGAGCTGAATGGATCCATACTTGATTATGCTAAATAAGTATTGGATCTGAATTCTGTCAGTTGAACTTGTTTTTACATTGCAATTGTTTGTCTGTAAACTGCTTTTTGTGGTTCATACTTCATACACACAATATAAGTGCCATGAACCTTTTCCTTTTGAAGGTTTCTCTTGTTTTGTTTGCATTTGGTTCTACCAAATAAACGTTTTCTGGCTTGTTTCATTTCAGGAATACGATATCGGTAGTGATAATGTAAAGAACCCAAAGGAGCGATTGGTTCGCCAGAAGCAAAATCTTCGACGCCGTTTAGGTTTGTAAGACTGCCTCAAGCTGTAATATCTTATTGTCAATAAATGAAACTGAAATGATGACTTTAACTAGGTTGGTGATTGCTTCATATTTATGGCATGTATCTGCTCTTGTTAGCACACATTTTAAATGGACACTTGTTGGGCACCTAAACAAGGTGCTCTAGTGGAAAGAAATCAAGGCTGCTTTATTAAAATGTCAAATGGCACTGTACTATAGTTAAAAAAATGAAGCTGCTGAGGCGGCCTAATGCTTTGGTGCTCCTTCTGTTCACAGCATCTGATGGAGTTGAAATAAGGCATTGATTTGCTTTCCATTCATATTGATATGGCCTTAACAATATCCTTTGCTATTTACTTCTGAGGGTGCATACAGCATGTTATTATTTTTACTGTTTTTATGTATGATTATTATGACACACATGCTTCTTCTTAATAATGTCGTGTAACTCACTTCAGTTTATGCACTTCTGATTCCAGACATCCTTTTCTGTTAATGTAGGTTTGGATGTATGCGAACAATTTATGGATATTAGTGATGTAATAAGAGATGAAGATCTTATGGCACACAAACCAGACTCACATCTCAATGGAATAGATCATAGAGTTTTTACATCTTGTTCTGTACATAACATCCAGAAAATGGTTGCAAATATGGTCCCTAGTGTCAAATCAAAGTGGCCAAGTGCAAGAGAACTGAATCTTTTAAAACGCAAAGCAAAAATAAACTCAAAGGACCAAACAAAAAGCTGGTGTGAAGATGGAAGTACAGAGGTATCAGGTGCTCAAAATTTGACTTCAAAAGGCACATGTCCTGATTCAGTAAATTACAGTAAGGTAATTTGCCATTTTACTTGTTAATTCGAAGGTAATTTTGGGCCCTATTGGGGCATGCCTTGACTCAATTATTCCATTGCCCACATCTAATTGAAGTTAGTAATTGCTGGTAACAATTTATCTAGTAGTTATTAATTATTAATTAATCAATGTTATTTGTTATTGTTGTTATCAATGTTGTTACTATTATATTATTCTTTATTTGCTCCGTACATCCTTGGAAGCAATAAAACAATTTTCATTCTGTTGTTACAATGAAAATTGTTACAATGCAAGCTGATTCAATTTCCATCTGCAATCACAAGGCATATTTCTGAGTTATTTCATTTCGTTGATGATTTATATAGGTGTTCATAGATGTTAATCATGATGAAGATGGCTTTGAGCATGATGGGCATGGACAATGGCCTTTCCACACTTTTGTTGAGCAACTTATTATTGATATGTTTGATCCTGGTAAACATTGTACCCCTGTTGTCACATTTTAGTACAATTCGGAGAAGAATGTGGTATATATATTTACTACTGGGCTTTTACGTTCGTTTGACTAATGTTCTTTGAGTGATTACTTTTGAAATGTTGTTGCTAGTTTGGGAGATACGACATGGCAGCGTGATGGCATTGAGAGAGATTTTAACACATCAAGGAGCTTCTGCTGGGGTCTTTAAACATGACTCTCGCTTGGATGGGGCTTTCTTTGTTGAATTAGAAGACAAAAGCATATCAAATGTATCAAAGAGAGAGAGGGAGATTGATTTGAATATGCAAGTTTCAGTGGATGAGTTTGAGTCAAACTTGAAGAGGCCAAAACTTGAAGATGTATCATCATCAACCTCTATGGATAGCGTGATGACTTGCAGCAATGGTGATATTGAACTCAGCATTAGTTCTGAAACCTATGGATGCAACTTACCTTTGGATTACGGGAGTGGGCAATTTAATGGTAATTCTGTTGACATTGATCTGGAATCTTACTCTGATGGCTTACATGATGCGTTCAAGGAACCTGCTAACATTGCAGCGCAGAAGGGTTATTCTGATGACAATAAGATTCCCTCTGGAAATCTTAATGTGATGAGAAATCTTCCTCGGAATTGTGAGCTGATGAACTTGGTTAAAGTGGCTAGAAGTTCCTGGCTTCGAAACTGTGAATTTCTTCAAGATTGTGTGATACGCTTTTTGTGTGTGTTGTCACTAGATCGGTATGATATTTTTGTTTTGTATGTCTTGTAATGAATAAACTAGATCCTGCTAAAATTTTGTTTATGCAAATGATTAGTGAAATGTTGTGCTTTTGCCTGTTCTTACTATTGACTATTGTTCATGTGATACATTGGGTATTGAGGTCGTTTCTTTATCTGCAAGTTTTTCTATTTTGTTGATTTTGTAATTTTTTAATCATTTTGGTTATTTTATTTCAGCTTTGGAGATTACGTATCTGATCAGGTTGTTGCTCCTGTGCGTGAAACCTGTGCACAGGCATTAGGTGCTGCATTTAAGTATATGCATCCGGCACTAGTAAATGAAACATTGAACATATTGTTGAAAATGCAGGTAAACATCATTTAAGGGCACAATTTCTTTCTTTTTGTTAGATGTAATTTATACATTGCTTTTTTATGCATTCATATTTTCTCTGTCCTTTTCCTTAGTATGCATCCATCTTTCCTTCCTATGCATTAATTTTTTAATCTTTATGCTTCTGTTGTTGCCTTTTGTTCAGTGTAGACCAGAGTGGGAGATTCGTCATGGCTGTCTTCTGGGTATCAAATATTTGGTTGCTGTGCGGCAGGTGCATTATTCTTCCACCACTTCTTTTCTAGGTTTTACTCTTTCGATGCGTTTGGAAGAGTTTATAGAGAGCTTATAAGAATAGCTTATGGATATAAACTTATATAAATAGTTTATGAAAATAGTTTATGGTCTTCCCATAAACCTTTTTTAGCTTATTTTTCCATAAGCTTGTTAGAGAAGCTTATGAAAATAAGTTGTGTTTAGCTTATTTTAAAAAGAGTTTATTGAATAAGCGCTTAATTAAGCTGTTTACTCAAAGACACCCTTTATGTATGATAGTCAAGGCACATTCCTCACTTCTTTTTATTCATAATCTTTCTGGCCATTGTTCTATCTAAAATATATTTTAGTCATATGCATTGAGACATTGACTACAAAAACATTTTGGTACTTGTTTCATATGAAGTGTTAGTTTGATTTTCTTTCTGTGCAGTAGTTATTTATAGGCAATTCTGCGTTGTACCAAATTGTCAAATTTTTTTTTAGTAATGGACCTGCTCCTTCCTTTTGAGCATATCTATCTACTTTTCTTTTTCTTTTTTTCTTTGTGCTTTTGGATAAGGAAATAGTGTAAGGCCATCTTGAATCTTCCTGATCCTTGCTGCCACTCTACAGAACAATAGAGTTTTATTGACCTATTCCCATCTTGAACCATTGATGTCTTTTTATTTTTATTTTTTATTTTTATAAAAGTCAAAAATAAAATCTAATGGGCGTTCAATCTATTTATTAGAAATAGAGAGTGGGAAGAGAAGAGAGAATTTGATAAACGAAATCTGTTTTCATTGATTGAATAATCTATTACAGAATAGCTATATATAGTAGCTATGGTAGGTGTGCTCTAGAAGCCACACAGTTACAAGAGTGTAACAACCTAACTATAACCTAACTGTATTCTAACTAACAGCTGAGTCAGCTATAAGCTACTCGCATCCTCACATCACTAACATACACTCTAACACGCCCCCTTATAAATCGAGGGTGGTTTGTACAGAGTTTATGCACTCTAACACACACCCTTAGCAGCTCAAGGTGGGTTGTTGAGTGATACAGCTTCTACAACTCCTAGGTTGTGTCTAAGAGAGTCAAAATGTGTCTGTGTGAGAGGCTTGGTAAGAAGATCAGCCACTTGATCCAACCCCGGTATATGACAGACAGGAAGGGTCTTGTTTATAACCTTTTCTCTGACAGAACAGATCTAGCTCCATATGTTTCGTCCTGGAATGGAGGACATGATTGTGAGACAGTGAAATGGTGGACAAGTTATCACAATAGACCTTGGGCAGCTGTGTGTCAACTTGCAACTCTTTGAGGAGAGATTGAACCCAAATAACTTCAGAGGTAGTGGTTGCTAGTGACCTGTACTCGGCTTCCGTGCTTGATCTGGCCACTAAGGTTTGCTTCTTTGACCATCACGATACCAGATTTGGCCCAAAGTAAACATAAGCACTAGAGGCTGACCTCCTGTTATCAAGATCTGCCTCCCAATCTGCATTATTGAAGGCCTGCAGTGAGAAGGGTTGCCCTGCTTGGGCTGTTCTAAGCATGAGGCCATGCTATATTGTGCCTTTTAGATACCTGAGGATTCGTTTTACTGCCTTCCAATGTTCCTCAAGCGGTTGACTTAAAAACTGACAGACCTTGCTCACATTAGAGCAGATTTCGGGTCTAGTGATGGTGGCATATTGTAGTGCCCCAACAACTGACTTGGAAAGTGTAGGATCCTCTATGTAATTGCCCCCAAACCGAGTCAACTTGCAGTTGCTTACCATAGGTGTGGGGAGACCCTTAGCTTCAACCATGTTGGCTTTGAGAAGGAGATCTTTGATGTATTTTGCTTGAGATAGGACCAAGGAGCCATTTTTCAGTTTCTTGATCTCTATGCCCAGAAAGTAGTCGAGTTCACCAAGTTGCTTTAAAGCAAATTCCGAGCTAAGTTTGGAGATAAGATCAGTCACTCCTGCAGCAGAGGACCTTGTCACAATTATATCATCCACATAAACCAAGACATAGGTGCAATGACCCTGCCTGTTGTGAATGAAGAGAGATGGGTCACACCTAGATGCCTTGAACCCGAAGCTCACCAAAGCTTTGGTGAGTCTCTCAAATTAGGCATGTGGAGCTTGCTTGAGGCCATAAATTGCCGTATTCAGTTTGCAAACTTGGTTGGGCTGCTGGCTGACAAAGCCAAATGGTTAGCCCATGTAAACCTCCTCTTCAAGTATGCCATTGAGGAAGGCATTATTTACATCAAGTTGTTGAATTTGCCACTTGTTTGTGATGGCTAAGGTGAGCATGATGCGGACGGTGACAGGCTTTACAACTGGACTGAAGGTCTCAGAGTAGTCATGGTCCAGTTTTTGGTGAAAACCCTTTGCCACAAGCCTGGCCTTGTATTTATTAACTGAACCATCAGGGTTTTCCTTAACCCGGAAGACCCATTTGCAGCCAATGGCCCGTCGGTTGGGAGGTAAATCCACTAAAGTCCATGTGCCATTTCTCATCAAGGCATCATACTCACACTGCATTGCCTGTTTCCACTGGGGTACTACCAGTGGTTGTTTAGATAAGTTTGGTTTTGCTTGTGTTAGAAGAGCAGAGAAGGTGGCAGTGTGTAGCAGTTTAGTTTTGGACCTTGTAGTCATAGGATGTTGACTGACAGGTGGTGGGGTACTGGAGTGAGAGGGGCTGGACTGAGAAGGACTTAAGGGAGAGAGGGGACTGGATTGAGTAGGATACTGAGGAGTGAGGCCCGAATGAAGTGAAAGGCCAAGGGACATGTTAGAAGTGTGAGACTGTGTTGGTGAATAGGTCTGAGGGGTTGCAGTGTGCCCAGAAACAGAGGTTCCAGGCTAGGAATTAAGGGAGGTGGACTGTCCAGTTGTTGAATTATGGTGAGAGGAATAGGAGGGCTAGGGTGTTCATGAAACTGTTGTGATGCACTGTTTTTAGATGATTGTTGAAAGTTTTAAGCAAAGGGAAATTTAGTTTCATTGAATTGAACATCCTTGGATATATATAGCCTTGATGTTTTTGGATGATTCTTGTAAGTTTTTAGCGAAGGGAAATTTAGTTTCATTGAATGGAACATCCTTGGATATGTATAGCCTTCCTTCTTTGGAGAGACATTTATAAACCTTGTGAGAAGAAGAGTATCCAAGGAAAGTACATTCACATGACCTAAATTCAAGCTTGTTTTTGTTGTATGGTCTTAGACAAGGATAGCAAGCACAACCAAAAACCTCGAGAAGGAGTAATCTGGACTGGTTTTATAAAGGACAGTATAAGGTGAGTTATTTTGAAGAGTAGGGGTGGGTAGGCGATTGATGAGATACACTGCAGTACTGAAGGCATGATCCCAATACTGCATAGGCAGAGATGCCTGTGCTAACAAGGTGAAGCCAGTCTCTACTATGTGTCTATGCTTCCTCTCCACACTACAGTTTGGACAACAAATATCTCTGTTTGAAACTGAATTTTGATTAATTCTCTAAACATCTTGAATATATTTAGAGTTTCAGATTTTTGTTCAAGTAAGTATATCCAAGTAAATTTAGAGGTAGAATCAATAATAGAGAAATAATATGAGTGACCATCAGGGGTTTTAACTGGGGCTGGTCTCCACAGATCAAGAAATAATAGTTCAAATAGCTTGGTGTATGTGGTAGTGGAAAGGTTAGAAGGCAATCTGTGTGATTTGCCAAAACAAGGTACACATAAATCCTGTGCATTTTTTTTGATATTTGAGACATTACAATGATGCAACACTTGTTTAACAGCAGTTTCATGAGCATGCCCCAACCTACAGTGCCAGAGATAGTAACTCGAAGGCACTTTATTACAAGATTTAGCTGAATCAGCTTTCCTAGGACTATTGGATATATCATTGGAACTAGAAGTTGAATTACAAATTGATACACTCAGGCAGCTTGGAGCAGGAATGGAAGAGCTAAGGTAGCTTTTGGCCAAGCTTTTTTTCAGCTTCTCTTCTCCTTAAAAGTAGAAGCTGGGCCAAACATATACCACATAAAAGCTCTACAAAAAATAAGGAGCTTAATTTTATTAAAGAAAAGGAACTTTGAGAAAAGCCATGAATAGGAGCTTCTCGCTAGCTTTTGCGGAACTTTTCCCTCGTTAAACTCCATTCAATTCTCATCTGTGCCACTTTAGCGAAATGTCACTGCCATTCTCTTTCACGGAATTTCCCTGCCCTTTCTCCTCTTCCATCCCCATCTCCATCCCTCTCCCTTTTTTCTCTCTTTTTTTTCTTTTCTTCTTGTTGTTGGCCTATTGCTCACCCTCCCTCTCCCTCCCTCTTTACCCATACACGTTTCTCTCCTCTGCCTCTCCATGCCTCTGCGACTCCCTTTCTCCTTCGTCGCTCCATGGAACTATCGAAAGTTATTTTCTTTTTCATCCTCCTCCATGGAACAATCTAAGGAATCTTCGGTGCATCCCAACAAAGTCATAGCAGATGGAAAAACAACCTGGACACGGCAAGGTTGTCAAACTCGAGATCCTACCTAAGATCGTTTTGGGGAAGGAAGATCGTAAATCGTGGGATCGTAACACGGATCGTAAGATCCCACCAAAGAGGCAAAATAGTATTTAATTATTTATATATGCATATAAAATAACATAAATAAGAAAAATAACCTTAACATAAGAATCTCATTAATTTAATCATAAGTCACAGAGAGAGTTGAGAAGACAACAGAAAGAGAATTGCTGAAGAAACTAAATGAGTTGCTGCACTGTACTCGTTGAGTTGTTGAAGAAAGAGGAAGAGATGATGAAGAAAATACCCAAAAGTGGAGTATTTAATGAGTTGTTGCATTGTAACAGTGTGATTGTGTGGGATTTTTGGGACTCAAAATAGTACCATTAAAGCATTTATTAATAAAGCATTTACCAAAGTTTTTTAACCTTTAGCATTTACACTTAGTGAACTCTGGCTATTAAAATTCTGGGCTGAAAAAATCGGGTAAAAAGTGGGCCGGGTTCAGATTTTTGACTGAAACCGGGTTGAAACCTGCGGCTATGCCAAACAGGGTTAGAGAAACCCTGATTTCGGGTGTGCAGAAGAGCGCCGATTTCACCGGGCTTGCGCTCTTCCCCGGCGATCCCACCGCGCCGGCGGTTCTCCGTGTTTTGCCACCGCTCTGCCTCGATGGCTTCTGTAAAACGTGTAGAAGCGTGCGCTCCTACGAGGTGGCGCGCGATCTTGACAACATTGGGACACGGAGAAGCCAAAGACCACCACTATTTCACAGTTCCTTCATCTTCTACCTATATCCATAAAATAAATTTGTTTATTCTTTCCACAGTATTGGCACGCCACCGATCTTTACCTTCTTCTCTTTCCATCGATTTAGGGAGTTCAGTTAAGAATATCTGTAAACAAATTATACTAAAAAATCAACTTTGAGCAAAAGTGTATGCTCTGATCCAACTGAAGCAACAGTAACCAGATTGGGATCAAATCAAATTTATTTATTTATTTTTGTTAAGAAAAAAGGTTGATTTATGCTGAAGTGGGGATGAGTGGAACTGTGGAAGTATAGAAAAATAAATAAAATCAGACTTTCATAAAAATATTTTATCAACCAACTTTTAGCTTAAAAGTAGCTTTTAAGTTAAGAAAAAATTAAATTACCAAACAACTTTAGCTTTTAATTTAAAAGCTCTTATTTCAAGCTTCTCCTTTAAAGTAGCTTTTAAGCCCAAAAAAAGCTGGGCCAAACGCAACCTAAGTTGTCTTGAGTCAATAGAAAAATTAGAAAAGACATAGAGTCCATCTGAGTTGACCGACCCTGTTGGAAATAGGAGCAATTAAGTTAGATACATGGAACTAATCATTCATGTACCTAGTTTGTATCTATGCATGTACATAGGAAATAGCTCTCATTAATCACTCTTTGTAAACATAAGTTGTATTTATGTCTAAGTGTATATAAATATCAGTGTGCTGAGTACATTTTAACTCAAGCATTTCACTAACGTTCTAGTATTCTCTCTAAGTCTCCAAGTCTTTCAACATGGTATCAAGAGCAGGTTCATCCTCTTCTTGAAAGTTCCTGCCTCTGGTCGAGCAGAACCATGAGTCTTCTCATCTATTTTCCCAAACAGCCATTGTCACTTCAACTTCAACTACATCTCAAGTCTGAACTCTTGGTCATCTTCAGAACCCTTGGTCTTAAGCCCAAAAGTCACTTTCAACCACACACCCACTGCTCACCCCCGCCAGAATCGTACTCAAAAGCCGGAAAACGCTGAAGAACCGTCGCCGGAAAACGCTGCATGCACCTCCGCGCGTCTCCCTCTCGGTGCGTGGAGTGCACGCGCCTCCTTACAGGCACCATAAAAACACCGCGGCCGCCCAGAATTGATTGCAATCCCCTCCTCTGTCCATCTAGCTGGTCAAAATCTACTTTTAAGGTTGTTCAGAAAGCGGGTCTCTTGCCTTTAGTCTGCTCCATTTTCTGGTCTCTTTTTCTGGTTGTTGCTTGCTAGTCTCTTTACAATCTCAAGTGTTTAGCAGTTCTCCTGTGTCTGTTTTGTGAGGAAAAAAATGGGTCGTCCTCAATGCACCTATTGCAAGAGAATGGGTCACACTCAAAAGACCTGTTACTCTCATCATGGTTTTCCCAGAAAATCAGTATATAGCTTCAATGCTGAAATGTTTTCTGAAGCTGCGTACCAAGAGTATCTTCAATTAAAAGCTGCCCATCAGTCTCATGGGTCTATTGCAACTGGTGTTCATGACTCCGCAGCCTTCATATCTCAATCTGGTAACAATCAAAATCTTTGGATATTGATTCAGGTGTCTCTGATCATATTGCTGGTAATCGTTCTTTATTTTCCTCCATATCTTCTAAATTTCCTCACTTCATAACTCTTGCGGATGATTCTAAGGTCACTGCCAAAGGAATTGGTCATGTTTCAGTCACTCCTTCTATAACTTTAAAATCGGTTTTGTTTATACCTGGTTGCCCTTTTAATTTGATCTCCCTTAGTCAACTTACTCGCTCTCTAAACTGCTCAGTAACCTTTGATGTCGGTTCTTTTACTATACAGGAACGTGGTACGGGTCGGATGATTGGCGTAGGACATGAATCACATGGTCTTTATTACCTCCAATCAGCTCCTTCTGTAAGTTGTACTGCAGTTGAGTCTCCAAATCTTCTTCATGAACGATTAGGGCATCCAAGTTTGTCAAAATTGAAGCAAATGGTTCCGAATCTTGCAAAAATGTCATCACTGAACTGTGAGTCGTGTCAACTGGGCAAGCATGTTCGCTTTTCCTTTCCTAACAAAGTTGAAAGCCGAATTGATTCTCCTTTTTAGTTATCCATTCAGATATATAGGGATCGAGTCGTGTGTCTTCTAATGGCTTTCGATATTTCGTTACTTTTATTGATGAATTCTCTCGATGCACTTGGGTTTTCTTAATGAAAGAACGTTATGAACTTTTGTCCATTCTCACCACTTTTGTTAATGTGGTTAAAACCCAATTTGGTAAGACAATCAAAATCCTTACAAGTGATAATGCAAAAGAATACTTTTCTTCTCCTTTTTCCTCTTTTTTGTCATCACAGGGCATTCTCCATCAATCCAGTTGTCCTCATACCCCTCAACAGAATGGCATAGCTGAAAGGAAGAATAGGCTTCTTGTTGAAACTGCTCGGACCTTGTTACTTCATGCGAATGTACCTGTTCGACATTGGGGTGATGCAGTTTTGACAGCTTGTTTTTTAATTAATCGGATGCCTTCGTCTTCTCTTGATCATAAAATACCACATTCCAGTTTATTTCCTAAAAAACCACTATTTCATGTTGCTCCACGGATATTTGGATGCACTTGTTTTGTTCTTGACTTGTCTCCAGGGCTTGACAAACTTTCTGCCCGAGCCATCAAATGTGTTTTTCTGGGATACTCCAGGTTACAGAAGGGTTACAAGTGTTACTCCCCTGTGCAGAATCGTTATTACATTTCTGCAGATATAACGTTCTTCGAAGAAAAGTTTACTTCTCACCATCCATAGTTGAGTCTCATACTATTCAAGAAGTTTTTCTGATTCCTTATCTTGGTCCATCACCTTCACCTTTTTCAGAATCAGTTTCGACTACAAATATTCCTGGCAATCCTCCACTTGAGCAATCTCAAAAATCACCCATCATATATCGTCGTCGTCCATGTGTTGCTAATACAGAATTGGAAGGTGCTGAAAGGCCAACTGAATCATGTCCTGGTCCAGCGGATGACCATACCACTAATCTTCCCGAAGAAAATCTTGATTTACCCATTGCTCTTCGAAAAGTACCCGGGCAACCCGGAATCTTCATCGTATTTATAACTTTTTAAGTTATCAAGATTTTCCCATTGCTCTTCGAAAAGTACCCGGGCAACCTGGAATCCTCATCGTATTTATAACTTTTTAAGTTATCATCGTCTATCTCCCTCTTATTATTCTTTTGTGTCATCCTTATCTTCTGTTTCCATTTCTAAACATATTCATGAGGCACTTGATCATCCAGGATGGCGACAAGCCATGATTGATGAAATGCAGGCACTTGAGCACAGTGGTACCTGGGAGTTGGTTCCACTTTCTTCTTGCAAGAAACCTGTTGGTTGTCGCTAGGTATATGCTATTAAAGTTGGCCACAAGGGACAGATTGATCGTCTCAAAGCTCCTCTAGTGGTCAAAGGTTATACACAAATTTATGGTCTTGACTATGGAGATACTTTTTCCCCAGTGGCAAAAATTACTTCAGTTTGACTATTTCTTGCCATGGCTGCCATCCGTCATTGGCAATTATATCAGCTAGACATCAAAAATACATTTCTTCATTGAGAACTTGAAGAAGAGATTTACATGGAGCAACCGCCTGGTTTTGTTGCTCAAGGGGAGTCTGGATTAGTCTGCAAATTACGGCGGTCTTTCTATGGACTCAAACAATCTCCACGAGCTTGGTTTGGGAAATTTAGTTCTGTTGTTTAAGCTTTTGGTCTAAAATGGAGTGAAGCAGATCATTCAGTCTTCTATTGTCATACTTCTTCGAATAAATGTGTTTACTTGGTGGTTTATGTAGATGATATAGTCATCACAAGATATGATCATGAAAGAATCTCTTAACTTAAAGAACATCTCTTCTGCCATTTTCAAACCAAGGATTTGGGAAAGTTAAAATATTTCCTTGGCATTGAAGTTGCTTAATCAAGTAATGGAATCACAATTTCACAAAGAAAGTATGCATTAGACATACTTAAAGAAACCGGTATGTTGGATTGTAGGCCCATTGATAGCCCTAAGGATCCAAATAAGAAATTACTTCCTAGTCAGGGGGAGCCTTATTCAGATCCGGAGAAGTATCGGAGATTGGTTGTAAAACTTATCTACCTTACTATTACTAGACCAGACATTTCCTTTGTAGTTGGGGTAGTAAGTCAGTTCATGCAATCCTCTCATACTAACCATTGGAATGCAATAATACGGATTCTGAGGTATATTGAAAAGTCACCGGGACAAGGGTTACTCTATGAAGACAAAGGAAATACTCAAATTGTTGGATATTGTGATGCAGATTGGGCAGGATCACCAATTGACAGGCGTTCCACTTCGGGGTATTGTGTTTCTATTGGAGGGAATGTTGTGTCTTGGAAGAGCAAGAAGCAAAATATTGTTGCACGGTCTAGTGCCGAAGCAGAATACAGGGCTATGGCTACAGTCACTTGTGAACTCATTTGGATCAAACAACTCCTTCAAGAGTTGAAGTTTGGAGACACACAGCAAATGAAATTGTGTTGTGATAATCAAGCGGCCCTTCATATAGCTTCCAATCCGGTGTTTCATGAAAGAACTAAACACATTGAAATCGACTGTCATTTTGTTCGTGAGAAAGTTCTTTCCAAGGAAGTCATCACCGAGTCTGTTAGTTCTAATGATCAACTAGCAGATATCTTTACAAAGTCTCTAAGGGGGTCGAGAATTCAGTATATTTGTTCCAAGCTTGGAGCATTCGATTTGTATGCTCCAGCTTGAGGGGGAGTGTTGGAAATAGTAGCAATTAAGTTAGACACATGGAACTAATCATTCATGTACCTAGTTTGTATCTATGCATGTACATAGGAAATAGCTCTCATTAATCACTCTTTGTAAACCTAAGTTGTATTTATGTCTAAGTGTATATAAATATCAGTGTTCTGAGTACATTTTAACTCAAGCATTTCACAAACATTCTAGTATTCTCTCTAAGTCTCTAAGTCTTTCAACACCCTTCTAACAGAAGTTCCTTAGTGACCTGAGATTTGACATAAAAGCAATTAGGATGGAATTCAAAGTAAACTTGATTATCTTTGGAAAATCTACTAACACTAATAAGATTCTTTGTAATGGCAGGAACATACAATAACTGGTTGAGAGTGAGAGTGACGTGTGTGTTTATAGGGAAATTAACACAAGCAGTTCCAATTGAGGCAATATTAAGGCCGAAGCCATTACCCATATAGATTCGATCAGGACCTTGGTATTGACCAGTGTGCTCAGGTTGCTATGTGGGATTTGCCAAGTGTGAAGTGACATGATGTGTGGCACGACTATTCGGATACCATACACTGTTTGAATCAATGCCAGAGTGGGATGCTATCATGGCCATTGGTCCAGATGCAGAGGATCGAGTTCCACTTGAATCATGTGATTGATTATGCCAAGGTAACTGAAGGAGTGGTGGTGGAGCAGGGGATTGAGGTGGAGCAGGTTGCTGAGTGTAAACTTGCGAACCATAGCCTCGACCTTGGGGTGGATAACCATAGGTAGCTACATGACTTTGAAATCCCGAGCCCTGACCCCTACCATTGCTATTGGAAGCAGGATTGGAACTTTGATCATATCGATACCAACAGTTAATGCTTCATGTCCTCCTTTGTTACAAATTTGACAGTATTAACGAGATCTGCCTCTTCCACGGCCACAATAGCCAGATGGGCCACCACGTCCACCTCGGTAACCAAAATCAAAGGTGGAATCAGATGATTGAAAAACAGCTTGTTGAAAATTGCCTTGCGGCTTAGTGTGAGGCAAAGAGAAGTTCACCTGATTAGGAGCTTGAGGCGGAGAGGTGGAATGTGCAAGATTGACCGAAAATGCATCTGAATTCACTTTTGGTGTAAATCGCTCCAAACGAGATTCACGCGACAGTAGCAAATCTTCAATCTCCGCGATCGAATAAGGCTCAGCTCGACTCGCTATAGTTGGAAAAAGAAGATGATATTCTTCTAGTAGACCTTTGAGGATAGCATCGAGATGCTAAACGAAACCGGATTTCCAATGGAGATTAGCGCATCCACAATCGCCTTAATGTGAAGAAGGTACTCGAAGATTCTTTCTCTCTTGACCATGTGACGAAGTTCCGATCAAAGCTGAGTGCTACGTGCTTTCGTTTGTGAGTTGAATTTACCGTGGAGTTCATCCCACAGTTGCCACGCATGCATACAACCAACAACGCGCATGTGAATCCTGTCAGAAATCGAGTTAAGCATCCATATGAACAAATGCTGGTCTTGTGCCTCCCACGCAAGATACTCTAGATTCACCGATTCACTGAGACAATCTTGTTCAAAGAGAAATCGCGAAGGAATTCGTGGACAAACAACGAATCGTTCCGAACGATTCGCACGTAGCACTGCTTCTACTGTCTGCTTCCAATGCAGAAAATTTCGATCAATGAGCTTCATAGTAACTACAGCGGAGAGGTTAGGAAAGGTTGTCGGAGTCGCCTGTCCTGGTGGCAGTGGTGGTGGTGGAGTTCCACCATTGGTATCGACGGAAGGCATGGCTTGAGATCTCAAGCTCTGGATACCATATTAGAAGTAGATAGTGGGAAGAGAGGAGAGAATTTGAGAAATGAAATTTGTTTTCATTGATTGAATAATCTGTTACAGAATAGCTATATATATATTATATAGTAGCTATGGTAGGTGTGCTCTAGAAGCCACACGGTTACAAGTGTCACAACCTAACTGTATTCTAACTAACAGTTGAGTCAGCTATAAGCTACTCACATCCTCACATTACTAACATACACTCTAACACCCCCCTTATAAATCGAGGGTGGTTTGTACAGAGTTTATGCACTCTAACATAGCCCAGTATCTAACAGTGGTTGGTCCCAGTGGAAGTGGACTGCGGCCCTAGACGACCTTCTTAGAATTTTGCCCTATGTGGGACTTTATTCTCCAATAACCTACAATGTCAGGGGTTCGAATCTTGTAGTTGCTACTCTAGGGAGGGCTTTACCTAACCATCACCCGCGTCCGAGGGTTAGTCTCACAACTTGCTTGTGAAAATATCTGGTCAAAGACCAAAAAAAATCTATTGTAGCGCAGTAAATTTTTTCTCTGCCATGGTTACTGGCAGTTTTGAGACAGAAAATAAAAATATTTGAAAGACTGATGATACCTATGGGTTGATTTCTAGGATGCAGAAGTTACCATAGTCCTACTTTATTTTACGGAGTCTAGAACTAGATAGTTCATGGGTGTACGAGTTAGCAGTTTCTGGATCTCTATCTATGCTGTTGATTTATTGTTTGGTGGGGTGGGATTTAGTGCTACTTACAAGTTGCTTCTGCTATGCCTGAGTTGTATCTGGTGTCCTTTGACCTTGACTGTTGTATCATTGTTTTGCCAAGTTCAACGTCTATGATGTAGCTGTTTAATGGATTCACAAGTCTATCTAATGATTGAATTTAATGGTTATTACTTTAGTGATGATGTCAGCAGTGGATATGTGTATATTAAATGAAGTCTCTGAAGAATATATATATTAGAGTACATTGAGCTGACGTGTCAAATCAGTTAGGTTCTGTCGTGTTAACAATAGGATTCTGTTATATTCAGTTAGATAGGTTAGTGACTGAACTGATAGCTTAACTTCTAGACAGTTCTAGACTCCTATATAAATACAGAGTTCTGTTCTATATCTCATTCAGTTGATGATAGTTACACAATTCAGTTTCAGATTCCTCCATCTCTCTCACCTTCTTTTCACATATTTTCTCAGTGTTCTTGGATTCTGAAAATATAAATATATATAAATATAATAATAATTGTCGCACATAGGAAATGGTGATTAGATTTGGAGAGCCTATGACTTTACAAAGGCCTCTAAAACTCTATAGAAGACATCCCTATATTAAGTACAGGATTAGTAGAAGGTAATTAAGAAGATTATATTGTGGTCATTTTCAATTCAATGGTGTTCAGTTCTTGCTCTGTTAAGTATATAGATAATGAACCAAACACTCCACAACAAGAAAAGACTCTTCAGACTATATCTCATCTATTGCCTATTTTGGTGGTCCTGCAAGAGTAACAAAGGTTGATGATGGTAGCAGGCATTGCGAAGATAGCTAGTGTAGTTCTATATATGAAAACGCAGTCGTTGATGTGTTGCTTATTTTTCTTTTTCCTTCTTGATCATTATAATTTGAATTTCAAGAGATGTTGTGTACCGTTATGGCTTCTGATGTGTCTTTCACTTACACTAGGAGTTGCTTCCTGATTTGCTTGGACGTGTTCTTCCTGCATGTAAATTTGGGTTGGAGGACCCGGATGATGATGTCCGAGCAGTTGCTGCTGACGCTTTAATACCAGCTGCAGCTACAGTTGTTTCTTTGCAGGGCCAAACATTGCACTCAATTGTGATGCTCTTGTGGGATATATTGCTTGATTTGGATGATTTGAGTCCATCCACTAGCAGGTATATGACTGGCTAAAATTTTGGTGGTTATCTTTGCAACCTTTTAATTACATTATTATGTTCTCTTTTATAATTTCTTCTCTCAATAAATTCTTTCATAAAAAAATGTTATCTTTTATGTAGACATAAAAAAAACAATATGGAATATGCCTTTCTGCTTAGTTTCCTCCATGAATTAGAGCCTATATGTTGATGAGCTTTTCTTTGCATATCTGTTTCATTTATTTTATGTTGTTTATTAATTGCAACCAATTTGTTAATGATAGTTTTTTTGTCATAATTTAATGAATTATATAAAATGTTATACCTGCACTTGCACAGACATCCTAAAAAAGTTATAGGATTTTAATATTTATCATGCTATACTTTATAATTCTATTAAAACCTGCATTTTAAATAATGAAATTAGATTATCCAGTTTCCCCCGATATTTTTGGCAAAGCGTCAGAACACACACACGCGCGTCTGCACAGGGGCTATTGGATTTCTGCTGTAGTCAAACCGATGACCTGTGTAGAGTGGGTGGGATGCCAACTCTGGCACCAAATCATAAAAAGTAATTGAAATTTACCCCAGAAAGGCTGCAATGCAACTCTTCCACCTCTGCATCTCACTCTAGCCCCTTATAATTTGTTTCTCAGGTTTATGTTTCTTTTAGGCTTTTGTTCTCTCTAAACATCGGTAAGGTTCTTGTATCAGATTTTGGAGGATCTATGTGTAGGCAGTGTTCCATTTTTGGAGGCCATATCCTTTTCTTGTCTTGATCAATCCCCTATCCAAAATTTCTATTTTACTCAGGGTTATAATATTTATTGGAACTTCCTTCTTTTTTAAGTGAAACTTCAATGATAGAGAAATTGTTTTATTACAATTCTACTTTATCTTAGATGTTTTCAGTTATCTTCTTTCAAACCAATCACTGATCTTTTTTTTCTTTGCTGATTAGATGTGATGGATTCTTATGCCTTATAACAGCAGTTCAACCTTGCCATCTTTTTGTAATATAAACTTTGAAGTAGCTGAATCTCAGTACTAGCATCAATACACATTTCAAACAACTCCCCACTAATTCAGGGAATAGAAGAGTTTTCCGCTTGTTTTATTTTATTATTTGTATTTTAGGTTCGAAATTAAATTGGATTTATGCTTGATTGAAGTCATCTCATATCATGGTTCAAACGTTAAAAACAACATCCCACTAATCCTAGGTTCTGGGTATAGTTTGTATCTTGTTGACAACAAAAGCACCAAGCGAAAGTTTCGCAATATTATATTAGTATTAATTGATATGTTGGTTATCTTTTGCAGTGTAATGAATCTGCTGGCAGAAATCTATTCTCAAGAAGAGATGGTCCCGAAGATGTATGAAGTTTTTAAATTGGGGGACAACGAAATGGTTGATCAAAATGGAGTTGGTGGCAGTGGTGAGGACAGAGAAGAAAATCCTTTTGTGCTTTCAACATTGGCACCACGTTTGTGGCCCTTTATGAGACATAGTATCACATCTGTCCGTTATTCAGCAATACGGACTCTGGTATTTATCTTTATTCCTCAATGTTTGGTGAAAAGTTTGAATCTCATAATGCACTTTTTGTAACATACTTATGATATAGTTTCTGTTTGACGAAAGGTGGTGCAAGTAGTGTTGGCTTATCCTAAATTTTCCATTTACAGGAGAGACTACTTGAAGCTGGATATAAGAGAAGCATGTCTGAGCAGTCTAGTGCTTCATTTTGGCCCTCTTTTATATTTGGAGATACCCTTAGAATTGTCTTTCAGAATATGCTATTGGAAACAAATGAGGATATTTTGCAATGTTCTGAGAGAGTTTGGTACCTCCTTGTTCAGGTATATCATCTGATAAGAAGGAATTGCTTAGAAATGTTTTTTTGACTAAATGTTCCTGTATCTCTTTTCTGTTAAAGTGTGCTGTACATCGACCCTCGTTGTCTTGTTCCAATCTAGATTATGGCTTGAATAAGGAACCAAGTCTTTAGGACGAGATTTGGCATTGTACAGAGCCCTAGAAAGAAGATTTATGTCTCATTGTTTCACTTGCTGTCAGATCATATAATCAAAGGATCAATATATTGTGAAGACTGTATATGTTGAGAGAAATTAGTTTTAAACGCTATAGAAATCATGTACTACTCTGACCATGTTATAATATAATCTCAAACCATGAGCATGCAAATTCCTAATTTTGTTAGTATCAAGATGCCCTCAATATTAGATTTGAGTTTTCCTATCTTAAAAGTTGTGGTAATTGTTATCAGAGAACTACTGTTGGATTGGTTTGTGGATGGTTTTACGAAAATCAATTGGTTTTTATGTTAGTTTTAAATTCTATAACAAGTTAGTGCTATTATATCTGGACTTCATCTTTTCAGGGTTTTGCTAATATTTAGTCTATTCCTGGTACTATATGTAAAATAATAGTAAAATAAGTTAGGGAGAGAAAGGATCTAGAGAGAAAACCCTTGACTGAATGTACATAACTACATAAGTATAACCTTATATCTCTTATATTTCTACAAAGAGGCTGTATACAGCCTGTAGCACAACTATAGTGCACAAAGCACAGCTATGTACAGTAAATACTGATAGATAAAAAATGAATGGGGCAGCTGCTATTTAGCTGCTATTGCAACATTTCTTCTCGAGTGGCAGCATAAAAATCATATGCACCATGCCAGTTAAAACTAGCTAATCCAGGACATCTAAGAAACATTGTGAATATGTATACAGTTGATAAAGCTAGTTGCAATGTACCTTGGCATGATCTTCTCTTGGATGAAAGGACAATACACCTCTATAAGTTTGGCCTTCAGGCCTTGATAATACATAGGTTTTGATTGTTGTTTCTTTTATGTAATGTTTGGATCACAATTATTTTTTATTTGAGTTAAAGTTTGATCTTTTGTTTCAATTCCATCTTCCAATTGCTTTCTGTTACGCCTCTGACTAAACATAATTTTTTTATGGTGCTATAAATTACCATGAGGATTCATTTTTTCTAAAGAATCTTCCTCTCCCCTCTTCCCTGGGCCTTTTGAAAGTGGTTGTTTTGATCTTCCTCATGCCCTGTTGGTTTATTTTTTATATTTCTCTTTTTTATCATATCAAGTTGTCTGCCTAATTGATGGCAGTGTTCCGTGGAGGACTTGGATACAGCTGCGAAGTCTTACATGGCTTCTTGGATAGAACTTGCATCGACACCATTTGGTTCAGCATTAGATGCCTCAAAGATGTTTTGGCCTGCTGCCTTTCCACGAAAAAGTCAATTTAGAGCTGCAGCTAAAATCAGAGCTGTGAAGATTGAAAATGAATGTGGTGGGGATCTTGGTCTTGATTCTACAAAAGGAAGTATTCCACAAGATAGAAATGGAGATGTTGCTATGAGTTCTGTTAAGATAGTTGTTGGTGCTGATGTGGACACATCTGTAACTCATACCCGTGTGGTGACAGCAACTGCATTGGGAATTTTTGCTTCTAAGCTACCAGAGGATTCTGTAAAATATGTGATTGATCCACTGTGGAGGTCTCTAGCCTCTTTGTCTGGAGTCCAACGCCAGGTATGAGTTTCTGATTTGCATTCAATGAACCTATACCCAAACGATCTTCTGCCATCTTTTTCCCGCCTTTAATATTTTTTTGTTGTATATAGGTTGCATCTATGGTACTTATATCTTGGTTCAAGGAGATTAAGAAAAGGAATTCATCCGAAAACCTTAATGGTATTCCTGTTGCCCTCAAAGATTGGTTGCTGGACTTATTAGCATGTTCTGACCCAGCATTCCCCACAAAAGATTCACTTCTTCCTTATGCTGAGCTTTCAAGAACTTATTCAAAAATGCGTAGCGAGGCTGGTCAATTGCTAAATGCTATCAAGTCTTCTGGTATGCTTAATGAGTTATTGTCAACTACCAAGATTGAGTTGGATAGCTTGAGTGCGGATGATGCCATTAGTTTTGCATCAAAAGTTCCAGCATTGTGTAATGATAGTTCTGCAAACACCATGGAAGATATTGAATCCTCAAAACAGAGGCTCTTGACAACTTCTGGCTATTTGAAATGTGTTCAGGTATGTTTCAAACATTTTTTTTTACTTTCTTGAACGGGTTGATACTACTTGGTTTTTACATCATTTCTGTGATTAAAGTAATCTTCAATAGATTTTTGACATGCTTATTTCTGGTTTGTGGGATGATTTTTCAGAGTAATTTGCATATTACGGTCTCATCTGCAGTTGCAGCTGCAGTTGTCTGGATGTCTGAATTTCCGACACGACTCACCCCAATAATTTTGCCTTTGATGGCTTCAGTCAAACGAGAGCAGGTGCTGGTTTAATTTCTGACTGTTTCTCTAATGCATATATCAATGTTTAATTTGATGATAACATATCTGTCTTATCTTTCAGGAGGAAATACTGCAAATGAAGTCAGCTGAAGCACTTGCCGAGCTAATGTGTCACTGTGTTGCACGTAGGCCTTGCCCCAATGATAAATTAATTAAGAATATATGCAGTTTGACATGCATGGATCCCTCCGAGACCCCTCAAGCAAAATTCATTTCCTCCATGGAGAGTATTGATGACCAAGGTCTTCTGTCTTTCGGAATTCCTGTGAGCAAACAGAAGTCAAAGGTCCATGTGCTGGCCGGTGAAGATCGATCAAAAATGGAGGGATTTATAAGTAGACGTGGGTCTGAACTATCATTGAGGCTTCTGTGTGAGAAGTTTGGTGCTTCGTTATTTGATAAGCTTCCTAAGCTGTGGGATTGCCTTACTGAGGTGCTTAAGCCATGCTCGTTTGAATCTCTAACTGTCACTAATGAAAATCAAGTTACAGTGGCTATTGAATCTTTTAGTGATCCCCAGACCTTGATTAACAATATCCAGGTTGGTATCATCAATTTCTACTTGTGAACTTGGCTCATTTACATACAAGAATTTTGCATCATTATCGTGTTGTTTTACATATTTTTGTGATGCAGGAAAGATACCAAGACATAATTCTGAATTTTCCTGATTTTTTTCCAAAGCTCCCCTGTTAAGGGAGTGTAGATTTCCAAAATAGAAGAAACGATTATGAAAAATTGGTTGTATTTTTTCTTTTTGAATTATGCTTGGTTTCTTGAAGTTCGGCTTTTCAATTATCTATCTTAGCCCTAGCACTTATTTTTTAATATTGGTTTTTTAGTAGTTGAGTAAATTCTTCAAATTTAGCTATACTCATTTGGACCAGTTTTTAGTGATTGCTTATAGTATTCTGCTTAATATGCAACATGGTTTTCTTGTAGGTGGTACGATCTGTTGCTCCCTTGTTAAATGAGGAGTTGAAGCCAAAACTGTTGACACTTCTCCAATGCATTTTTAAATGTGTTCAGCATTCTCATGTTGCAGTTAGATTAGCTGCGGCACGCTGCATCACTTCCATGGCTCGGTCAATGACTGTGAAAGTTATGGGAGCTGTGGTTGAAAATGCTATCCCTATGTTGGAAAATGCATCATCAGTTCATGCTCGGCAAGGATCAGGCATGTTGATTAGTTTTCTTGTTCAGGGGCTGGGTGTAGAGTTAGTCCCTTACGCTCCTCTGTTGGTGGTTCCACTTCTAAGGTGTATGAGTGATTGTGATCAGTCTGTCAGACAGAGTGTGACCCATAGTTTTGCTGCTCTTGTACCATTACTTCCTTTAGCGCGAGGCCTTCCTCAACCAATTGGATTAGGGGAAGGTATATCTAGAAACGCAGAAGATTTGCATTTTTTGGAGCAACTACTTGACAACTCTCATATTGAAGATTACAAGTTGTGCACTGAATTGAAAGTAACATTGAGAAGGTAAATTGGATCTTTTTTTATGTTTTTTTTTTGGGGGCAATATTTCATTTTGAGACAATATAATTGTCTTGAACCAACTCTCCCAAAAGCTTAAGTTGAAGCTTTTGGGGAAGTTGGCGATTGACATGGTATCAGAGCCTCTATGACCAAGTGGTTTGGACTTCAATCCTTGCTGCCTCCATCATTCTAATAAAAAGATGAACTTTAGCATAAGGCATTGTGGTATGTGCGGTGTCCACATTCAAGCCCAAAGGATTCTTGCGTGTGGGGACATGTTAGATGTATAAAATCATTCACGTGCCTTCACCTAATAGTTTGATAATGAGTGTTAGGAACCGAACCAGGAAATGGACAAAATAGATGAAGCAGTAAATGAGAAACACTCAGCAAAACAGTAACTGAGTGATAGATTTCTATTAACTAATGAAGTAGTACAATGGAATGGAGATTTTACTCCTTGCAAGATGGATAATTAGGAAACCAACCCACTGAGAAGAGTAACCTCCTCTTACTCAGAATACCCAACCCATAAAAATATCAAAATACCCAATGCCCCCCACGTTTCTCCCCTCCTCTCCTATATTCTATTTTCCCATACAGTTATTTCCTAGACAGTTATTTCCCACTCCCACATTCATGATGCGGTTACTCAACTCCTCTCCCTTATTTCCCTTTGCCACGTGTCTCTTCCCTCTTCTTGTGTACACCTTCACCAAAGGAGGCCTATCAATACCCCCCCCCAAGAAGTGCCACCTTGTCCTCAAGGTGAAAGTCTGGAAAGACATCCTCAATCACGCTGTAATCCTCCCAAGTATTCTCATGGTCTGGTAACTCAGCCCATTTGATCAAAACTTGTGCTGTTCCATCCAGCAACTTGCGAACATTCAGCACTTCCTGTGGCCTCACCTTGAGCTCCCACTCCTCTGTCAATGCTGCCGGCAGTGGTTGGTACTGTTCCGTGACAGCAACGGCTCCTTTCAGCTGTGACACATGAAAAACAGGATGAATTCTACATCCAGTAGGCAGCTCCAATCTATACGCAACTGGACCAACTCGTTGCAACACTTTGAAAGGACCATAAAATCTTGGGCTAAGCTTTTCATTCACTCTTTTAGCCAAGGATTTAAACCTGTAGGGCTGTGCCTTCAAATAAACCAAGTCACCTTCTTTAAATTCAACCTTTCTTCTCTTCTTATCGGCTAACAATTTCATATTATTCTGTGCACGGGCCAAATTAATCTTCAAGTCTTCCAGCACAGCATCACGTTCCATCAACAATTGGTCCACATGTTGGACAGCTGTAGCCTCAGCCTGATACTTCAAAACTGTAGGTGGATCACGCCCATATAAAGCCTTGAACGGACACATTTTAATTGACTCATTATATGCAGAATTAAACCAAAATTCTGCCCAATGAATCCACTTAACCCACTGTTTTGGATAGCCATGTATGAAGCACCGCAAATAAGTTTCCAAAGTGCGGTTTATGACTTCGGTTTGTCCATCCGTTTGAGGATGGTAAGCCGAACTAAACTTCAATTGGGTCCCTGCCATCTTGAATAACTCCTTCCAAAAATTACTCATAAACACCCGATCCCGATCCGCCACAATAGATCTAGGGAACCCATGCAAGCGAACTACTTCTTTACTGAATGTTTCAGCCACTTCCATAGCTGAAAAAGGATGGCTCAAAGGAATGAAGTGTGCAGATTTTGTGAGTCGATCTACCACTACCATGATCGTATCTCTTCCCCTAGATTTTGGCAACCCACCAATGAAGTCCATGGACACATCTTCCCAAACTTGAGAGGGAATAGGGAGTGGCTGTAACATACCTGCAGGCTTAAGAGCTTGGTACTTGTTTTGTTGGCAAGTTGCACACTCTTGCACAAATTTCTCAATGTCCCTTCGCATGCCCCTCCAATAGAAGACAGCTGCCACTCTTTTAAAGGTTCTGACAATTCCTGAATGGCCACCCCAAGGGGAAGAATGAAACTCCTCCAATATTGTCCAAACACTAGCTGATTTAGAAGACAACACCACCCTTCCTTTGTACCATAAACAGCCCCTGTGAAAGGAATACCCAGGATGACTTTGAGGGTCCCTCTTCAGGTCCTGTATCACAGTGACCAATGTTGGATCCGCCCCAATTTCTGCCATAATCTTCTCCCATTCCTCATTTACAACCACAGAAACAGCATTGCAATGTATCCTAGATAAGGCGTCTGCTGCCCTGTTTTCCTTACCCGGTTTGTATTGCACTTCAAAATCATACCCAAGCAACTTGGACACCCACTTTTGCTGATCACCATCCAACACCCTTTGCTCCAGCAAGTATTTAAGGCTGCGCTGATCTGTTTTAATAATAAAATGGTGCCCCATGAGATATTGTCGCCATTTTTGCACCGCAAACACAATAGCCATTAATTCTCTCTCATAAACCGACTTTCTCCGTGCCCTCTCCGACAATGCTTGACTAATAAATGCAAGAGGTTTACCCTGCTGCATCAGCACCGCACCAATGCCCATTCCTGAAGCATCTGTTTCAATCTCAAATGGCAATTTGAAATTGGGCATATTTAGCAAGGGAATTTCCACCATGGCTTTCTTCAAACTTTGGAATGCTCCCATAGCCTCTTCTCCCCATTGAAAGTTGTTCTTCTTCAGCAATTGTGTAAGAGGCCTCGCAATAATTCCGTAATCCTTCACAAACCGCCTGTAATATCCCGTCAAACCCAAAAAACCTCGCAAACTCTTGATATCCGTTGGAACCGGCCACTCCTCCATGGCCTTAATCTTATGTGGGTCTGCTGAAATGCCCTTGGCTGAAACAAAATGGCCCAAATACTCTAACTGAGCCATGCCAAAGCTGCATTTTTTCCGATTCAACCTCAAGGAATGCTTCTTCAGAACCTCCATCACCATTCTCAAGTGCTCAACATGTGCCTGCTGTGTGTCACTGTAGATGAGGATATCATCAAAGAATACCAACACAAACCGCCGTAGAAAGGGCCTAAAAATCTCATTCATCAAGGCTTGAAATGTAGAAGGGGCATTAGTCAGCCCAAACGGCATGACCAAGTACTCATAATGCCCCTCATGAGTCCTAAACGCCGTTTTATGAACATCCTCCTCCTTCATTCTGATTTGATTGTACCCGGACTTCAGGTCTAATTTAGAAAAAATTGTTGCTCCCCATAATTCATCTAGCAACTCATCAATAGCCGGAATAGGGAACTTGTTTGGTGTGGTAACACTGTTAAGTGCCCTGTAATCGGTACAAAAACGCCAACTCCCATCTTTCTTTTTCACCAATATAAGAGGGCTAGAATAAGGACTTACACTTGGCCTAATCAAGCCTGCCGCTAACATTTCTTTGACAAATTGCTCAATTGCATCCTTTTGTTGATGAGGATAACGATAGGGCCGTATGTTTGGAATTTGTGCTCCGTCTTTGATGACGATTCCATGGTCGCACCACCTCTTGGGTGGCATCTCATTTGCCTCTCTGAACAGATCATCATACTCTTGCAACACTGTCTCCACCTCTGGCACTCCCCCTTGTCTTCCCTGGTCCTCTTTACTTATCATCCCCAATTCCACATAAAAAGCTTCTGCCCCTCTAACCAGCTCCCTGACCATGGCTTTTGCTGAGACCAATGTGCAGGACAAGTGCGGGTCTCCCCTAATCTCCACCTTCTTCCCCTCATCTCTCACCCACATGACATGCTCTCCAAAATCTGCCTTAATTTTCCCCAATCCAGCCAGCCATTCGTAGCCCAAAACAACATCCACTCCCCCCAGTTTGAACATATAGAAATCTTGCACCACTTTAATATTAGGTAGCTGCAACTCCATGTCTCTGCACACCCCCCTATTATTCACCTTGTGACCATCTCCTACCTCCACCACAAATTCCTCAGTTGGTTCAAATTTGACTCCAATGGCATCAATAACATCACTGGACACAAAATTATGAGAGGCACCAGAATCCACCAACACCAACACCTTCCTTCCCAAAATGGTCCCCCATAATTTAAGGGATTTTTTGGAAGTCATTCCAGCCACACTCCCACTGTTGAGGTGCATGCAGTTAAAGTTCGCATTTTCGGTTTTCCTTTCCTCCTCCACTGTTTCTTCTTCTTCTTCATTCTCGACGGTCTCCCTTCTCCAAGCACCAGCACCCTCAAACTCTTATTGCGGCATACATGACCCGGCGAGAAAGGCTCATCACATCGAAAGCATATTCTTCTGCGAAACTTATCCTCCATCTCCTCCTTTGTCAATTTCCGGAACGGCGCATTCCGGCGATTTCCAGCACCTCCTGATCCCTCTGATCTGTTATTCACGCTACCCGCGCTTCCCTGACCTTCTCTGCGACTCGAATTCAACCCCCCAGTACCGCTCGATCCGTTTGGCTGTCCTCGAAACCCATTTCTGTTGAAATCGGGCCCATTGTCATTCCGGGTTGTCACTTCGTTTGGCCCAGCCCATTTACTTCCCAAAGCGGGTCGGTTGAAATTCGACCCGACCCGTTTCGTGGACCCCTTTTCTTCTTCCTTATGTTCAATCAACCGATTTCTCTCCTCCACCATCGTGGCTCTCTTCATCATCGCCTCCAAACCTCCGATATGATGCAACCGGACCTCCGCCCTGACTTCCTCCCTAAGCCCATTCATGAAGGCGCCGGAAAGCACTGCATCGTCGGCATGCCTCAGTGGGGATGACACAAGTTCAAACTGCTCAATATACTCCTCTACGGTTCCTCTTTGCCGGAGACTCATCAACACCTCATATGGATTCTCCGAAGACGCGTTCTGGAAGCGTCCCAACAACGCCCTGCGAAACATCACCCAGGTAATTCTTTCCGTTCTTGCCTCCCACCACTGAAACCAGTTTAAAGCCCTACCCTCCAAGCAAATGGACGCCGCGAGCACCTTCTCCCTTTCAGGGATTTGGTTAATCTCAAAGTATCTCTCGGCTCGGTAGATCCACCCATAAGGATCTTCACCAGAAAAATACGGCACCTCTAATCTTCGCATTCGATCGTGGGCACGATCGCGTTCCCTCCATTCGCGTTCAACTTCCGGATCAATCTCATTGTGATTCTGACGCTGAGCCAACATGGCTCGCATCTCTGCCAACAACCTCGTCTCCATTGTCTCAAATCTCTGCTCCAATGCTTCTACTCTTGCCTCCATCCTTGTTGTTACCATACGCACCCCAGGAAGTGCTTTGATACCAAATTGTTAGGAACCGAACCAGGAAATGGACAAAATAGATGAAGCAGTAAATGAGAAACACTCAGCAAAACAGTAACTGAGTGATAGATTTCTATTAACTAATGAAGTAGTACAATGGAATGGAGATTTTACTCCTTGCAAGATGGATAATTAGGAAACCAACCCACTGAGAAGAGTAACCTCCTCTTACTCAGAATACCCAACCCATAAAAATATCAAAATACCCAATGCCCCCCACGTTTCTCCCCACCTCTCCTATATTCTATTTTCCCATACAGTTATTTCCTAGACAGTTATTTCCCACTCCCACATTCATGATGCGGTTACTCAACTCCTCTCCCTTATTTCCCTTTGCCACGTGTCTCTTCCCTCTTCTTGTGTACACCTTCACCAAAGGAGGCCTATCAATGAGAAACTTATTACATTTATCACACCTCTTGCAGCTTGTTGGTTTAATAAATGAAGTGTGTTTATTTTATTGAATTACATGGGAAAACATGGTTTCTTGATGGAATTGAGTTTTAAATTTTCTCATAGTTCGCCCATTGTTTATATATATATATATATATATATATATATATATATATATATATATATATATATATATATAAGAGGTTCTACGTGTTGAAATCTTCACAATGAAGATGAAATTGAGCTCGTATTTCTTATGTGGTGCTAAATCCTTTCAATCATCTGCCATGACCTTCATTCTTCCACCCTGTTTTGATCTCATACAAGACAATCTTTCACTTCTTTTATCTACTCTTGTATATCTTTACTTACATTCTTAGATTTGTGGACTATTTGTCGTTATGCTTCCAGGTATCAACAGGAAGGCATAAATTGGTTAGCTTTTTTGAAACGTTTCAAGCTTCATGGAATTTTATGTGATGACATGGGGCTTGGTAAGACACTTCAAGCATCAGCAATTGTGGCCTCGGATATAGCTGAGCATCAAACTCCAATTGGGACTGAGGATCTTCTGCCATCTTTAATTATCTGCCCATCAACACTAGTTGGACATTGGGCCTTTGAGATAGAAAAATATATTGATGCTTCAGTTATATCTAGTCTTCAATATATTGGTTCTGCTCAGGAGCGAATGTTTCTTCGAGATCATTTTTGCAAGCATCATGTCATTATAACGTCATATGATGTTATCCGTAAAGATATTGAATATTTGGGACAGCTTCTGTGGAATTACTGCATTTTAGATGAAGGACATATAATCAAGAATGCCAAGTCTAAAGTTACGCTTGCTGTAAAGCAGTTGAAAGCTCAACACCGTTTGATATTGAGTGGGACGCCAATACAGGTTGGTGACGAGTTTATGTTCCCATTGAAGTTAAAACCTATCACCACTAATCTGATAAATGGATTACCTTTTCTTGCAGAATAATATCATGGACTTGTGGTCCCTCTTTGATTTTCTAATGCCTGGATTTCTTGGAACAGAGAGACAGGTATCTTTTTGCTGCCCATCATTATAGTTGATGTTGTTACAAGAATGTAACTGCAACCCATGATTGGTATTTGCTATGATTTTGAAAGATGATAGTTTTTGTACAAGTTGAAATAGTTGACTGAATTAATTGTTCCCAGTGGTCCTATTTATATGCATGTTGGGATTTAGCTTATTTTGCACTAAAGTTTTCAGCTAATAGCTCCCTCCTTCTCTCTCTCTCTCTCTCTCTCACACACACACACACACACACACACATTTTGAAAAAAAATATTTATTGAGACATCAATTTTGTTCCATTTTTTTTTTCATTAATTGCTGTAACAGTGGACACATAGTTACTCAAAGCTTCCTGTTGAGAAAGAGAGAAAATAGAAGCATATGTTGAAAACCATGTGATTCGACTAGAGGCTACAGCATGGACTGTGTGTGTGTGTGTGGGTACATATACATACATACATACTGAATGAAGTAAATACAAATATTCAATCTGACCTAAGTACAATATTTACTTTATACAATGGCCTAGACAAATATGCATAATAATACATGTTTCCAACAGCTTCTAAGTTGTTCCAGTGCTGTCCACTTGTCCTTGATGGGATTAAATGGGTGCTTCTGTTAGTTAATTAATTCTACATGTGTCAACTCAAGCCAAGTTGGCAATATGGGTCTTAAAATGCAATTCATGCATTTAACAGGGTCTAGTGCTATGAAATTTGTTTTAACAGGATAAGTCCATTTCTTTCATTACCAAGATAAATTAATTTCAAATGTTGCATCAACCAAAGCTAGATTACTGGCATTATTTGCTGAAGTGCATAACCAACCACCACTCAGTTCAATGACAATATATCAGTAGTTAAAACCACCCCAATTTCATACCTGCAAGAGTCATATATCCATTCAAATATGTGAAATATACTAGAAAACGAGTTAAAATTTAATTTGATTTAAACAATAGATTGTGAATTTCCCTCGTGATATTGTGTACCTATATGGTTAGTTTGAGAGTTTCTTCAGACATGTCTTAGCCGTCTAGGTAGTGCTTTGTTAATGGTAATGCTTTATCTGTAACGTGCCAATCATTTTAACATTCTTTTTTATTGTGGTCACAACTGTCATTCATTTAATGGGTCTTTAACAGTTCCAAGCCACATATGGAAAACCACTTTTAGCTGCAAGAGATCCGAAGTGCTCTGCTAAGGATGCTGAAGCGGGTGCACTTGCTATGGAGGCATTGCATAAGCAGGTAATTTTCTGTCATTATTGCACTGCAAAATTTGGTGTCTTTTATCTTCTAACTAGATGTACTTTTATCCTCTAGGTCATGCCTTTCCTCCTTCGTAGAACAAAGGATGAAGTCTTGTCTGATCTGCCTGAGAAAATAATTCAGGACAGATTCTGTGATTTGAGCGCTGTACAACTTAAACTTTATGAACAGTTTTCTGGTTCTCGCGCGAAACAAGAAATGTCATCTATTGTAACAACAAATGAGTCAGCTGCAGTGGAAGGAAGTAGCAGTTCAACTAAAGCGTCTTCACATGTTTTCCAGGCAATTTGATTTCTTTAATTATCAGTTAGAGATAGTTCCCCGTCAGTTTTCTTTTTCTTGACACCCAAAATTCCATTCCATGCTTCAGGCACTCCAATACTTACTAAAACTGTGTAGTCATCCATTGCTTGTCATCGGTGAGAAGATTCCAGATTCACTCTCTATCGTCCTCTCAGGATTGTTTCCTGCTGGCTCTGACATCATTTCAGAACTTCACAAACTTCATCATTCCCCAAAATTAGTTGCCCTTCAGGAGATTCTTGAAGAGTGTGGCATTGGAGTTGATGCTTCGGGTTCTGAGGCTGCTGTTAGCATTGGGCAGCACAGGGTCTTGATATTTGCTCAACATAAGGTAATGATTACCCTTTTCTTGGGGGCTAATTTTTTTTCCTGAAGTTTAATACTTGGTTTTTTTATGTTTAATTAAACAATGGCTTGTTTGCAGGCTTTTCTGGATATAATTGAAAGAGATTTGTTTCAGACATACATGAAAAAGTAAGTTCCTGGACCTAGTCATCCAGTTAATCTTAATAAATTGGCTGTTTAGATTCTCATGTTTGTTTCGTCACGTTTAAACTTTCAGTTTAAAGCTCCTTTGTTACTGAACAAATGCTACCTTTTTGGATGAAACTGTGTTTCTCCAAATTGATTGATTTTGATTCTGATTGATAATAATTTGTATTTTCCTTTTTGCATTACAGTATCACATATTTGCGGCTGGATGGATCTGTTGAGCCTGAAAAGCGTTTCGAAGTTGTCAAAAATTTCAATTCAGACCCTACCATCGATGTCTTACTGCTTACAACACATGGTAAAAAGTTTTCATCTCCTTGTCTTTATCAATCTACCCATTAATTTCTCTTGTAAACTAATCTTTTGAGATTATATAAAATTCTCTATCTGCAGTGGGTGGGCTTGGTTTGAACCTGACATCTGCAGATACCCTTGTTTTTGTGGAGCATGACTGGAATCCAATGCGAGATCATCAGGTAATTTTAATCCATTTGTGCTTTGTTTGGGTTTCCTTTACCGGTTCATGCCCGCTCTAATTTTGGGAGCTAAAAATTCAAAATTAGCTATGGGATTAAGTTTTTCCCAACAGATCTTTAATCAGGTTTTTCCAGATTATACTCTAGTTGTAAGTAGTCGTTATTACTTTCCAGCCTGGCTTTTCTCATCTTAAAACTTATCTGCATGGAGCTTTTCTCATCTTGCATTCAAGGGATTGAAATGTCTGATATGTTGGGATAGCAATTAAAATTTCCAAGTAAAATAAAAATTAATAAATATAAAGGATGGAGAATATTTCAAGGTAACTCTGATGATAGTTCTCATGCATAATAAATTGCTACGTTTTTGGAATTCATCTTTGAAAAAAGAGATGATAATTATCAAGTGTCTTGAAAAGGTGAAGAGAAATTAATATCCACCTACTCAAGCCTTGTGAAGTGTTGGAGTATCCAAGAGCAGTGAGTGAATCAAGTGAGTGAATCAAGAGAGTGTCTTGTGAGTGGGTGTTTGCTATTCTTTGTAACTCTTGAGTGGGGTACTCAGGTTTGTAGGGTAGTGGGGTACTCAGGCTTGTAGGGTGGTATACATTTTATGGTGGGTTTTTCATGTAAACTTATTTTGAGATCATGAATATTTTGTCGGAGTGTTTCCACAGACGTAGTCAGATGACGCTGAACCACGTAAATTGTGGGTTTCATTATTTTCTGTTGTTATTTTGTGTGTTCCCCATTCTCGGTCTTTGGTGTGCGATTTTTCCCAACATGATATTTGTTTTTGCAATCACAATGTTTCTTATATCAATAACCTGCAGGCTATGGATAGAGCGCACAGGTTAGGTCAGAAAAAGGTAGTTAATGTCCACCGTCTAATAATGCGTGGTACTTTGGAAGAGAAAGTTATGAGCCTACAAAGGTTCAAAGTGTCAGTGGCTAATGCTGTCATTAATGCGGAAAATTCTAGTATGAAAACGATGAATACAGATCAGCTGCTTGATTTATTTGCATCAGCAGAAATCCCCAAGAAGGTATGATACTTGTTTATGTCTGGTATAATTGCTCTAAATGCCGACATTTATAACTTGAATATGACTCTGTCAGAAGTTTTGGTAATGAAGATTGACCATTATTTACTTGCACGCTGTATGTCTGTCTATCCTGGCAATTTTAAGTTGAAAAAGGATTTGTGTGCCACTTTATTTTATGCAAGGGGCTTTTGTCATGAGCTTGGGTTTTTGAATTTGTATGCCATCACATTCTACCAGGCCCGGCCCAAGACCAAAGCAAGTGAGATCCTTGTTTTAGGCTTCTTAAAAAGATAATTTTTTCTTTTAAAAAAAAGCTCACTTTGTATCTTTTTATATTATTATCTTTTTGATTTGTTGGGTATATCAACAAACATAAACTAACCCATTTGTTATTAAAGCTTACCATTAGCTGCAAGGTTTAGGGTTCAACTCCTCATTATGTATAAAATAATTATTTTTGAATAAGAAAATTATTGGGTTAATTTGATATTTTTTTTTTTTTTAAAAAGGTCTCCTTATAGAGTTTGCTTTAGATCTGAATAGGTGTTGGACCGATCCTGCATTTTACTATTGGCTGACCCATGTAACATGCGAGATATCCACCCGTACCAATGCATATATAAACAGGAAAACTTCTATACAAGTTTATAACAAGAGACTTGGTTTGGGATATTTCAGGGAATGTCAATCATCATTGTTTATGTTTCTTTTCTAATGTTTTGGGAATGATCATTTTATCACTTTGTTATGTATAGGGAGCTTCTGTTACGAAGAGTTCAGAGAACAACTCTGATGGAGACACTAAATTATTAGGCAGTGGGAAGGGGTTGAAAGCAATACTTGGGGGATTGGAGGAGCTATGGGACCAATCACAATATACAGAGGAGTACAATCTGAGTCAATTCTTAGCAAAGCTTAATGGCTAATATTCCAGATTCATTTCAGAGTCAGAGTGTACATATGCAAGACTACAAATTTTGACATTATAACATATCAATTTTTTTTCCCACACGCCCTTCACTCATTTTTTGTCGTCACATTTTGAACACCACAATGCTGGCATCTGCTCGTGTGTGCACTTGCATGTAAATCAGTGTCTGTATTTTACAGGGCATTGAGGAGGGTGGTTTGAGTGATTTGTGGAAGAAACCCCTGGTGGTGGTGATATGTAGAGAAATGAACTAGTGACGGCTTCGGGAGGCGATGGAGTAATATTTTTTGAATTTTGTATATATAATCAGTCCTAATTATAGTTATAGTCGTTGCTAACATGAAATGCCATGCATTTTGCAATATTCTTTGGAAAGCTACAAATACCAAAATGCAAAAGCCAGAAGGGTGCATTTGCTTGATAGTTACACGATTTTATAGCGCGTAATGTTAAATCTGCTAACTCGGCCCAGCTAGTGAAACGCTTTAAAATTTGAAAATTGCTCAAGTAAACATCCAATTACAGTTTTTTTTAGAAACAACTACCAAAGAATGTGATTATTTTTGGTTTTATCGTGCGAATACTTTTTTGTCTTTGTTGAAGTAATGTTGTATTGTCTTGTCTTTACTAATATTTCGGTGTTTTTTATATAAGATCTGTTTTTCTTTTTTGAACAAACTAAAACATATATAAATGAAAGGTAAGATAAAACCATTATTTTAAATCAATTCTAATCATCTACCCCTTGTACGTCATTCTTGATCGTGAATTTTAAGAAACTTCTCTGAATTACTCTGTAAAATGTATAGTACAATTTAGTAGAACTACTTTTTGTTCAATTTTAAAATCAATTATAAAATCGTTATTGGTATAAGAGAAATATTATTTGTATTGGAAAACAATATTATAAAATTTGATAATTTTCATGGTTAATGTAGTTTCAAAACGTGGTTAATGAAGTGTTGAGTTTAGTTAATGGAGGCAAATTCTGGGGTGGATGAGCTAACATGTCATCCATCGTGAGAGAGAATCAAAGAGCCCTCATATGCAAAAAAATAAATTACTTTTTGCCCTTTCCCATGCTCTCTCAGTCCCCCTCTCTCCTTCGCCATCCTCCCAGTCCACCACCTTACCATCTCGGCTTCCCCTCCCACTCCTACTCCCACTCCCCCCACCATCACCCCTCACCTCACAAAAATGGTTGAAGAAGGGAACAAAACTTATGGGAACCTTGTCAGGTGCTGCAATGGCGCAATCGGAACCTTCCTTTGTCATTGCCAATCTTCGCCTTCCTTTCTGTGCGCTTCGCTTCGTTGAGGAGCCCGCAAAGCAAGAAGAATAAGAACAAGCACCCTCTCCTGCAGAAGCTCCACAACATCGTCAGAACCAGATCCATCGGAACTAATTCGCGCCACCCCCTCTGCCTCCGACGTAGCACGTCATCCAGTACCACCCAGTAGCTCGTAGTATTCACGCACAACAACGTCAACAGAGCAGAGCCGTGCACCACCTCTGCTACATCCTGTCACCGCGTCAAACCATCGGGTCTCACCGCCGCCCCGTTTCGCCGTTGTCGCGCCATCACTCTTCTCTCTCATGTTTCCGTTGGGGAGCATTCAAAGTCTCTCTTTCTCACTCTCCATATCACATGCAGAAATTAGGGGTTTTTCCCCAATTCAATTTGCATATTTAAAACCATTTGCTCGAAATCAATATCAGAGCGTTGTTTATTTCGCTGAATATAAACCCTAAACTACTCTTCTGGGTTTGATCACCACTTTATTTCTCTTGTTTTTTGTTAGGGTTTTAGGTTGGCTATGTTCATGAAATGAACTATTATGCTTCATGTTCTGCAATTGCTAGTTTAAAAACACTGTTTTGTGTAGTCTATTTGTTACTATTCTAAGATTTCTGACAGGGAAAATTGGTGATGTTGGTATGAAGACGAGACACCGGAATCTGAGATTCAACACTTCCCACAGGAGGCTCACCGACGACCCACACGAAGTCAGATCTAGACCCGCAGGAACCTAGATCTAGATCGGTAAATGATTCTTCATCCTGATGAATGAAGAAGATGGTTGTTCATGTCCCGCTCTGGTGGTGTTGTCGGATCGGCGGGGCTTGAGGGAGGAGGTGAGAGAGGGGGAGGGAGAGAAGGCAGAGTAATTTTTTAATTTTGAAAAAGTTTAGGATTCTAAAATAATAAAAAAAATTGCAAAAAGGGACTTGCTCATATTGGGAGACATGACATGGTCTCCCACCCTAGCATCCGCCAATTAATAGATATACTAAGGTGTCACAACTCATTATTCATTCACTGAATTTCATTGACCATGATTTTCAGGAGTTCAAATAACCCAAAAAATCATGGGCTAAATTGTACATAGTACATTAATCATTTTTGGGTTTGAATATAAACTTCATTATATATATTATGGATGCGTTTGGGTAAACAGCTTAATTAAGCCCTTATTCAATAAGTTTTTTTTTTCAAATAAGCTAAAAATAACTTATTTTCATAAGTTTCTCTGACAAGATCATAGAAATAAGCTAAAAAGAGTCTACCAAAACATCATAAACTATTTGCATAAGTTTATTTGCATAAGTTATTCTCATAAGCTCTCTATAAGCTCTTCCAAACGCACCCTCTATGTATATTTGAACACCTGAAAATCGTGATTATTGACGTTTAAAATCATGGTTAAAGAAGTTCAATTGATAATTAATGAGTTGCGACATATTGAGATTTCCATTAACCAAACTCAACGTTTCATTAACCACGTTTTTGAACTGTATTTTTCTTGAAAATTCTTGTCGATTTTGTTGTCGATTTTTTATGTTCAAATAACGGGACCGTTCATACAAAATAAGTACGTTTAATTTTGTTTTATACCATACATCTAGTATTGTAAAATTAAATATCTATGTTGATTAATAAATCTTACGAGACCTTCTTTTTAACTTTGATCACTTCCACTTTCATCCTCTAACTTTCAAAATATGTATTAATGTCTCTAGACTTTTTTTTTTAACTTGTGTATTTTAGTACACTTACTCAAATCAAACTTGTGTATTTTAGTGATTCCGTTTGACTCTATCAAACTGTAATGCATTTTTGGGAGTTCTGGGATGTTATCGTAAACTTTTAGGCTTTATTTAGTAAAGATTAGCTGATAGCAGATAAGCATATAGCTATAAGTGGAGGAGTTAGCTGATAGCGGATAAACTAGTTGATTGGATTTAAAGTGTTTGACAAAATTAGCGATTGAACCAGCTAATAAATATAAAATGACATTAAAGAACATAGTTATATGTTTTTTATATAAATCATATTTATATATATTATTTATTTTAAAATAATTTCATCTTTAATACTTTTAATTTATTGGAGGTTATTTATCAACTCACAAATTAAAATAATAATTTTATAATTTTAAATTTATTTTAAATATTTTATTAAATAAAATGATATGCTGATGCGATTTTTTATAAAAAAAAGTTTAAAGACAAATATGTTATTTTTTATTTTTTATCCTAAATATATATCTAATTAGTGAAATTAGTTCTAAAATATATATTTTGTTAATTAAAATAGGATATTTTATTTTATTTAAGATAGGATAAAAGAGGAATTTAATTAAAATAGTAAGGATAAAAATGAGAGAAAAATAATAAGCAATAAGATAGATTATAAGAGCGTCTAGGAAAAATGCTATAAGCTAGTAAAAAAACCCTATAAACTAATGAGAAAAATGTTTACCAAACAGAGCTACAAACTTATCCGCTATGAGCTATCCATTATAAATTAGTAGTTTGGCAAAGCCAAATAGAGCTTTAAAATTGAAGAGCCAAATTCCAATTTAGTCAGAGTTAAATAATATAATTTAAACTTTTTCATATCAAAAATTAACATTATCAGTCCTAGAATGAATGATCAAGTCTATGCAAGAAGGCCAAGGTCCTGTCTTTATACCGGTCGAAAGCAAGCAGTACTGATCAGATATCGGAATCATATCATTTTGGGCTAATTTCTTAGTAAGTGAAACTACAACATCTGGTGATGATTTTGGACTTATTTACACATTTTTTAGAGTTTAGTGACTTCTTTGTATATTTTAATAGTTGAAGGACCAAAATATACATAGCCTTTAGTTGAAGGGTTTTTTTAAATTCTTATTAAATCTTAAGAAGTGGATTATGTTGCATACAAAATTTATTAATTGGTAGATTCAGTGTGCTTTAAGAATTTTTTTGGAATGTTTTGGAAAATTATTTCCCATGATTATACAAAAATTGTTTACCTTAATAACAAGCATATATGGTTATATCTCAGTATTTTAAAAATATAAAAATAAAATGAAAAAAAATATAATAATAGAACTAATATAATATTCAGTATAATATTATTATAATTAAATCATATATAATATCAACTCCAATATATTGCTTCTACCTTTGCTTTTCGGATTTCTCATTTTTTCAGAGAAGGTAACTATTGTTCTAATAAGTTGGCTACTTATGAGGTGATTTCAAAGTGCTATACTTGGTGGGACTTGATCCCTCATTTTATTAGGATCGACTTCTTTTGTAATAGATGGGACCTGCCTAAGTTTAGATTTATGTAGCTTTTCTTCATGGGTTTTGGTCTAGTCTCCCATGCTCTTGTCTTTCTTTTCTTTATTTCATTAATAAATTCTTGATGTGCAGCAAATGATTGGTGGTGGATTTGGTGTCAACCTAGTTGAGATGATTTCCACTGCAGTGATGCTTTTGCATGTCAATTCTTTGTTTAAAAAAAAACTAATATATTGAATTAGAGTACTCAATTTTGAACATGAAACACTCTCCAAAGGTGCTCTCCTCCGAGTGTGCGACTTAACCAACATTAAACATATTTTTTAATATTTATTTTTAAATGCATTTTCAAATCACCTAAGTAATTGCTATGCAATTCTTTTCGAATTTATTGGTTAACTTATATCACTATTTATTCAAATTCTTTTCTTTTTACAATTAATTTAAATATTAATTACTATTATTATTTGCTTATTATGATAAACGAAAGCTCTACAAAATAACAACTCTAAAAGGATATATGTTTAGTTATCTATTTTTAATAATACTACGATCTTGATATAAATATAACCAATTATATATTAGGTTTAATGAACTTTTTAGTCCCTACAAGATGAACGAGTTTTGGTTTTGGTCTCTACAATTTTTTTTCGTTGGTTTCGGTCCGTATAAATTCCAGAATTTTGGTTTTAGTCCCCGCCGTTATTGTCCATCTGTTAAGTGCTGACGTAGCTAACAGTGCGCCACGTCAGCACTGCCACGTAGGCTAATTTAATAATTTTTAATGTCACGTAAGATTAGTTTTAATGAAGTTTTTAATCCCTGCAAAGTGTATGAGTTTTGGTTTTGGTCCCTAAACTTTTTTCATTGGTTTTGATCCCTAAAAGTTCTAAAAATTTGGTTTTAGTCCCCGAAAGTTCCAGAACTTTGGTTTTAGTCCCTGTCGTTAGTGTTCATCCATTAAGTGTTATCGTTGCTATTGGCACGTCACGTCAGTGCTACCACGTTTGGGGATGAATTTCGGAATAATAATTTCACTTGCCTTCCAATTAGGACAAGTGTAAAATTGTCTGTCCGGATTCTTCTTGCTCTTGGATGTCATCAACTTCAACCAATCTCCACAATCACAAACACTATCACGATATTGGAGATTGAAGTAAATGACTCGGGGTCTTTTAATCAAGTTAGCTTATCGGGACAGTCTTGGTTATGAGAAGGGGAAGAACGAGAAAACAAAGAAGAAGCTGGATGAACGAAACGCGAGAAATGAGCTTCTTTCAAAGCACGCAAAGGAGGTTGACGGAATTGGAAACGCGAAAAAAAACATGAGCGAGATCCTATTTAATAGTCTATAAACTAAAAGAGAATAATAAGATTAAAATAATAAAAATAAGTTATTTTAATAACTGTAATAAATAAAAATAATAATTATAAATCAGAAAAAATAAATGATTTTCCTACATGACATCCCACATTACTTTAAAATTTAAAAAAATTAATACAACTAACAACAAGGACTAAAATCAAAGTTATGGAATTTCATCGATGATCACTAACAACAAGGACTAAAACCAAAGTTCTGGAACTTTCAGGGACCAAAACCAATGAAAAAAGTTTAGGGACCAAAACCAAAATTCGTACACTTTGTAGGGACTAAAAACTCCATTATATCGAATCCGACGTGGCATTAAAAATTATTAAATTAGCCTATGTGGCATTGCTGACGTGGCGCACCGTTAGCCACGTCTGCACTTAACAGATGGACACTAACGACAGGGACTAAAACCAAAATTCCAGAACTTATATGGACCGAAACCAAAGAAAAAAATGTAGGGACCAAAACCAAAACTCGTCCACTTTGTAGGGACTAAAAAGTGTATTAAACCTATTATTTTTTACTTTCATACAAATATTACTTGTCAAGATTTTTACATCTAATTTATTCCAGGACAAATATTTGTAAAAAAGATATAAAATAAATGTATATTGGGACACCCCCTAGTGTTTCATATAAACTTGTAACCTATTCTAATATCAACTAATACATAAATCAATCACATAACAATATGACCTGTTCACGCATACTTAAATATAATGCACATATATGACCCTCCGGGCACTCAGTTAAAATCTGTCAAATATAATTATATCAAAACATCTCATACTTAGTCAAAATCCAACACCTGCCTGATATCCAGAACTAGTATTCATATATTATATATGCATCATCATATCTTACATAAATTAGATCCACAAGTCGAGTATTAAATTCATATATAAGAGGGTTAGTGAAAGGTCAAAAGTTTTTCAAAATACAAAACAAGGGTTATATAGGAACTTGGTTAAAAATATATACAACCAACTATCAAAATATATGTTACTATATATATATAAACCCAACAAAAGATCGAAAAAGACTCCCCAGAGCTGGTCAAAAGACGCCTAGAACCCCTTTATAGGTGACAATGCAGTCATAAAGGTTGGGGGTAAATCCATGCTCATCATGGAAGGTGAAGCGGAGAGTTCCCAGATACGTTCTCCGACCCGCCGTCTGTGAGCACAACAGTTCAAACAAAAACAAAACACAAAAGGAGGTAAGATAACTAACTTTCATGTAAAAAGGTTAATTGAGTAGATTTAACATTTTAGTAAAGCAATATAAATTGGGCATGAATCCTAATTAACCGTATATTTCAAATATTCACAGTAATAATTCAAAATATCATTATGTCATCCATCACTGATTTTCCATAATGTCAAGAATGCACGATGCATGTGAAATGAGTATGCGTATGTCTGTGTCTGGACCGACTCAACTCCATGGAGCGACAACATCATCGGAGGAGCGATCAGGAGTACATGTTCCATATCACTAGCCAAATAAGTGCCATCAAATCCAAATGCGCGCTAAACGGCTCACCGGAACACTCTCCACTGATCTCGAGTAGTTTAGGGTCTGGTCGGGACACCATTGTGTTCGCATCAAATACCATGGCTCGGGGAAGCTACCACCCGGCCCTCTGTGGAGTATCGCACCATGAGTGTCTCCTAGGTCTTCACAACCTTCCCTATTGTACTCTCACCCGCACTTATGGTGTAGTTCGCTCAAAGTTTACCACATGTAACAGATGCTCAATGATCAATGCCTTGATGTGCATGTCTTTCCATAATCATGATCATCATGAAAGTGCAATTATGATCAATTATCATATGGTAAACCAAATACGTACATTTATAGTCAACATAATATCCATCCACATTGATGTTTTCTCAATGGTCATTTTCTTCCAATATTAGACGGGCCAAGCCCAATAATAAGTGCATTGTCATTTCATAATCCATTTGTCTCAAGGTAACATCATTTTAGTCTTTAGGAGCCCAATTTGCTCAATTGATTCCATTAGGCCATATTCCAACCATCATGTTTTCATCCTTTAGTGATTTTAAATAAGTTAATTTCTTTTAGTTAATTATGAAAAATATAAATATATTCTTTAACACTAATTTTTGAAGTTCTAATCAATTAAGTGTCCACTAACCTAATCATGTTCAACTAAATAACTAAATTAGATTAATCCCTCTTCTTTCTTCTTGATTGGTTCAAACCTTTCTAATTTTGTTCTAAGTGTCCACTACTCATATAGTGCTCTAAACTAATTTAGGAATCCTAATTTAATTATTTATTTCTATTGGGCATCTATTACACTAATCTAATTATCATACTATGTCTAAATTTCACGTTGGGCCTTAAGTGTGAATATCCCACTTAGGTCTCCATGGCCAAATAATCTAGGGAAAATGTAACCAAATCTTTGGTCCAATTTTCTTAGTCCAAAACCACATAATTTCAACTATACTTAGTATCTTACTAATAGATTGTTTTAATTTTAATGTCTCCTAATTATTAATTAACACTTTAAGTATATTTTAAGTGTGATTGCATCAAAAATTTTGAAGCTTTGGCTCCCTTTAGCTATGGCCAAAACAGTAACCTTTGAGTGGCCAAAGAAGCCCCACATTGTTTTCTTTATTTTTCTTCATCATCATAATTGGTTTCAAGTCTTTAACATCTTCACATCTCCAACCACAACAAATTTCTCTAAGTTTCATGAACATTCAAGTTAGGGTTTTGAAACCCTAACCATGGCATTCAAGGTCCAAATCATCAATTCCAAGCAATCAATCACCAAGAGACATATAAAAACACATAAAAACCTTGGTTGGATGGAATTTTCATCATCCTTCCACCTATAAAATAATAAATCCGAAAATACCAATAATATCAAATAAAATCATAAAAATACCCAATATATAAAATTAACTAAGAAGAGAAAAAGGGAATGGGGATTTCCCCTAAAATGCTAATTCTACTCCAAACCGCATAAAAGAGTCATCTTCCTCCCCACCTAGTAGTGATTTTCGGCCAAGTTTTGAACCAACAACACAATTTGTTCCTTTGTTCCTTGTAGCCTCTAAACACCATTAACAAACAAGAGAAATAAAGAGAAAAAAAAAGAAGAAGAAAACTTTGCTAGAAAAAGTCCAAAACCGAAATGGGTCATGAGAAAAGGAAGGGGAAGAAGAGAAAAGGTGGTGACTTTCTCACCTTTGATGCACAAAAATGATAAAAAGAGGAAGAAGATGGTGTTGTTTGAAAATGAAGAAGAAAAATGGAGATGGGGGATGGAGGGAGAGAGAGAGAGAGCTTCGGCTGAGACTTTGAGAGGAAGAAGAGAAAAAATGTTGTGTAGGTGAGATTGTAATCAGGTAGTGTGGAAGAGAAAGAATAAAAAAAAGGTGAAGAGTAAATGGTGGGGAGTGATTCACGTAGGGTGTGAGGGAGTAAAGAGGATAAATATCTTTTTTTGAATGAATGGTTAGGATTGAAGGAGAGAAATAAAGTAGATCTAATGGTTATAAAAGTTGAAGGAAGAAAAGCAAAAAGAGATTGAGGGAAAGGAGAGAGATGGTCATGGCCGGAGTTGTGGGAAAATGGGGAAGAATTAATTTTCAATTCCAATTTAGAGGCAAAAGTGTACAGTTGAGTTTTCAAACTGTGTGGGAGATTGTTGAGTCTCCAAAATGTCTGATGTGCATTTACCTTAGTTTTGATGAGATTAAAACGGTTATTCAATGATTTAATTGAACCCGTCTGTGGTGTTTAACTCGTCTACTCAGTGTGTAGATTAAAACATTAAGTGTCTATATGAACTGAGCTTTAGCGTGTTATCACCCGTCCGGACCTAAGGCAAAAGTTCACTCGTCTGAACTAGGAAAGTTCACTCGTCTGAACAATGGAAAGTTCACTCGTCTGAACAATGGAAAGTTCATTCGTCTGAACTAGGAGAAGTTCACCCGTCTAATGAAGTCTTCACCAGTCTGTTGACCAGCGTTGAAGAAATCCCTTCAACCCGTCTAATGAAGAAATCAACTGTCTGATCAAAGGAAGACTCACCTGTCTAAAAGACTACGCAACTGATGTCATTCTCTTTATTAAGAGTCAACCCGTCTAATGAAGTTACTCACCCGTCTAGTGACTAACGTTGAAGAATATATTGGATGAAAGCTGTTTCTTCTCAAAAAAGGAATTTCAACAAAGAGCTTTATCTGAACACAACTGCATCTTACACCAAATGGGAAAGTCTTCCCTCTGATGGCAAAAAGCAAGTATAAAGACCTACTAAGACCAAAGGTGTATCAGAAGTCTTCACCATTCTGATGAGAGAGAACAAGCGAAGTTTTCAAGGCTTTAATGGCTGATCAGAACGAGTCTTTGCATTTATTGAAGATCTGCAAAAAGCCAAGCCTTCAAACATTGTGCCTAACGGCTTTAAAATCTTGAAGCCTATTTAATGAAAAAGACTTTGAAGATTCAGCGTAGAGAAGTGAAAAGAGAAGAGAATGAACAAAGCAATCAAAGAGTATTTACTCTGCGCATTTATATCTTCATTCTTTCATTATTTATTCTTCAATCATTTGAAGTTATTATACAGTCTTTTAGAACTTCACATTTAATACACTCGTCTGAGTGCTTGTGAAAGACTTGCAAATTGTAATTTATTTTACAAATTCTCTCAAACAAACCCGTCTGAGCCTGGAGAGGTTAGGTGTGAAAATAATACTTGTCTGTCCTGTAACCTAAATAAGTTACAGTGAGAAAACTTGGTGTTACCAAGGACTGGACGTAGCCTCATTGTTAAGGGGTGAACCAGGATAAAACCTGCTGAGTGATCTCTCTCTTTCCCTTAACTCTTTAGTTTGATTATTTATGTTAACTATCATCTAACTAAAGGGGTTTATAATTGTGTTTATCAAACCTTTTTTCATATTGAATGATTGTGTGCCTTCTGTGAAAACCTTCAGACGAGTTATTACTCTGATTGACCTGTCTGAGTTTACTCGTCTATTATCACCCGTCTGTGCTTGCGAAAAAGTTTCTTAATTCCGCATAAAATTGTCAAACACCATTCAACCCCCCTTCTAGTGTTTGCCTATGTCTATTTCACAAGCAGCGATGGGAAGTGAGCGTGGGAGGTGGAGTGCCTGGAATTTTTCACAATCACGCCACTTTGCAAGCAGTTTCACCCTGAATCTCCCCGCATGTCACCCTTCGCGTGGGCGTGCTGTTTCCTTGACCGAGAAATCTCTGTGCTCCTGATTAAAAGTAATGACTTGGTGAGAGTTGGATGATGCTTGTTCTTAGTCAATGGCACCGGTGAGAATTTCTGTATAAACATAGCCAGATCTGATCATTGCCTGCAGTTGCTCTCCCCTCTTGATGAAGTGGCTAACAAACCTATAATAGGTTCTTTCGACTATCGCAGTGATTGGTAGATTTCGCGTCCCCTTGAGTAGGCCGTTGATGGACTCAACAAGATTGGTTGTCATGTGTCCCCAAAGCTTCCTCTCATCCCATGCTTGAGTCCATTTTTCTTTGGGATATGATCTAGCCACCTCATGGCCTCAACATTTTCTTCTTCGATACCATTGTAGTAATGATTGAACGTCGGATATGACAAAGTGTATCCTGAAGAGTTAGAATAAAAAAAATTTCAAAATTGATATGAAGAGAAAAGAAACAAAAATTAATTGCAATATAAATGAATGCACTACCAACCTATATTAATAACTTGCTTTCGCATATCCGCATTACTGATACCGGGTTATGTGTCTCACACAGAGCAATATATTACGTGGTTTAGGCAGAGGCCCCGCAATGGCCTCGACATTCACTTTCTTACACCCCTACACAACAAGAGGCCCCTCAACCGCCTCGACATTCATTTCCTTACACCCCTACACAACAAGTGACTTCCCCACACTTTGACGAAGGTCGACACTCTTTCGCATCAGCAAAGGAGATTTTTTGAGCAATCTGTTTGGCGCAGACTTCGGAACGTCATAGTCGGCTACTGCATACATGCAAAACATATACCCGTTTGGCGTTCCATAATTCCCAAACCTGGCGACCGCTAGTTATTCATCGCCTCCCACAAATCTTAATCTCAATGAGGCTCTGCAACAACACGAGCAACCCGCTGTAGCTAATGACGAACAGCTAGATTGACGTCGTTCACACTCTAACCAACGACCTTCACGATGTAGAACTGGACACCATTTATTCCCAAATTTTGCCTCACATCTTATTCAAATTGTTACCATTTTAAAACTAATTAAATAATAATTATTATTAGTATTATTATTTGTCTATTATGATAAAAAGAAACTTGATTAAATAATAATAAATCTAAAAACACATTTACGATATTTTTGACAATATTACAATCCTAATATAAATATAATAAATTAAATATTATTTTCTAATTATATATTTAAGTTTTCACGTAAATATTATCAAATCAAACAATTTAAATTTATAACATGTTGCAAATGTATATATTGTTAAATTATACTTTTGCACATATAATTATAAAAAATCAGTTACTAAATAATAATTAAATAAATATTAAATTAAAACAATTGTGCATTGCGCATACTTTTGCACAATTTGCATTTTAAGAATAAGAGAATAAAATATTTTGATTATATAATCATACATGAATTGTGCAAAAAAAAAAATTATACATAAATGCTCCAGATTAAAAATTACTTATTTATTACAAAATCACTTAAAAAGTCTAAGGAACTAGACATTGTTTATGGAACGCAAGCTGTCTTAGTGAGCATTGATGTTCACTTTTTTTAACCTGCAACGACAAATTTTTTAAAATTAAATTTAAGGACATTAACTAATGATAATTTTAGTTCAGTCCTTCTTTCTCATCCATTCTCCTCCGCACACCCACGACCACCACCAACCACGGCACTGCAAAGGATGGTTATTTCTTCATCAAAGAACGTCCTCTCTTTGACTGAAAACCACCTTCAATTATCCTTTGCTCTCAACATTCCAGCATCATTTTTTTTCCTGTCCCTTTAGTTTAGTCTTCCTCTCCATTTCTTCCTTTTCATATTCCACGTTCTTCTCCCTAAAACCAGAGCAACATCACTGTAAATCAGCCCATCCTAGTACCTGTGTTCAGATTTACACTTCCGCACACATAGTCCTATTGGTGCGCACCCAGAACTCCTATTGGATGTAAACAAGAAATAGTTAGTTAGTTAGTTAGTTAGCAGTTATATAGCAGTTTTGTTATCTGATATAAGTTAGTTATCAGTTAGTTAGTTAGTTAGTTAGATAGATTCTTTTCAAGCCTTCTCCTATATAAACATACATATGTACCTTTTCTTCATTCTATACAATACAATACAATACAATACAGTGATGAATATTCAGTTCAAATACTTCTTTTGATTGTAATACCTCCCTCCGTCTAGAACCGCCATGCCCTGTCCCTATCGCGCGAGTCTCGTCGTTCCAGACCACGCCACCGCGAATGGCACTTCGTCGTCCCCTCTGTTCGCTGTCATCCAAGGAAGAAGCTTGCCAGGAAAAGCAGATCCGTGTTCATGTTTCAAAAAGATCCAAACCTGTGTTCTTATTTCTGTTTAAAAAAAATCCATATCTTCGGGTTTCTTTTCTCTTTCAAACCAGATCTGCCATTGAGGAAGGAGCATGATTGGTTTTGGGATTTGGAGCGATGGTGGTGGTGAGGGAGAAAGGTAGGGGAAAGCTTCGATGGTGGTTGCCTTGGGTTTGGGTATGAGCAACAATGGCGGTGGGACTGGTGCAGTGGTTAGGAAAAAGGGTCCAATGGCAAATTCCATCTTAGAGGGATCTGTTTGCAACCATAAATTTTCTCTTATTAATCAGAACTACCATTACTAGTTATAAAATCTTAGCCTTTCATTTTTTCTTGTTCTTTTTTACTTTTTTATCCACCGTTCGATTAGGAGGGTGCACTGTTGCGCATTAAGACAGACTGCGTACAGTAAAACGACCCAACGCATTCATCTTTTAATTTTGGTGGATGAAATAAAATTCAAGTATTAAATTTTATTATTTTCCTAAATGCAATACATACAAAATAAATTAAGTTGGTAAATGATTTTTTGTTTGTTTGAATGAAGGGCTTCAATCGATAGTCATAAACTAATCCATTTCGAGACGGAGAGATCACGAAAATAAATATAACCCATCCCATTAAAGCTTTTTTTATATACACAAAAGGAATCAAATGCATAACAATATGCTTAAGAAACTTAACTATCCACTAAGGGTCTGTTTGGTGGTCAGGATAAGGGAGGCAGGATATGATAAGTTATCTTGTCCTGCTTTAATCTGTAGTTTGGTGGACCAGCAGGATAGGATAAGCTTATCCTGTTATCTTATCCTATCCTGTTACTTAATTAAAATTCTACTCTGAGGGTAGAGTTGGATTAGAACCAACAGGATAGGATAAGAAAATATTTTCTCTTTTGTCTCTTACCCTTAATATTGTTATTATTTAATTATGGTTTCAAACCTAATTAGTCAACCTTATTACTAATTAAAATATGTGACTTAATTAGCAATTTTTATAAAATATGAAAAAAAATAATTTTTTATAATTTAAAAAATGGACTAATATATAATTAAAAAGCAGAAAATATATATTATCAAATATTTTTTAATTTAAATATGTAAAAAAAAATCACATAATATTAAAATTTAGTTTTGAAAAAAAATGTAATTTTGATATAATGATAATTTTATTATTTATGGATATTTTATATTATATCATATCATTATCTGATGCGCATCAAATATCGGATAGGATAATAGCTTATCATACTTATATCTTATTTTATTTTTATCCCGCGCTTATATTCTATCCATTTTGATATTATCTCGATCGTCAACGAGCGGTAAATGTATTGTTGTTGTTGGGCTTGTTGGTAAGCTTGTAAGTGATTGAACAAGTAAAGTAGGTGATTTCATTTTTACCGAAAATACGGTAATTGGTGATTAGTAAATTGTAATAACAATATTATTAAACTAATAAAAGGGGCTATTGGAGTGGAAATGCGGGCGGAGAGAGTGAGAGGGGAGAGAGGGAGTAGGGGGAATGGGTTGCAACAGCATAAGCATGAATATGGCAGCGCCATGGATGGGTTTGGGCAGTGGCGGCAGTCCTATTAAGAAGACGTCGGGCCATGTTTCTGTTTCTTTGGGGTCGTCTTCTTCTTCTTCTTCTTCTTCCGCCTTTACCCGATCCCCTTTCCCTCTCAACTCTACCATTTCTTCTTCTTCTATCTCTATGCCTATGCCTGTGGTATGGTATCTATCCCCTTATCAATCATATCTATCTTCTCTTTTGTTAATTAATTAATTAATTAATTAATTGAGTATGTATGTATGTATTGTATTGTATTGTATTGTATGCAGATTGTGAGAGCAGTTGAGAAGGCGGAGGAGGAGCGGCTCCACATTATGATCTCTGGGGCTCCCGCTTCTGGTAAAGGAACCCAATGCCAACTCATCACCAACAAAGTAATTCAATTCAATTCAATTCTAATCAAATTATTATTAATTAAGCTTAAGCTTATTAGGGATTCATTCTTTTTAAATTAATTGAACTCCTGAATTAAATTTGACACAGTACGGCTTGGTGCATGTTGCTGCTGGAGATTTACTGAGGGCTGAAATTTGCACTGGAAGTCCAAACGGGAAGCGAGCTAAAGAATACATGGAAAAGGGTGAATTGGTCCCTGATGAAATTGTTGTCAATATGGTGAAGGACCGTCTCTCCCAACCTGATTCCATTCACCATGGTTGGCTTCTCGATGGATATCCCAGGAGCTTATCACAAGCTACTGCTCTCTCCCATTTTGGCTTCCAACCTCATCTTTTTATTCTTCTTGACGTCTCTGAAGATATTCTTGTCGACAGAGTAGTTGGACGCAGATTAGATCCTCTTACTGGAAACATTTATCACTTGAAGTATTCTCCTCCACAGACTCCCGAAATTGCAGCAAGGCTTACCCAACGTTTTGATGATACTGAAGAAAAGGCATCAATCCATATCTCATTTATAATACTCCCTTCTTTCTCTAAATATCTCATTTCAGTGAGACTCAATGTTTCTATTGTTTGCTCTTGACTTAGGTAAAGTTGCGATTGAACACCCATCATCAAAATGTGGAGGCAATCCTTTCCATGTATCAAGATATAACCGTTAAGGTATATATGCTTTATAGCCTCCCTCTCTCTCTCGAAGTTAATGACTTATTAGTTAATGAAGCAATTACCAAACTATCATGTGCCAACACAGTATAAAGCATGGATATCCACCCTCTAAGGAAGGGTGTTCATACCTTCTTCTTGTGTAAGCAATAATATAACTGCTTTAGGCTTCATGGTTGTGTTTCTTCAAGTCTTACTAGCAGTTTGTTTGGTGTTCTATAAGATCCCCTAATGCAAAAATTAAACATATAGGAAAAATATAGTTGGGCAGGTTCTGCTCCATATATTTGGGTGAACCCCAGCTAAGGTTCTTTTGCTGTCTTCAGATTAATGGAAATGTCTCCAAGGAGGAAGTATTTGCCCAAATTGATAGTGTGTTGACAAGTCTTTTGGAGCAAAGGAAGGCTGCTTCAGGATCTGTGGCAGCATAAAAAAAGAGCATCTTTTCACATTTTGATCTAGCATGGCGCCTTGATGGAGGTAATGGATTTTAAGCAGTATTTATTTATTTATTGAGTTGAAAGAAAGAGCCTTCATGCAAACTAAGCTTCATTTTCTCGTGAAGATTGATCCGTTGAATTTGTCTCATGGCTTTACATCCCTTGTTAAATGCAATGTGATTGGCTTGAACCTTGCATGAGGACCTGTGATAGTAAAGTGTGCAGTATAGTTTACAAATTCATTTTATTACTTTTAGAATCGTATTTATGAAATTACTAGCTTGTAAATGGAAGATTTAGTGAATTATTGTTTGTTGGTTCCTGTTACTGTTAGGTCGGTATGTTGTGTTCTTTACCATTTTCTGTATATTAATTGATGATTGAAGATCATGTATTCGATCTACCAACAGAAAAAAAAAAAAGTCATCTATTGCTTTTGGTACAGTGATCTATTCTATGTTCTTGTTATATAATTTACTTTGATATAGTAACCGTATCTTGATATGAAGAACTTAACATATGAACTGTGAATAGTAATAATGTCGGGTGAGCCGCAGGTTAAACAAGTTGGGTTGAAACTAATTCTTGTTTTTGCCAGCCAGAAAAACCCCAACCCAACCCGTCTAGAACCGTTGGCTCATGGGTTGTAACTCACTTTGGCACCTCTATTTTTTTTTTATCTTTTGAAGTAAATGTAAATGGAATTATAATAGATGACTTTTATTTAAGAATAATTATATTTCATAAATTATAACCACTATCTAGGTGTAAGCTGAACTCAACTTCTATTATAAAATATCTATTTTGGATAAATTCTATTAAATATGTTAAATTTGTTTTAAACATCCATTCCTTTTAACTGAAACCTTCAAACATATAACTGATTTCGCGGGTTTGGATTCTCTCTGGCAAACTTGTCTACAACCTCTCTCCAACAAACAATCTCAACCATCCATTAAATCCAACAGTTGACGAAACTTTCGGTTCTGGCATGCCATGGAACAGCACCATTTAGAGTACACATTAGTCTATCATATTGTCATATTGTATGTAACCGCGCCATTTAGAGTACATATTAGTCTATCATGTTGTATGGAACAGCATTTAGAAGCACCATTTAGTCTACATATTAGCACCATTTAAGAGCACCATTTTCGGTTCTGGCATGCTATCGAACAGCACCGTTCCTTGTACATATTGTGATAACCATTTAAAGTAGTATCTTGGTAGGATTGTTGTTCTAAAAAATCTGCAATCAGGAAGAAAAACAATTATGCCCCAATCTTCGGTGACATTGCAGTTGGAACCTAGAATACAACTGAAGCTAACAAAAGGGACAAATCTTTCTCCAAGTAGAACAATTAGCCTTTGTGGCCAACAAAAAATGAAACTAAACCCTGATAAATGAACAACAAAACCAACACACACAAAAAATGCATAACAGAGAGGAAAGTGAGGAGGAGGAGTGAACTTGAAGGCAGTGAGAACAGAGGGGGCAGGCAGTGTGCTTTTCGTGAACAGTGCTGCGGCAGGCAGTGTCGGCTTGCGCTGGCAGTAGGTGTCGGCTCGCACTTGCAGTAGGTGTCAGCTTGCATTGACAGGCGGTGACATGCCCTGAAGCTGCGGCAGCGGAGAAGGGAGAGAGAGAGTGACATAGGTAGTGATGATGGCGAGAGGGGAGACGGAGTGACAACGATAGTGATGGCTTGCCATGGTGAGGGATGAGTGGCCGCCGGAGTGAGAAGATTGAGGGTTTTTTTTTTTGGGTTTTGATATTTTTTTATGTTTTATGTTGGCTTTTTGGATCGATGGATTTAATGGATGATTGAGATTGTTTGGTGGAGAGGGGCCATAGGCAAGTTTGTTGGAGAGAATCCAAACCAGTATCTCACACGGGTGGTTACCTCTATGGTAACCTCTTCTGTCACGCTATATGTATATTTACATACCGGGTATCTCACGACAACTTGCTATTTTTGCTCGTAGTTCTATTTTTTAATTGCGTTCGCACCAAATTATTCAAACCTTTAGTATATTATGTGTTTGGCCGATTCCCAACAACTAGAATGAAGGAGAACGGCTATAGAAGGAGAACGAAGAAGACCAACTATGGAAGGAAAATGAAGGAGAACAACTATGAAGATGAAAGAAAAAGAAATGAAATCTAAAAAAGTAAGGATATTAGTGGCCATTTTGTAAAATTTGAGGGAAAAAATTTGTCAAAAAAATTATGAAGTGATAATTGAAAGTTTCTCTTTCGGCTTTGGTATATACATTTTTGTCACAAGCTTTTCTCACAAGCTAGAAAACTCAGCTTCTTCTAAAACCGTTTTTTTAAAAAGTAAATTTTTATGAAGTCTAACCGAATAAGTATTAAAATGTCAAAAATGATTTTTTTTAAGGTATTTAATTTTTTTAGAAAGTCTTAAAACAAACAAGCTCTAAAATCTGTGGGGGAGTGATCAGAGTAGTTAAGAATTTTTAGGTTGAAAATAGCATATACTTTCCACTTACTTCAACAAATTATTGTCGAAATCTTCAAAATGGAGAATAGATCTAGATGGAGTGTATTGTTGATAAATCTTTGACTTTGTGGACAAGACAAAATTGCGCGCACCTCTCTCTACTCGGTCTCGAAGTATTAGGTATCAGTAGTAGTTCTACCGATATAATAAGACTTTGCTTTCTGAATAACTAGCAAATATCCCGGGTTTTTTTATACTATTATCTATTAATAAATAAATATTTTCATCTTTATATAAATTAAAACTTAACATTCTTATTAATAAAAAAAAAATTAAAACTTAACATGGAACACATATAACATGTTATAAAATTCAATTGTTTGATTTATTAATATTTAATTTTTAAAATGGTTACATTAAAAGTTATAAAATTTATAGCATTACTTTTTAAAAGGTAACAATTTGATAAAGATAAGATAGCAAATAATTAGTATTTGAATTAATTTTAAAAAGGTAGTAATTTGAATAAAATGTGATCGCAAATATTTAATATTTGAATTAATTTTTTTTAGGATGAGAGAGATTGTAGGAAATGACTCACGTTCAAAAGTGAAGACTCTAATTTAACATATAAGAGTTGATTTTAGTTTAATTACTCTATTGTTTCTTGAATTTTTTGAGGAAATTCAAATAAGTCTTTAAACTAAAAAAAGATTTTGAGTCCTTAGACTTATAAATATTTGTAATTGAGTCCTTTATACACATTTTTGTTAGGATTTCATTAAGTTTCCATTAGAGTTTCCTTATAAGTGATTCATTCATTTGTGCATTTATTGATTGCCCTACAAGTTTTGTCAAGCGAAGTTGGAAGTAGCAATATTAGTTAATTTTTTTTGAGTATAAAACGATAAAAGTTATTATTATATTGAGAGCTTTGGAAGAAAATAACATCTTCATGAAGATCCTAATTAGGTTGCGTTTGGATAAACAATTTAATTAAACGTTTATTCAATAAATATTTATCACATAAGAGCTTATATCATAAGAGCTTAAAAGAAGGAAAAGAGTTTGCTATGATTCCAAGAGGGGAACTCCAGCATAATTCCCACATAAGTTATTTTCCTTTTGCATCAACTTATTAAGCTAAAAACAACTTATCAAAAAAAAAATTGTTTTTATAAGTTTTTTCAAATGCATGTGTTAAGTGCTTATATCTAGGGATGACAAAGTGGGTTGTGACCCGCGGGTCAACCCGTCAGAATTTGACGGGGTGGGTTGGGGTTCTCAACCCACCAACCCACTTTGACCCGTCCCGCTTGATGGCGGGGCGGGTTGACCCGCCAACCCGTCATATTAAAAAATAATTTTTTTATTAATTTATTAATTATTTAATATTATTTAATTCAATTTAATTGTTACTTGGAATTATTTCATATTACAAAAATAATGTCTTGACTTTTGTAACATAAATTGTATGTTATAAGATAAGATTATTTCAATTTTTTAATAATAATTTAAGAAATGATATGAAGATTGCCCAAAAAAAAGAAATATTATATGATTTTTTGTTAATTTTGTTATTTTTATAGCGGGTCAACCCACCAACCCACGAACCCAAATTATGCTTTTATGTGTTTGGCGGGCCAACCTGCCAACCCACCATTAGGCGGGGTGGGTTGGGGGATTCAACCCATATGTTTAAAATGGGTTGGCTCGTCTCGCCCCGTTTTGGGCGGGTTAATGACGGGACGGGACGGGTTTGACCCACTTTGTCATCCCTACTTATATCATAAGATACGCCCAAATAACTTTAAATAAACTCTTCCAAACGTTTAATCAAAACTAAGCAAGCTCGATTTATATTCTTTGGGCCACCAACCCATCTTCTAGCCTCACGTGCCTCCCTTTACTCTCATCTCCTTTTATCCCAGTTTATAAATAGTGATCCTACTTCCATAGCTCCATTGCAGTTACAAATAATTGTCGCATTTGAGTTTAATAAAAGTTGTAATATTTTTCATGAAAAAAGTTGTTATATTTAAATACTAAATAAAAATAATTGCAAACTGCTATGAACATAATTTTTATTAGGCTAAAATTTTATTTTTTGTTCTTTAAATTTGACTAAAAATTTTATTTAGTCTCAAATGTTTTTTTTTTTTCAATTTTATCTTAAACGTTATTAACAACATGTTTGGGTAAACAATTTCAATAAGCACTTTGAAGGTTATAAGTTATGTATAATAAGTCTAAATAAGCTCTCTTTGAACTCTTCAAAATGATCAATAAATTGTTTTAATGCATTTTTTTACAAAGGGTTTCAATTTAACTGATTAAAAGAGATGTCTTGATCCATGTGATCAATTTCGGACTCACACAAACAAGAACATGTTATAGTCTTGTAAATCTCGCCTTACTTAACTGGGTTAGCGTAAGTAGGTGACATTGATATGGTACCCTTTTTTAAAATCTTCAATAATGATGTATATGTTTTCTGAGTTATTATTTACTGAGAATGCTAATATGTGACTTTTGGTTAAGGAATTAATAAAAGTAAGTTTTCATTGGGAATATATGTATTTAACGGATTGAAATGTGATGAACTTAATTTTTTAATAAAAATTTACTCTTATTTAATGAAGAATGCTAACGAGTGTCCTAAGGATATTGGTTAAGGGATAAAGAAAAGAAAGCTTTTATTGGGAATTAGTGTATTTAATATTTGAAGAAATGTTATACTTAATTTTTCAACAAGAACTTGTTTTTTTAGATTTTCTTAATAAGTATGTTTAGACACTCGTTTGTATAACCCTCATTTAATAACCTATTTAAATCAGGAGGTGTGGTTGAACTTTTGATTGACTTTTACTTTTTATATCGATTTGCTAGTGAAATGACCGAGTTATATACTTTTGGAAATTATTATTGAACCTGAGGACCAGTACTAATGTCTGAGTCTGACTACATACATATATGTAGGACTTAGTCTTTTGGGTCGTAAGTCCTTACAAAGTAACAATATTTCTCAATCAATTCTCAAACCGCGTTTATTATCTCTTGCTTTTGGCCTTCTCATAAAATCCAATCCTCATCTCACCACAATCTCTAATCCAATTTTCCCTCTCTCCCACCATGAAATTATTGAATAATTCTAATCATTTCTATGGCTTTTCTCCTTAACCATTCCTTGTGCTACCTCTTGATTTCCTTGCACTTCCTCTGTTCTCTTCAAATCATAAATTCACTTTCAACTATTTCAATTTCTGAAACTTCCAACCAAACATTTATTTGTGCCTTACAACATCCAAACCAACAAGGACAGTCAAATCTTAACTGTACTACCTTTCCTCCACCACTTATTGGACTTGAACTGAATCCCAATATTTCCTATTCCCAGATTGTGGGTGGCAAAGGGTTTCTATGTGCATTAAGGTCACCATCTTCTTCTACTTCCATCATGGGCTGTTGGAGATTCTCTACCAATGCTACTAATGTTCCCTATAAGCGTATCTACCGTGGACCTGTCATAGAAAATATTGATGCTGGGAACTCCCATGTTTGTGGCCTTGTAAACGGGAACCTTGAGTGTTGGCAATGGCCTGGCTTCAATTCAAGCATGGGCAGGAACATGTCAAGCATTGCCGTTGGTGTGAACTTCGTATGTGGCTTATCAGCAACCGGGAAGGTTACATGCAGTGGGAATAATAATAGAGTGGTTGGGCATGAGCCTAGTGGAAATTATACTGTTATTGCAGCTGGGCTTTGGCATGCTTGTGCAATCTCTCGTTACGGTACCTTGGATTGCTGGGGAGACGTGGACATGATGGATGATGACAAACCACAAGGGAGGTTCATTTCTTTGGCCTTGGGAGAGAATCGAAGTTGTGCACTTAGGGAGAATGGAACAGTTGCTTGTTGGGGGTCAAATAATTTCACCCTGCCACACAGGTTGCAAGGCACTTTTTTTGAAGCAATTGTTGCAAAGAGCAGCGTTTTCTGTGGAGTTGTGTCTTCTAATTATTCTTTGCTTTGTTGGGGTACTGAAATTTTTGAGTCAAATACCAAGGTGTTTGATGATGTCCTCCCAGGACCATGTAGGAATGAGAATCAATGCCCTTGCGGGCCCTTGTCAGATGCTGCCAAACTCTGTGACTCTCCACGCATCATTTGCAAGCTTTGTCCGCCAGCAGTTGAATCTCCATTGCTGCAGTCGCAGCCACCACCATGGAGTAGTCCTAGTCCACCCCCTACTGCAGAAAGTGGTTGGAGCAACAAAATGGTGGCATTTCTAGTGGTTGGATGTGTTGGTTGTAGTTCCTTGTTGCTAGTCTTGGCCTTCTTCCTTTACAGGTACTGCAAATGCAGAGGATGCCGTGTCCATGACTCTGGCCGATTGGACGAGTCCGGGACCTCACCAAGAGAACCAGAAGCTCAAGCTGTCGCAGCAGTTCTAGAGAAGCGATTGAGTCATATCATTAGCATGGGAAATGGGAGGCATTTGGAGGAATATTCTTTGCAAGTGCTGCTAGAAGCCACTAACAACTTCTCACAGGAGAAAAAAATTGGGACGGGTAGCTTTGGTTCAGTGTATCATGCCACACTGGAACATGGGAAGGAAGTTGCCATAAAAAGAGCCGAGTTTTCGTCCACCTCTCCATCCTATGCAGTCTTGAGTGCCACCAAACGGAAAGAAGACAAAGACAATGCCTTTGTCAATGAGCTTGAATCTCTATCAAGACTCCACCATAAGAACCTGGTCCGGTTATTGGGTTTCTATGAAGACTTGAATGAACGCATTTTAGTGTATGAGTATATGAAGAATGGGAGCCTAAATGATCATCTCCATAAGCACAGGCTCCAAAGTTCAGCTGTGGTGTCATGGCCTGATCGCATCAAGGTAGCTGTGGATGCAGCCAGAGGCATAGAGTACCTCCACCAGTACGCCACTCCACCAATCATTCATCGTGATATCAAGTCATCCAACATATTATTGGATGCCAAGTGGACTGCCAAAGTGTCTGATTTTGGATTATCACTCATGGGTCCTGAAGATGAGAACTCTCACCTTTCACTCCTAGCAGCTGGCACGGTTGGGTACATGGACCCTGAGTACTATAGGCTTCAACACTTGACCACAAAGAGTGATGTGTACAGCTTTGGTGTGGTTTTGCTAGAAATGTTATCTGGACACAAAGCCATCCATAAAAACGAGAATGGGGTGCCAAGAAATGTGGTAGACTTTGTGGTACCCTTTATTGTTCAAGATGAAATTCACAGGGTGTTGGACCCAAGAGTGCCACCCCCAACACCATATGAGATAGAGGCCGTGGCGTTTGTGGGTTATTTGGCAGCAGATTGTGTTAGTCTAGAAGGTCGAGATAGGCCAACCATGAGTCACGTTGTAAATAGATTGGAAACAGCATTGGCTGCGTGTTTAGCCCAACCAACAGTACTATCAAGGTCCACCACGACTGCTTCTTAATTTAGACTAGTTCAATTCACCACCTAATTAATTTCCCTTTCGCTGCCCTTACGCTTAATATTAGTAGTGCGTTGCCCCTACACTCCATTCCCCATACCTTACGCTCCCTGAATTCTGAAACAGTCCACTTTTGTAGATTATACCATTTTTCTTTTTCCTTTTTTTGTTAATATTTTTTTAAAGTAATTTCATTGTCACATGAGACGAGACAAGTTACGGTCCAATTTTTGTTTGGTTTTGAATTAGTCGAGACCGAAAGGTGTATGATACGTTGATAATGAATCAGTTATTATTAATTTCAATGTGCTTTACATGCAAACCACACGATTAGGTGATTGTATGATTTCTTTCTTCACGAGACAAAATCAAATAGGTGGAAATTTTTGAAAAAGGAATCCGGCAGAATCATAAGATTAAGATCCGTAACTCTGTAATAAACCAAATTATTATATGTTCCACTCAATCTTACCAACCAAATTAATCACTACTATGCTATTATTTAAACACTACTATAATAGACTTTGTTACATTTAACGTTGACATAGTGTATGTTCAGACCGTTTTCATTTATCTTAACAGTTTTACGTCATGGAAGTTTGAAACCACCGACATGCAGGTGGTTTTGGAGAGTAGTAAATGGGAAACAATAGCAAAATGTTCAAGTTTCAAAGTTCATGACAAAAGCTTGCACCAGAAAAGAAACAATGTAAAAAATACCCTTGAAATGGTCTATGATTCTCCGATTCCTCAAACACAACGACTTGTACAACTGTAACGTACATCGCCAAACCTCTGCACTGCAACCTCCTTCTCTCTCGATCCCTTCCCAAAGTGTTCGACGAAACTCCCCAGAAAGGGTCCACCCCTTGGAGCTCCATTATCTTGTGCCATTTTGGGTTTCGATGTTTGTTGCATAGCTTTGTTTTGAAAAATGGGTATGATTCCGATGTGTTTCTGGGAAGCTCCATGGTTGACGAGTTGCATTCAGGGCTTGCGGTGGGTCCGGCCACGAGTCCATTTGCTCTGGCTAGCTTGCGATGGTTCTGGTTCTGGTTCTGGTTCTGGACTGGTTTATGGAGGTTGGTGCAGGCAGATAAACCCAAGTTTATTGAATCCGTTCTTATTTCTTAGCACATCTACTTTATTTAGTTCTTTATGCCTTGGACTTGTGTGCCTATAGTTCCCCTCTGAGCTGCTTTTTTTCTGATTCAATTACTCAGTGACAGATTTAACACAATCTTTCTTCTTGGATTACTGTAACAGTACTCCCACAGTATGTAAGAAGGTACCTTTCCATGCACAGAGCATCACGTTGCATTTAGCCGTTGGTCCTACGGGATTCAAATTGGACAGCACACGATTGCTACTATATTGGGTGGGGAATAGGAAATATAAAACTACTATAGTAAGTCTATAACTAACGTTTCTGTGGTTTTAATTTATGAGTCTGATATTCAGTTATTCACAGTACCTTCTGACAAAATATCCAATAAAGTTTTGAGGGGAAACAAATCAACAAAGTTTGATCTTCAAAGACACATGTTTATTGCAGTCCTTCATAAAAGTAAGCAGATGAATAATTGCTTCATGCTATATGCCTGTATCCATTTGATACATGTTTTAATAAAATATCAATTATCTTAAGCTTCACATGATACCCATCGTTCTGAATGCCTGCAATGTGTTTTGTGTTTATCAATATGTTCTTTAGAATTTCATTTGCACTTCACAGTTTCCACATAGTTAGGCCAACCTGATATCTCTGTTTGTAATTTTATATAATATGCAGAGAAATCTACAGCATATGATGAAATCAACTTGTTCACACAAATTGTTTGAAGCAACAATTTAATCTTATTTCTTCAACCCCCTTGTTCAGGAACTGTTGACTTGATTTCAGAACTTATTGTAGGGATAGAAAATTTTAACTAAATATCAGCACCATCCTTTTTTTTTTTTTGGCTTTACTAGCATCATCCTTGTTCATACATATTTTTTGTTCACTTCTTTCACTTTCGGTGCACTAAACTACTTATCAGGATTAATCCCTTTTTCTTTCTTGTTTAAAGAAACAATAATTTATTGGGAGAGGAGCGAAAATTGGAAATTTGTTGTGCAGATGGTGTCTTTTCCCTGGTAGTCTAGCTAGCATCACCCATTTTTTCTGATTATTTGTATATTGGTGATCTTTTGTTGCTTACTAGATTTCATTTTTCAATTGTCTGTCTTCCCATCCAATTAATAAGGGTAGAGTAAAGAAGTGAACTTTTATTTTTCCTAGTTATCATTTCCCTTTTTTCTGGTAAGATGAAAGTATCTGAATGTCCGAGTTAAGTGGCACAAGTCATTGGGGATAACTTTTTGTCTCTGTAATGTTTCCAGGTTATAGATTTTATTCACAAAAGATTGTATAACCTGTTGTTGTTGCCAGTAATGACTAGTTTAATCTTTTCACTAGAATTTTTCCACTATTATTGTGGGAGAGATAAGAATGAGAGAATGTGGATGTTGAGAGCTTAAATTATGCAAGTTACTACTCACCTCTCACTCTTTTGAATCAGGTGTATAGATTAAAGAGTATTCCATTACGCTTATATCCCAACTATTTGGCCTTCACTAACATGTCGTTCAGCATCAGCCTTGATCGGACTAATGTAAGTTGCCTTATCCTAAAATTACCCGTGTTATGTACATAGCATGGTGTACATATTGTTTATGCATTTTTAGCTTCATAATGAGCCATTTGGCACCTGTGATAGTGCAAAGATGCACATGCACACTCACACACTCAACTTACAGTATCGAAAAAGTATAGAAGAATAAGAGAAAGAGGATTAAGAGAATTGTAGAGGGAAAGAATTATTTTCTGAATATTGCATTTGACTTACTTTTTTATTCATCAATCATGAGTCTTTATAGACTTAAACTTGAGCTAACTAAAGTTAGTTAATGCCTAACTAACTAACTAACAGCTTGCAGCTGTGAAACTGAATTAACAAACTCTTTCAACATACCCCCTATAATTCAGTTTTCCTAATCAAGCATGATATGCAAAAGTGCATCACTATAAAGTCCAACATCCCAACTAGGTTGGCACCTTGGACTTTACCATTCATTTGCAGCATATCACTCTTTAGTTGATTCTAAAAGTGATACAACACCTAGCTTATTCCTCAACACTTTGAATCTGTCAGTCTTCAAAGGTTTGGTGAGTATATCTGCAATCTGGTCCTCTGACATGCAGTATACTAGCTCAAGTTTCTCCTTATTCACTTGATCCCTTAGGAAGTGAAATCTTGTTTCTATATGCTTGCTTTGACCATGCCCTACTGGATTCTTAGCCAGGCTTATTGCTGACTTGTTATCTATGTTCAGTTTCATTGGAGTAGATCCTATCAGTTTCAATTCCTGCAGTAAGGTTGTGAGCCACAATGCTTGACATGCTCCAATTGAAGCTGCTACATATTTTGCTTCACATGAGGATAATGCAACAATGTTCTGTTTTTTTGAGCACCATGAAACTGAGACATCATTACACATGAACACATGGCCACTTGTACTCTTTCTATCCTCCTTATCACCACACCAGTCAGAGTCTGTATAATCAACTAGTTTTGCATTTCTAGTTTTCAATTCATTAGAAAATAACAAGCCAAACTCTAGAGTACCTTTAATGTACCTCAGTATTCTCTTAGCTGCTGCATTTAAACGTTCGAGCCTGCAGGGCTTGAGTAGAGGATCTTTCAGCATTTCTTTCATTCATTCTCAGTTCATGTGCCTCCAGCGAGGCTTGCTGGTCTTCAACCTTCATTGATTCAAGGTTCTTTGATTCCTCTATTGCTACAATGATATGATCAAACCTTGGGGTCAAGGTTCTCATTACCTTTGCAGCAATCATCTGATTTGTCATGCTCTCACCACAACCTTTCATCTGATTTGTGAGAGATGTCAGACGAGTTAAGTAGGCAGCAATGCTTTCTTGATCATTCATTCCCATTAGCTCATACTGCCTTCTTAGAGTCTGCAGTTTTACTTTCTTTAATTTGTCAGCTCCTGCATAGGACTTTGCAAGACAGTCCCATGCTTCCTTTGCAGAAGTTGCCGATGCTATCTTTTCCCAATTATCAGGATCTATGCATTGGTGAATGATGAACAAAGCTTTACAGTCTTTTTTCTTTACCTCATGATGAGCAGCTTTCTGAGCTTCCGTGGGATTCTTCACCAATTCTGATATGCCATCAGACACGATTTCCAGTACATCTTAATACCCAAAAATTACTTTCATTTGGGCACTCCACCTATCATAATTCTTGCCATTCAACACGGGCAAGGTGGCTGGGAAGTTCCCATTGGAAGCGGCCATGATCTTGATCTCCCAAGATCTCAAACAAAGCTTTGGATACCACTGATAGTGCAAAGATGCACATGCACATGCACACTCACACACTCAACTTACAGTATCGAAAAAGTATAGAAGAATAAGAGAAAGAGGATTAAGAGAATTGTAGAGGGAAAGAATTATTTTCTGAATATTGCATTTGACTTACTTTTTTATTCATCAATCATGAGTCTTTATAGACTTACACTTGAGCTAACTAAAGTTAGTTAATGCCTAACAAACTAACTAACAGCTTGCAGGGTTTAACAACTTTCTCTAGAATAGCTAGTTACAACAAAATCACTTATGAAACTGAATTAACAAACTCTTTCAACAACCTGCACTCTTGGATACCTCAGCATCACTAGGTCGAGCACCCTGTGCTTGGTTGTGTTAGAACATGCAATGGCAGCAGAACCATAAAACATAGAAACCATAAACAGAGGAGAGGAAAAGGGGAGAACAGGGCAATTTCGTTTTCTCCAATAATACCATACATATTTTCATGTTTCATTCATATTTATATGAAATACATAGTCAAAATCACAGCCCATACTATGCTGTCATGACAGGACATATACCCACTGTCATTAGGTAGATAACCATTCCTCTATACTGAAATATTACCAACTAAAGTAAACAAAATAATTACACCCATTAGCAAAGAAGTATTTATGAAAAGTTTTACAGGGCATTACTCTAACACTCCTCCTTAAAACTTTTCTTAAAGACTCCCAGCTTGCTTCTTAGCTCATTAAACTTAGCACATGGAAGTGCCTTAGTAAGAATGTCTGCCAATTGCTCTTCAGACCTGCAATGCATCAACTGAACATCTCCATTCTGCTCCGCTTCTCTTATGGCATGAAATTTGACATTGATATGCTTTGTTCTCCCATGCTGAATTGGATTCTTAGCAATAGATATGGCTGATTTGTTGTCACACCATAGCACAGTAGGTTCCATTTTTACTTGATTACAATCAATCAGTACCTTTCTAATCCAAATAGCTTGATTCGAAGCAGCTGCTGCTGCAATATACTCAGCTTCAGCTGAGGATTGAGCAACTACCTCTTGCTTTTTGGAGTTCCATGAAAACACTCCACTGCCAAGTGAAAAAACATACCCAGTTGTGCTTTTAGAGTCATCAATAGATCCAGCCCAATCACTGTCAACAAAGCCTTCAAGTTTCCCATCACTTTTGCAGTACCAAATGCCAAAATCAGCAGTACCTTTAAGGTATCTCAGCACTCTTTTGCCTACACCAAAATGTGTTAAGCTTGGTGAATACATGAACCTTGAAAGCAAGCTAGCAGAAAACATCAAATCTGGTCTAGTTGCTGTCAAATAAAGAAGGCAGCCAACTAAACTTCTGTACTGAGTTGTATCTGCCTTTGCATCACCATCAGCCTTGGAGAGCTTTTCATTTATAGCAAGAGGAGTTGAAACTGAATTGCAACTCTCCATTTTGAATTTTTTTAGCAAATCGTTGGCATACTTTCTCTGTGAGAGAAAGATTCCATTATCAAGTTGCTGTACTTCCATTCCCAAAAAATACCTCATCACTCCAAGGTCTGTCATTTCGAAAAACTGCAGCATGCTTCTTTTAAATTTGCCAATTTCATCAATATCATCACCAGTAACCAGCAAATCATCTACATAAAGTGAAACTATAAGTTTCTTCCCATTGCTACAATTTTTTACATAAAGAGTAGGCTCATTTGGACTTCTCCTAAAATCATTTTGCAGAAAGTGTGAGTCAATTCTACTGTACCAAGCTCTTGGAGCCTGTTTCAGCCCATACAAGGCTTTATGAAGCCTATAAACTTTGTCTTCATGGCCTGCAACAATAAAACCAGCAGGTTGTTCAACATAAATTTCTTCCTGCAAAACTCCGTTTAAAAAGGCTGATTTAACATCCAAGTGAAAGATTTTCCATCCATATTGAGCTGACAGGGCAACAATTAATCTAATTGTTTCATGCCTAGCAACTGGTGCAAATGTATCACCATAATCAACTCCAGCCATTTGAGAATACCCTTTCACCACAAGTCTAGCCTTGTGCTTATGAATGGAACCATCAAGATTTAACTTTGTTCTATAAACCCATTTGACACCAATCACATGCTTGTTCTTGGGCCTTGAAGTGAGTTCCCAAGTACTATTTTTGTTGATCATAGTCAGCTCCTCCTTCATTGCATCATTCCATTCTGTTAGCTTTGAAGCCTCTTCAAAACAAGTAGGCTCATTCATCACAAAGTTGCATTTTTCATAAATTTCAGCCAAGGACTTGGTCTTTAGCACTGGAGAATCAGATTCAGCTATCTCACTTTCATTTTCATTTGTAGCTTGCTTCTGTTTATTAATTGTATCGGGAGTGGTTGTTTGCTGTACAGAATTTATACTTCTCTTAACTTGATTATTTTCCCAATCCCAATATGCATTCTCATCAACTTGAATATCCCTGCTGATGACAATTTGTTTTGACTTCATATTGTACACTCTATAACCTTTGGAGCTTGCAGCATAGCCCAAAAAAATCCCCATTTCAGCTTTGTCATCCAGTTTGGATCTTTTAGATGCTGCAACATGAATATAGCATATTGATCCAAAAATCTTCAAGTGTTTGGCAGAGGGCTTCACTCCTATCCAAGTTTCAATAGGTGTTTTCCCTTGAACAGCTCTTGTTGGCAGCCTATTCAAGAGATATACTGCTGTATAAACAGCTTCAGCCCAGAAGCTTTTTGGTAGTTTTTTTTCTGCAATTAAGCATCTTGCCATCTCCATAACCGTTCTGTTTTTTCTCTCTGAAACTCCATTCTGCTCAGGAGTGTAGCTAACTGTCAATTGATGAACAATCCCCATATCTTCACAAAACATATTAAATTCATTGGAGGTATACTCCTTCCCATTGTCTGATCTCAACATTTTAATCTTGCAGCCACTTTGAGACTCCACCATAGCTCTAAACTTTTTAAAGACATTAAAAGTTTGAGCTTTGCTTGACAAAAAATATATCCATGTCATTCTAGTCAGATCATCAATAAACAATATAAAGTATTTGTTCTGGCTTAGAGAAGGGACACTCATAGGACCACACAAGTCAGTATGAATAAGCTCCAATTTGTTCTTTGCCCATGTGACATTTGCTGATGAAAAAAACTTTCTATGCATTTTCCCAAGTTGACAAGCATCACATAAATCATCAATACAACTTATTGCAGGCATGTCTCTAACCATATCATGGGATTGCAGGAATTTCAATGCATTCATGTTGAAATGACCATACCTCTTATGCCATAGTGTAGAATCATCATGTTTTGAAACAAGTGCTGATTGATTCACTTGATTAAAACTGATTGGAAAACTATTGTCACACATTTCAACCTTAACAACTTCTGAATCATTAGAATCCAGTATGATGCAGCCATTATTTTTAAATGAAAGTGAGTATCCTCTCTTCATTAATTGTGCAACACTTAGCAAATTCTGATCCAAGTCAGGAATAAACAAAACATCATGAATTAACTTAGGACCTTTGCTAGTGTAAACTGAAACTGTACCTCTCCCATTAGCTTGAACAATTTCTCCATTTCCAAGCTTGACTTTGGTTCTAACAGCCTTGTCCAAAGAAGTGAAGAGTTTTGAGTCCCTTGCCATGTGGTTTGTGCACCCACTATCTACATACCATACATCCTTTGAAGCTGAAAAACATGCTTGAGCAGCCATAAACAAGTGATCTTCATTTTGGGGTTGCTCATCAGAGAAGTTGACTTGATGTGTAGGTTGTGGTTGAGATTGGTTTTGCTTAAATCTACAAAACTTTTCTCTATGTCCCCACTTTTTGCAATGGTTACACTGAATTTGAGGCTTCCCCTTATACCAACAATCTTTTGTCATGTGGTTTGTTCTTTTGCAAGTTAAACAAGGAGGAAACTTGTCCTTTGCTGTAAATTCACTTGAACTCCCATCCACCTTACTTTTTCCTTTTTGATCACCCCATTTTTTATAATTTTGCTTCTTTTGATCCTTCTGACCAGGTTGCTTCCCCTTGTGTCTAGCTTGAAATGCACCTTCAGTTACATCATCCATTCTCATAGAAATTCTTTGTTCTTGAGCTTGCAATTTACTGACCATCTCAGAAATAGTTAGTTTCTTGAGATCACATGACTCTTCAATGGCAGCAACTTTAGCTTCAAATTTTTCTGGTAGGCTGATCAGCATCTTTTCTACTACCTTGCTGTCTTGCACAGCCTCACCATACAACCTCATTTGGTTCACCAAGTGGGACAGCTTTGAGGTGTAGTCCTTCACAGATTCATTTTCCTTCATTTTTAGCATTTCAAACTCTCTTTTTAGAGTCAATAGCTTGATTGACCTTACCCTTTCATCACCTGCATACCTTTCATTCAGTTCATCCCATATTTGCTTGGCTGTTTCCAGATGCATAATACTTGTAAACACATCATCTGTTAAGGCTGAGTGCAAACAGCTAACAGCTTTCTCCCTCTTCAACGTCTCCTCTTCATGTTGCTTCATTTGAGCTATTGTGGGGTTAGCTCTCAATGGTGGAACTTGCTTGTCTTCATCAACATACTCCCATAAGCCAAAAGACTTCAAGCATGATCTCATTTTGACCACCCATATGTGATAATTTTCCCCAGAAAATTGAGGAACAGCAAAGACAGCATTGCTCCCTGAAGCCATTTGATCACTTATGAGTATTTAAACTTTCAATTTTACTTGATTCAGACCCACAGCCTATAAGAACACAGCTCTGATACCACTGTTAGAACATGCAATGGCAGCAGAACCATAAAACATAGAAACCATAAACAGAGGAGAGGAAAAGGGGAGAACAGGGCAATTTCGTTTTCTCCAATAATACCATACATATTTTCATGTTTCATTCATATTTATATGAAATACATAGTCAAAATCACAGCCCATACTATGCTGTCATGACAGGACATATACCCACTGTCATTAGGTAGATAACCATTCCTCTATACTGAAATATTACCAACTAAAGTAAACAAAATAATTACACCCATTAGCAAAGAAGTATTTATGAAAAGTTTTACAGGGCATTACTCTAACAGGTTGGTTATAGGATTGCTGAGAGTCCAAACAATATTTTTTACAACAAATGACACTGTCTCGAGTCCAGTATTTCATTTATATGTGATTACTGTGTGCAAGAATCCTAGATACCCAAGAAAAGTAATTCTAAAACTACCTTTACACAGAAATTACATGTCTGCCATCTCAAATAGTCATTTTCTTAGTGGATATAGCCATAGGAATGCATCCTGTCTACCCGTCTCGTGTCTGCCAATGGATATGTACAGAAGCCCTCTCCTACAAAGGCCCTCATATACTTGGTCATTTTAGATGTTTCAAGAATGAAGAGTGCTAACAGATCATGTCATCTTTATAGGTGGGACGCTTGCATTGTTTAATGCCTTGGTGGGATGATGCTACTGTGGATTTTATGACCAGTGGTGGTTACGATGTTACTTCCCTAATAGGAAAGGTATATGCAGCATTACAAGTTGATGAGTGTTGTATTTGTTATACTTTCATTTTTATGGCATTTGGACTGGCTAAACCCTTTAATACAGATGAATACTTAGAATATTAATCCTCATCACACCGTCACAGATTTCCATGAAGCACCATGACTCCATGGTCTGTTTTTATTAAAGCCTACCATTATACCAGAACACAAGGTTGTCAAGAATGGGGGCGTCAAGTTCAAAATCTGCAAGAAACTCTCAAGCATATATAACTGGATATTATTGACTGCAAGAAACTCTCAAGCATAATAACTGGGGGCGTCAAGTTCAAACTCTGCAAAAACATCTGCAAGAAACTCTCAAGACTCCATGGCCTGTTTAGAGGGAGATTATTGCCTGGGCACCTATAAGCATTGTCAAAGAAACAAGAACCATATTCTTCGCTGCTATTCTTTTTCCTGAATGTAATTGTTGTAGTTTTACAAATGTATCAATTATGACTGATAGACCACATGCTGATTGGTGGCAGTGTATAGCTGTTAATAAAGTTTAATAAAAAAGAACACGATGGTTCAGACTACATCAATCGGATATGTAATTATGTGCATACATCATGACTCAAACTGAGTTTAACATACATGGTGGTGATCTGTACGGGTAGCCAAAAACAATCACGCTGCATAAATAAACCAAAATTTCCAAAAATCTTATATTAAGAAACTATTTTATCCAAGAGTATTTCATTACAAGTCTCCATAACTAAAATATAAAAAGAGCTTCAAAGTTACATGTAGTTATTAGAAAGACAGAATTTCCAATAATATCAACAACCAAAATAATTGATCTTCTTGATCCAGCCTTCATTGCAGCAGTATATCTTCTTGATCCACACTAGAAAAAACAAACCAATATTCAACATGATATCAATGAGGGGAGATAATAAGGAAATGAGAAATAACAATGGCAAATAAAAAGAATGCACCTGCTCAATACTGATTTCTAGCTAATATGTCATCCACCAACTTCTTATGATCATGATCTAACCTCATGCAATAGCCAACTGAAAAATCATCCTGACATATCATACGACCAACTTGCATCCTTTGTAGTCAGTTAATCCTTCTATATTTATCAACTCTTCACCAACTAAACTCATTTTATCATCACGATCAGATTCATCCTTGAAGCATGAAGCCAAGTTATCAATAGTAGTAGCACCTCTCTCATATATAGCACCAAATATTTCAATGTTCTCAGCCAACATTTCAACGAACGAACTTTTAGACCTATCTCTCTCTTTTTTTTACCTTTCTTACTTGACTCATTACTCTGTCCAACATTAGTAGTAGATTGGGTTTCAGTAACATTGTCATAAGTGTTCCAAGTTGAAACGTAAGATACCAAAACATTTACTCCAATAAAACAGTAAAAAGTGCTTACCAAAAAAGATAAACAGTAGAGAGAGAGAGAGAGGAGAGTAAAAGAGGAAGAGCAAGACAATATGTTTTTATATTTTAGTAAGACAATAAAGGTGCTTATCATCTGGGGAAATATGATTCAAAGGAGAGCTCGCAAGGATTTACATTATCTTTGAAAAGAAAATCACTAGAGTAAAGCCTCTCCATCCGAAGATATCAATGTGCAAGGTTAAACATCAATAAGCATTTTGACAACCGCTCTCATGGTAGGGCGCAAAGACGGAAGCTTAGTAGTGCACTTGATAGCAATCTTCAACACTTTAATCATATACTTAACGGACTCGGATGCCACTCTATCATCAAGAATGTTGAGAACACTTTCACGGTCATTGAGATGAGTCAACACCCAATAAACAATATCCTTGGCTTCTCCATAATCCTCTTCAATTGGTTCTCTGCCGGACACTAATTCTAGTAGCACCACTCCAAAGCTATAAACATCACTCTTTTCAGTGATGTCAATTGTATAAGCGAGTTCTGCAGGGAAGAGTGTAATATGTAAATTAACCATATGCTCTTACATATTCAATCATACGTATATAGGGATAATATGTCCAACAAAGAAACTCATGATGTCATATATATCGGTGTAGGGAGGAAGGAAAACTTTTAATATTTATTCACCAAATTATTAAGACTAGGTCATCTGTTAATTATAATTATACTTAAAACTGAACCTTAACTGCTATGATAAGGACTGCAATATGATTGGAACTAACACATTAATTTTTCTCAATGGCCATTATTTCATCCACAGAAATTCATCTCATCAACTAATCTTGGTAACCATTCATTGATAACGAGTACACATTTCTTGGACAGCTTCCTAACGTATAATTTGGAAGGCAACTAAAATTCTATATAAGCGACAAAAAGATGTATACAGCATATTTCACAACAACAAGTAATAACTTAACAGTGTCATACATTAGATGCTTCTGAAACATAAAACATTCATTCCCGTTAATAGCATTTGCAAACTTACCTGGAGCAATGTAACCGTGTGTGCCAGCTAGACAGCTATAACCCAACTGCTTATTAGATTTTTCTGCAAACCTAGCAACACCAAAATCAGCAATTTTTGGCTCATAATCCTCATCAAGCAAAATGTTGCTGGATTTTATATCCCTGTGAATAATAGGTGGAGAACAGTCATGGTGTAAATAGGCAATTCCTTTTGCAGCTCCTAGAGCAATTTTATACCTCTGGTTCCAATCCAATTCTGACTTCCTATCTTTTATCTGTCTGTGAAGAGCTTGAAAAAGATTACCATTGGGCATGTACTCAAACACTAAAAAGTTGGATTCTCCTTTAAATAAACAAGCATAAAGTTTAAGTATATTTCTATGCCTAATTCTCCCCAAAATCTCCATCTCTGTAGCTAAAATCTTTACACCATCTCCTTTCCACAGTTGTTTTACGGCCACCACAACACCGTTTTTTCTCAACTCCACTCGATAAACCTTTCCAGTACCACCACTGCCTATTAAATTATCTTCATCTATATTACATATTTCATCTGCATCAATATCTACTTGGTGGAAAGATGCAAGTTTCCATTTTTGACTCACTTCCTTTTGACATTGTAAGTTTTTCTCCATACCATGCTTTAGGCATCTACAACTCAAAAGCAGCAAGGTAGCTAAAGTAAGGACAAAGATAGAAGCAATGAAAAAGAGCAAGACAAATTTATCAGCAAAAGCCCTTTTCTGACCATGATTTTTGGCACAAATCCTCAAATTAGAATTCACAGAAAGTTTTAAGTTTTCCTCAACACATAGTCCCTTGTTTCCAACAAAAGCTTTCTCTCCAACAATAATAAAAAGCCCAGACGGAATTTCCCCAGAAAATAGGTTTTCTGAAAAATCCATAGAGCTTAGTTTCATTGTCACTAAATAATCTGGAATAGAACCTGTAAGTTTGTTTCCGGATATGTTAAGAGAGTTCAATGAGGTCATAAGTGAAATTGACTGGGGAATATTTCCAGATAGAGAATTCCAAGCAAGATTCAAGTCTACCAGCCTTGCACAATGACCTAGTTCTGTGGGTATTGATCCAGTTAATAAATTCTCTTCCATATGCAAAGAGGACAATTGCTTCAGAGATCCCATTTCAAGTGGTATTTCACCAGAGAAATTATTGTTGCTCAAGTAAAGCTTCTCCAAGTTCACCAGCTTGCCAAGATCTGACGGGAGTTTGCCTGAAAACCTATTCTTTTCCAAAATTAACTCATTTAAGCTAGTAGAAAACCCAATGTCTGACGATACCTCACCGCTGAAATCATTATAAGCTAAATCAATTATTTTTACAAATGGAAGTGCCCAAACCTCATCTGGAATTTTCCCAAATAACCAGTTCCTGTTGATCCTGAATCTCTCTAGAGATTTGCATGTACCATAAGACTCAGGAAAATTCCCAGAGAAATTGTTTTGCAATGCAAGCAAAAATCTCAACTTCCTGCTTTCACACAAGAACTTTGGGAAATCACCTGAAAATTGGTTCTCTGATATGTCAATACTCTGGAGTGGCGAAAATCGGCCGAAATTTTCTGGAATAATCCCAGTGAAGTTGTTTGCATAAATTGAGAAGCCAATGAGATGTTGCATATCTCCAAATCCAGCAGGAAGTTCCCCAGAAAAGCAGTTTTCATACAGTTGAAAAACAACCAAGTTGTTCATGTTGCCAATTTCCTCTGGCAACCTACCATACATATTGTTTGCAGAAATGTCAATCTCCTGCAGATTGGTGAGGTTAGCAAGCTCAGCTGGGATTTGCCCTGTCAAGTTATTTGAGAAGAGCTCAATCTTGTAAAGATTTTTTAACTTAGAAATTGATCTGGAAAGTTTGCCAGAGATCTTGTTTCTTGAAATATCCAGCGTCTCCAATGCCTTCATTTCATATATTGATTCTGAAATCTCTCCTACCAAATGAGAGCCACCAAGATAGAGCCAAGTCAAGTTCTTCAGATTTCCAAGAGTATCTGGGATTTCACCCTCAGTGTATTCATTTTCTCCAAGACCCAGTGAAAGCAATCCACTTAGATTCCCCACCCAGCTGGGGATGCTGCCAGAAAAGTAGTTTGCTGAAAGGTCAAGAACCTGCAAGTTTGTCAGCCCAGACAAGTCTGGGATTCTTCCAACCATTTGATTTCCTGTCAGGTTCAACACTCTGAGGTTGGTGCAGCGACTTATCTCTGATGGAAGCTTTCCAGAAATTGAATTGGATGGTAGTGACAGAACTTGTAAGCTCTGCAGGACTGAGATTGATGGGAAAATGTCACCAAAAAGGGACTTATTCTCGAGGGAGATTTCTGTAACTTTACCAGAATGTGGATCACATGTAATTCCATAAAACTCACATGAAGAGTCTGAGTCATTCCATGAACCTAAAGAATTCAATGAATCCTTCAAATGGTTCTTGAACTGAAAAAGAGCTTGGGTTTCCACCGTTAGAGACACAGCAGGCGGGAAAATAGAGTAGAAAGTGAGTAACAACATTGCCAAGAGCTGGAAACAACGAAAGAGAAGGGGACTTTTAGCCATTACGACAAAGTTGAGGGACAAAACAGAAGAGAAATAAGAATGTTTGAGAATGCCAGCTAGGTGATGATCAACAAAGCGTTACATTATTGGCAGGTCAGCATCACCATCCTGAAAACAGATGATTAGGTATTAGGTAATAACAGAAACATTTACTGACATTACGTTCATAATTAATACATAATGCAAAGGCAAAGCAACAGGGTCGGGTGGAACGTCAATTTTTTGTTTCTAACTGTAGACAATTATTGTACTGTCATTATTACTATAATTGTAATCGAAGAATTGAAGAAAGAGATGATGCTTTGAGGTCACTCATCTAATTTGCTCTGAAAGCAAAGCACAGATAATTATGAGCAGCATACTTCTTTTAAAATCATTAGTTCCTATTAGTAACAACCACGGACATCAGAATGATACTTCTCTTTTGGGGAATAGCTAATCCTTAGAAAAGGGTGTCACTTTTCACCCTTTGGCAGCATCTGCTTTTGCTTTTTTATCATGTTTCCAATGACTGCTTGAATTGAAACCCAGAAAAAGAAGAACAGAATAAGAAAATGAATCCAAAGATTGGAACAAGAAGAATTTTCATATCATATACAAACTTCAGCAGCGAGGATTAAACTTTCCTTTTTTTTAAATACTAAAAGAAGAAGAAGAAAGATGTGATACCTGAAGAAAGAGCTAAATGAGAATTGTAGAGAGCAAATTGTGGATAGAAAAGGAGTTTTGCAAAAGAAAATTTAGTGGGCTGTGCTGGGAAACATGGAAATACAGGGACACCAATAGCAGAGAACAAAATGGAATTGTTGATGCATGATTCTGAAGTAGCTAACTGCTACAGTATTGAGAGAGAATAAATGTTAGTAGTGGAGTTGGGTAGGGTAGGGTAGGGTAGGGTGGTGGGGGGGACAGGGACAAACATACTTTTCACAAATATTTTTTTTACAGACTAATTAAGTTATTTTGAGATCAGCTAAAAACAAAATAGAAACTTAGGAAGGAATGCTTTTTGCTTTTGCTTTTGCTTAGACTTGACAACATTTCAATGCCCATGCCTTAGCCAAATGTCAAGGGAGCAGCCAATGATTGAGGTTTTGGAGTCCTATCAAGGGTGTGGCGTAAAAAATGCTATGGAGATTAGGATTTGGACTGCTATTCCCATATTTTCCTGAACTGTTCTATTCTACCTTCCATCTTCATCTTTTAGTGGACGGGCCACAAAAAATAAGCGCGGTCAGAGTACCAGTCACTATTTTTCTATCAACAATTTCTCACTTTTCTATTCTTTTTCCTTTCAATAAATAAATATTGTAAGAACATTTTTGAGGAATTAATTCTTATATTACTCCATCAGTAGTGCTACCCGTATCATTAAACAATGTTTCCGATCATAATAGTTTTAAACTATGGTCTACAACCTTAATTACAGTTACAATATTGTAAATTTTATAATCTCCACAATCATATTCCAAATGTATGTTTTCATAATTATTCGCAATTTCATTTTTTTTTTTTTTGGTAAAGATAGGCAATTTCATTAAACACAATGTAACCATAAAAATATTACATTGTTCAATGAACCATTTAAAATAAGTTAAATTACTTTACCGAAAACAGGAAAATAAATTGTACCAAAAAAATAAATTAAATTTTAAATTACTATCTAGGACTATATAATTTTATTGAGTTTTCAAATAATTCTCTGTAATTAAAAAAAATTATAATTAAGTTCTTAAATTTTTAGAAAAATTCAAATATGGCCTTGCTCGCTAATACCATTAAGACTCCATTGATCATTGTAAAATTATAGGAATATATTTAAAAATTCAGATAAACTATATGGAACATATTTCAAAATACTCAGTTAAGTTTAAATTTACTTACCATTTTTTTTGGCCATTTGAGATACCTATTACAAATATTATTTTGGTGAGTTACAAATATTATTTGCTAGATTCATTTAGACGGAACTATCATAATCATGGGGAAACTTCTAAAATAGCAATTACTAATATTCAAATTAGGATTTTTGTTAGTTGTCAGGCATAACAGTGATTCGTATTTTTAATCCTTTCTGTGACTTGCATAAAAAGGATGCTGAAAAGGTGGAGTTACATATTTTATATAGGAGTGGGCGAAAAGCAATAATACTATTGTTGTGGTGGCGAAACAAAAAAAAAATCTTTTTAAAAGACAAAATTACAAGTAAATAAAATTTTTATTTTATAATTGTGGGCGGCCCATCCTCCTTATAGAGGAATGTAGCTAGGGATGACAACATATAATATCTGAATAGGGTACTATAGTATCCGTACCCGCACTTGAAAAAAATATTTGTATCCTTATCCATACTCGCATGGGTAACAACTTTTGTGTTCGTATCCGTACTCTCTAGATAACTAAGTACCCATACCCGCACCCGTTACCCGCATTTTAACTAAGAAAAATCAATAAATAACAAAAAGATCATTATAACTCAATTAAAAAAAATCATCTAAAGATCTTTCAAATCTACTCATAAAACATTACAAACCGAAGTTAAAATTAATTAAAAACATCTAAAACATCCTGTTAAGAATTCAGGCATCCGAATGGTCCCCTCAAAAACCAGCTTATGAGAGGGTGGTCTACACAGCTATATAAGCAACGGTCAGGCTCGTTAACCATCCGATGTGGGACTCGTAACACGCCCTCTCGAGTATGGGCTCGTCACCACAAGCGAGGGCTAGCGACACTGTCCACACCACCGGGCAGAACGTGGTTCTGATACCATGTGAAGAATTCAGGCATTCGAATGGTCCCCTCAAAAATCGGCTTATGAGGGGGTGGTCTACCTAGCTATATAAGCAACATTCAGATTCGTTAACCACCCGATATGGGACTCGCAACACGCCCCCTCGAGCCTGGGCTCGTCACCACAAGCGAGGGTTAGCGGTACTATCCACACCACAGGACAGAACATGGCTCTGATACCATGTTAAGAATTCAGGCATCCGAATGGTCCCCTCAAAAATCGGCTTATGAGGGGGTGGTTTACCCAGCAATATAAGCAAAGGTCAGGCTCGTTAACCACCTAATGTAGGACTCGCAACACATCCAAAACGAGTAAATATCACAATAAACATCCAAAACGGCGCTGGCTTGAGGAATAATGGTGTTGGTGCTGACTTGAGAAAGAACGGCAGAAAAGCTCAACCAGAAAGGAAAAACAGTAATGAACTATCTAGGTTTGATACTTTTAGATTAATTATATTATTATATATATATAATTATTTGACAATTTCGTTTGGTTAGCAATCCTTTTTCAGTTACGGTTAATGGGTATTGGCGAGTTAAAAAGGGTGTTCCTAAAATTATTTGTTCACTAGTGTCTTTTACTAGAATAAAGGAATTTGGGAAACAAATTCCTCTATTACAGATTTCTGTTTTGGATAATTTGTATTTAATATTTAATATCTGATTATTTGTCGTAAATAATTTCTGGACAGTTTTCTCATAATATTGAGTGGAAATTAATCCTTCTTGAATACAATTTAAATTGGCTCCTGAGTCTATTAAGGCAATAAATTCTTTGTGAAAGGATTTTCTTATTTTTAGATTTACTTTCACATGCCATTTCTGTTGGTGGATTTGAATGTGAAATAGGAAATCGTCGAGAGCTTTTGGCGAATCGAGTGGGGGAATTTCCTCACAAGGTTCTTCTTCATTTTCTGAGGAAGAAGATGACTTATGGGAAGGTTGTTTCGAGGATTTGGTGGAATTAGCCGCTCCAACTCCTTCCCCCGGGGTGTTGGGAAAATTTTGGGTCAAAATTTGTAATTCAAGTCGTAATTGAGACACTTCTTGTTTAAGAGTTTTAACTTCTTTATGGAGAGCAGGGAGGGTAATTGGTTCTTCAATGACTGATTTAGATTGAAGGATTTTTTGTAAATTATAGCCTTGGAACTTAGGTTTAATTGAAGGTTCGGGTTGTTCTATTAAAATTTTATATTTTTCTAATACTTCAAACCTTAGTTGAGGATCATCAATCTTTTCAACTAAGTCGGGGAGTATTGAAGCTTCTTTCTTTATTACATTAATGGTTAATTTGCAATGGCAGTTGCCCTCGGTGCAACCCTTAGAATCAGAAGAGGTTTCTTGATTCTGATATATTACTTCTTCTTCTTCTTCAGAGGAAGTCTCTACAGAAGAGGCTGAATCATAAAGAATTATTTTCACAATTTGTTCTTTAATTGATTCATCCATTTTTAATTTTCTTAATCGTTGTTTTACTTTGCAATCTTTAGCAATGTGACCAGCACGACCACACTTATAGCAAATTATTGATTTATCAAATGATTTAGGAGTTCTGTCTAGGCTTTTATTCTTTTTTCTATAAGACTTATAAGTCTTTTGAGGCTTATAGGACTTGTATTTCTTCTTATAATGTTTTATTTCTTTTAAGGGTTTACTTTGTCTTTGTTTTGAAGGGGGAGTTAACTTTGGGTAACCAAATTGTTGGCAAAAGTTTCCAAATTCTTTTCTTGAATTCTTTTGCTCATTTTTAGCTGACTTGTGTAATTTTAAATCAGTACAGAATTGTATTCCTGTTTTATTAACTACTCAGATTATTCTACCATAAGATAATTGATCTAATGGTACTTCTGGGTATTCTTGAGCAAGTGCTGCTCGAACCTTTTGTGAGAAGTTTGTGGGTAATCCTGTGATAAATCTATCTTCCAGTAGGCTTGCCTACAATCAGTTCTAGTATAGACTTTTGCTAAAAAATTATCTTTATACCGTCTGAATTCACTTAAGGTAGGGCAATAGAGATTATGGAGAATCTCTAATGACCTATCTTCAAATGTTTTACTATCTCCTACAAATGCTTGGGAAATAGTAAGGATTAAAGTTTCAACTTGATTTTCTGTTGTTATGGGTTGACCATTGACAACTTCAGTTTTTACTGCAGTGTAAATTAAATTTCTCTCTTGTTCTAAGAGATCGTTATCCCACCATCCTTTCAGATTTCCAGTGAATCCTGAAGTTAGGACCTTAACAACTGAAAGAGCATCATTTCCTTTAGTTTTATAGGCAGTTGCTGCCATTAACATTTCTTCCAAAATTCTTAAAATTTGATGATCTGCCAAGCCATCTATATTCCATTCATAGATAGCATCACCAGCGTAACTGGCCGCAGTTTCTAATTCCTTTTCTTCGTATTGGACATCCATTATTGAAGGTCGGGGATACCAATTCTTTGTGGTAGGATACCTAGATTTAGAGGTACTAGGTCCACTATGTCCTCTAATTTTATTTATTTGTTCTAGAGATGTGTCTTGAAATTGACTTTCAAGATTATTAACCTCTTCTTCATTAAGCATATTAATGGATTTTGGGGTTATTCTTAGGCCCGAAAGCTTTTTATTTATTTCATCCAAAATTTCTTCCTTCTCATTTCTGAGCTTTATTTTCTTTATTTCTGAATCTGAAAATTTATTAGGGGTTATTATTGATTTATCTAAAGTTTTATTTGAAGGTTTTGTTGACGATGAAGACCGTGTCAACAGAGTTATCTAGACTAATAGCTACTTGATGAAGTAACTGATTAGTGTAGTTCAATTGATGTTGAACGTTTTTAATATCATTTTTGTTTGGGGGAGCATCTTCAACAATTTTTGGCATCATTTTAAATGGAGATGCTATTACTTCAACTTTATGTTTGTTAGGGAAGTTTATTTCTTCTAAAGGGGGAATTACTGAAATTACTTCTTTTCCTTTAGCTGTCTTCCAAATCTTTTTAGTTGAGTTTAGGGTTTTTACTTCTAATTTTTTGAAACAGTGTTTTTCAAACCATTGAAAATGGGAATGTTTTGTTCTTTCTTTTCGAGATATTTATAATATTTTTCTCGAAAGGCTGTTATTTGATGTTGGGGAAGATGAGAGAAAAACCATTCTCTCTTTTCCGTATTGTCATCGCTAAGGAAATCCTTTTTGAGGAAATCTTTATTAGGCTCAAATTTTTTAATTGCATATAATTGAGATGAATCAAAAGTTTGTGCAGCTTCTGATCTAGTGGGGGAAGTGTTACTAATGTTTTGAGTTGAAGGAGGTACTTCAACTTGGTACTCTGGTCTAGGAATCACGGGATGTTCCTGGACACCTGAAAATCTTAACAAATGTATGGGTGGAAGAATTGATTCCACCGAGCTCCGGGATCTTCCTATCCTTGGCAATTCTTCAGAGAATCGCGAGGAAGATGTTTGTATTCTAAAGGATTCACTCCTAGAAAGTGGAGCAAAGTTTATTGAAATATTACTAGATTTATATTCAATAACTTTATCTAGGGTAGAGGGTTCTGGTTTCTCTGGGGGTAAAATCTTTTTTAATTCCCAATTGAGATTTTTGAAGACTTCTTCATGCCGTAGCCTTTTTGGGGTTACAGCAGTTGTTTTATCAAAGTTTACTTGTAATAACAATGTTTCTCCTTTGGGGGAAGCATACAATGCTTTCGGAGAAATATTTGATTTGATGGCCTTGTAATATATTCGATATATCACAGCTAGAGGAAAGGAATTGGGGTTCCAAGTTCCTTCCAAAATTTTTATATCTAATTTGAGGTTATGTTTATTTTTTCCAACACTTTCCAATGATATGGTATAGTTGGGAAAATTATTAAAATAAGTTGGACCATCATGAAGATTAGATTCAATTATTGACAAAATCTGATCTTTAAATTTAAATGGTCTAGTATCTCTTAAACATACATAAACAAGTGTATCAATTCCTAAACGATGGAAGGGTTTGATAGCAACTTGTATTAACCCAATATGCAAGAACTTAAACCTTTGTTTATGTTCTTTTAACATTGATATATCCAATAGATCTATGTTATCCTAGGTTTTATCAACATTAATAGTGTGTTCTGATGTTTTAATAATGTAATCAGAAGAAAATTTATCAATAAGATTGGTTCGATAAATTTTTGAAACATTTAATTCTGGGATGTTCCAATTATTTAATTTCTGTTCAATATTTGGAATAGTTATTTGATGTTCATTTATCAGAGTATTATCTAAGACTTCTTTACTGGTGCTACCTTCTTCTAATTCTAATTTTTCTTTACCTTTTCTAGAGATCATCCTTAGTAACTTAGACATGGCAACAATGACCTGATTATCTTATATATATAGTAATTTTACTATTCCTTACCGGAGTGACGGGACCACCTTGGCTTACCAACGGATTTACTACCCTCTCCTTCGGCCTTTACAACTGGGAACACCTCTACGGCTGACCAACGGCACTGACAAGGAAACAGAAAACACTTATAGATACCAGAGCAACAAGGCTCTGATACCAAAATGGCCACTGCGGATCATCTCAAAAAAAAAATTGATCAAAATAATTTAAAACAAAGATAAGATTCCTAGGTCATGACATTTACCAAGGAACTATCACTCCCATTAGCAGAAGTATAGCTTTTGCAGATAAATTCCCAGATGATTTAAAGGATAAAAAACAACCGCAAAGATTCTTAGGATGTCTGAATTATGTGTCAGATTTCATCCCCAATCTAAGAGTCATTTGTAAACCTTTGTATAGCAGGCTTAGGAAAACCTCAAATCCTAAACCTTGGTCTCCAGAATTGAGTCAATTAGTTCAACAAATAAAAGGTACGGTCAAGTCTTTTCCGTGTCTTGGTATCCCTCATCAAGATGCCAAATTAATTGTTCAAACAGATGCCTCTGAGTTAGGTTATGGAGGAATCCTCCTTCAAGTTCATCTAAGAACAACTTGTCCGATTTCACTCTGGAGTCTGGATCGAATCTCAAATAAAGTATAGTACTATTAAAAAGGAGATTTTGGCTATAGTGCTATGTATCACGAA